>JAJJWW010012072.1:42500-412225 GCA_023531295.1 Papaver armeniacum
TTACTATCTTTGGGATCTGATGCTACACCGCTGCTCAATACCTTAGTGGATCAACTCTATTACATAAGTTGATTCCTAACTTATATCTCATATCATGACATAAGGAAGCAGTTTTTTCTTATTGTATCGGCCAAAAATTTCACTAATTGATCTTTACGGCGCTTCCTCTATCAATTAGATCTTTTATCTATCCATAGAATATAGTATTATAGGCATATCCATTTCTTCATTTTTTTGCTTTTATGAAGTCTCTTTCTTTGCTACAGCTAATAAAAATCGTTGCTTTGTACGATACATATGTAGAAAGCCTATCCTCTAGTATTTACTAGCGTATTTTATCTTTCTTTCCCTCTTTCTATAGTGGAGATAGTCGCACGTAATGACAGATCACGGCCATATTATTAAAAGCTTGTGGTAAGAATGGATTTCGTTCTAGTGCCCGGAAATAATATTCCAAAGCTTTTGTATGTTCTCCGTTACTTGTGTGGATAAGGCCTATGTTATACAGTATATAACTTCGATCATAGGGATCAATTTCTAGTCTCATAGCTTCATAATAATTCTGTAAAGCTTCCGCATAATTTCCTTCGGATTGAGCTGACATCCGTTGCGGTCGTTCATTCTATTCAAAGAATCCCCGTTTCAGAACCGTACGTGAGATTTTCATCTCATACGGCTCCTCCCTTCTGTGCATAATGAATGATAATAATCCATGGAACCAAAAGAATATCGAAATATTCTCATTATGAACTGACAGGGACTAGTGTTTTTACAAGAAATCTCTAGTCAGCCTTCCTGCAAGAGGTCTTTTCTTAACACTAATCGTGTTGTTGCTAGATAGAAAAGGTGACTCCAACAATTTCTTTGTCCTCAACGCCCCCTATTTCCAGGAATTAGTCACTTCAACAGTCTTTGATGGTTATATAGGTACCCAAAGTACAAACGAGATGGATGTTTGTTGTCCCAACCATTCTTGTTAGTTCCGATCCCGATAAGGAAAGGGATAATTTATAACAAAGTTTTTTTGTTGATTCCTAGGTGTAGTGCTTCTTCCCCTATGCCGCCTATTGGTTGGTACTGATGGAGTAGGATTGACCTCTAATACAGAAAGAACCTATAGGTGTAACCTTTCGTTCAATACTAGATTAGAAAATTGAAGCATCTGAGGCTGCATCAATCGGGGATACACAATAGAAGGAATTGTTCTATTTCCAAACTTCACCTTCAAGAAGCGTAGATTTTTTTAAGGTTTATTTCAATAAACGCGTTTCGTTTTATACCGAATCCAACCCTGCGTGCCTTACTCGTAAGACGGAGAACACTAAATAGAATCAAATCACACCATCTCTATAATAGGTAAATGCCTCTTTTTCTCCGGAAGTTGTCGGAATTATGCGTAATAAGATATTGGCCACAATTGAAGAGGTCTTATCAATAAAATTTCCATTTATCCGTGATCTAGACCACAATATCATCCACATAGTCTTCTACTTGTTTATGCATCATGTCGTGGAAGATTGCCGTCATAGCACGTTGATACGTTGCGCCGGTATTCTTTAAACCGAATGGCATAACGGTATAATAAAAATTGCCAAGAGGGGTTCGGAAAGCCGTCTTACTCGCATCGTGCTCATACATCCTTATCTGATTGTATCCGTTATAACCATCCATGAAGGAGAACATACCGTGTCCGCTGGTGAAGTCCACTAACATGTCGATGTTAGGTAGAGGAAAGTCGTCCTCGGGGCAGCACTTGTTCAAGTCTCTGAAATCTACGCAAAGACGGATCTGTCCGTTTTTCTTCTTTACTCGGGACCACATTGGCTAACCAGGTTGGATGATGAATAGGCCTGATGAAGCCAGCAGCTAGCAGCTTCTGAATTTCGTTCTTGATTTGATCCTCTACTTCATGTCTGAATTGCCTCGGAGATTGCTTGATTAGCTTGGATTTAGGTATGACATGTAAGTGATGGGTGACCAATTTTTCATCCAGACCAGGCATTTCCTCGTATGTCCAGGCAAACACATCTTGGTACTCCTTGAGTAGTTGAACAAGACTCGTACGTTCGTCTGTGGATAGAGTCGAACTGATAGAGACCGGCCCGGGAGATTCTTCATTCCCGATGTTAACAGTCTCGAGCTCGTCGGTTGTGGAATTGGTTCCATCTTGTAGTTCTTTCATGGGGCCGGTACCTCATCTTGCGTTTCATCATTCTTGCTTGACATTCAATTGGGCGGAGAGGTCGGGTTCCGGTCTCTCCGCTAATTGCTAACAAAGTGGCGCCGGTATATTGTTCTCCCCTTCGATCACGTTTTACCTCGAAAGTGCGTCCCCTTTTGGTGTGAGCATGAGTTGGAGTCTCACCGGATAGAGATGGACGCCTCGTTACGTAACGTGTCTTTGTAGTGTTTGACCTCCCGGTGGTGTAAGTCGGTCTCCTTCCTTGATTGAAGCCCACGTGGGTAGTGGGGTGCACAGGACTTTGTCTGATCCTCCCTGTGTGGTACCTTTTGGCTCGAACAGCTCCACTCCGCATATTGGTGCATACGGAGACAATGATGAGGGAATGCGGATGACTTTCTCGTTTAGCATGGTCTTGTGCACCGGTGATACGTCGAGGGAATGACCTTGTTGTCATGAAGCCATGGTATCCCTAGTATCATATGGTAGTCCGGCTCCTTTCTATGACTTCAAACCTTGCTTTTGATCGGACAGGTCCTACTGATAAATTCAGATTGACATACCCGTATGTGCTGGTCTGGTTTCCTTCGAAGTCCGTCATCGTGGTAGGCTGCCGTACAATCTTGCATGGGTTAACCTTGGCTGTCCTAAGAGTCTTGAGAGTGATTACGTTCGAAGATGCTCCTGTGTCGACGAGGGCTCTCCTGAACTCTGAACCCTTGATGTGCGCGGTAACATGTAGGGCCCGGTTGTGACCTTCCTCTGCCATCATGTCGTCTTCGTAAATGTAACATTGTTTTACGATGCTTAGGCGTAGTTAGAATTTACTGGGACGAGAAGGAGCCGGTGTACATCCAAAGCTATTTTATTAATGGCGCGAACATCTCTCGCCCGTTGATTCGGGAGAGGTGCGGGAGTTCGCACAAGCTTTCCACTAGAGATGCCGCTTCTGGTCCACTGGTCTCTCGGTTCCACGAGAAATCGTTGACCCGAGGGGAATCGATCCCGGTGTAAAGGTCTCGGTACACTCATTTCGACGTCATCTTGATGAGGAGATCAAGTATGTCGTTTACCGCTTCTTTGATAAGCTCCATGTTCCTCGTGTGAATCTCCGTACACGAGCTAACTCGATTATCGTTGGGATTCTTCCTGTTGCGCCAGCAGATACACCGTTGGGAAGGGGGTATCTTCATTGGAGGAACTTCGACCGGGATTTGAATTTGTTGGGGAAGTCCTAAGACCAACCATCTCGGAACTTAGCCAAACAGGATTGGGTATTGAAGAAATTGATTTCACAACCGAGAGATTAATCTCTCACTATGGTCGCCAATTGTTTATGGGTGAAAACTACTCCTGCAGAATTTGGTAATTTGGGGTGTGGATGAGGAATGAATCTAAACCTTAAACAAATGCACTGCGCGGTGAGTGCTTGTAGATTCGAGAGATCAACTGTGCAAGTCCGGCCTAAACCAAGAAATGGCCGTTCCAGGACTTGTTTCGGTCACAAAGTGAAGGAGATGGGGTTGATCTTAGGGAGGGAAGCGAAGAAGGTGTTGAGATTGTGAAGGTGTTGGCTTGCTTATGACTTGTAACGTAAAGGTGAGCGGGCTTGTGATTGATGCAAGCAAGCTCGGGTGTTTGAATACGTTTTTGTATTAACACTTGGTTTTTTGTCTAAATCCGGACTTGTGTTGTTGTTTGAAATAGGGCGGAGAACCTATTTATACAAGTCATTGAGCCTTATTCACGTCTCTCGTGGGAAGTGGAGGAAGTGGAGTGATGGAGTAGTGGAGTTGTGCGTTGGTGATACACGACCAGCCTTGCCCACTTCTCCTGTTCATCTCTAACCGTCCATGACTTCCTAACACGTTCTTGTGATGGCGCGTTGCACGCTGCACGCTGTAAACCGCCAGACCAATACCCAAGTATGTATCCCCCAGTTTGTGACATGATTGATGTCTAGAATGTGTGGATCGTGAATCCACAAAAGATAGCATGTAATCTTTGAATTGAATAATCTGCGTTATTCGATGAAGTCGATACTTGTGAAGTACCGTGTGTATTTTATGCAGTCTCTTTGCATCATGGTGTGGTAAAGTGATGGGTAATGACGCCTCACTAACCAAATAACTCGACTGGGTTGTATAACCAAGTCTGGTGAAGTTGGACGGATGAGATGATCTTTGAGACACTCATCTGCGACCATTAATGAATATTAGGGTTTTTGAAGAGGTGCGCAAGCATCACTCTTGAGCTTGGTCGAAACCAAGCATGGAAAGGGATTTGGAGAGGACCGAGTAGGGTATGTGTGTAGACAGCATGCCAATGTGCACGTCCATACCTCACTGTCCCATGAAGGCGCGATCTAGGCCACTCAATTTGACCGGTAAAGTTGAGTGGTTGAGATCGGTTTGCGGCAGAAATCCATTGCCGCAAAGGAGTTGGAAACCGCGTGACATCCCTAGTTTGGGCACGCGTTTCAAGACGACCCCTCTTGGTCGGTCTTGGTCGATCATACCAGCGTGTAGGTGGTAGGCTGGTGTTCACACCTATACCTAACTATCCCATGAAAACGTGATCTAAGCCACTCAAATCGTCCGGTGAAGTTGAGTGGTTGAGATCAGTTTGTGGTTTGGGAGGCGTGGCCATGCTAGTTTGGACGCACGTTTTGGATTAACCAGGCATGATATGCCTTGGCCGAACACATGAGGAGGTAGATGGGCCCACGGTGGTCATCTTTGGTATGACCGGCCCTTGCTTAATCTAATCTGTGACCCTCCATTCGTGCCGGAGAAGATGGACGCGCGTGATGGCTTGAAACCCAAATTTTGGCTTTCAAAAGCCGTGCGCCATCTCTTGTTTGGGTGACAATTTTGTCACGACCAACCATGGTTGGTTTTGACCGATTGGTCAAATGTGTAGGCGGGCCACGGTGATCGTGTTGACATGCTCTGGGCCCTTTGAGTCTACATCTACACCCTCCATCTATACCTGCGAAGATGGATGGTTGAGACATTTTGCGACACATGTAATATGCCGCAAACCCTAATTTAGGGTTTTCCGTCCATAATGCTTGGTATGAACGGTTTCTTGGCAAGCTAGGCCAATGACCGACCATGTGGGGTCGGCCGTGGGTATTCCATACCTGCTTGGGGGTGATGGAATTGATCTGGGGTCATCCAATCATGTTTATGGAGTTGGATGACTGCGATCAGATCATATCCGGACTGATATGGTCAGTTCGGATGCTCAATCGGGCTAGTATAACACACCGAGAGGGGCTCAATCGGGCTAGTATAACACACCGAGAGTCAGCCTGTACGGGTATTTCGTACATGGTTTCATTATAGTGCTTGGAGGTTCGTGTTACTCTGTAAGAGTAACACTAGTCGTCATGCCATACTGATAATGAGTACTGGAAATACAAGGCTGATATGAAATTCACAGGAAGAGATTGTTTCCACATGCTCCAACCTGGAGGAATTTCATGTATTCACATAATGGGATTGTTGCTACATGCTCCATTCTTGGTGAATTAAGTGAGGGAGTATCCAACACTTATAAATGGCCTTATCTTTTACAAGATGTCAGCGCATAATTTTTTCCGGTTTTTTACAATTTTAACCTCAAATGAAAACCCACCATCAACAGAGAGGTAAGTACCCTAATTAGGCGAAATCTCTTACGACCGCTCGTTTTAAAGACTTCTTTGGGATTGGGAAGCTCTCTGAGTACCGTTGGTAGGAAACTAGATAATTGCAGTTTATTATTAGTTTTCAATTGATTTCATTGACTAACTATTGTTGATCTTTGATTGCACATAGTTTGTTTATGCTTGAGAATCTTCTCTTCTGATATAAGATTCACTCAAACTAGATCGAAGTTTCGACGGGGATCTTTAGACTGTTTATAGATCTAAATACATCTCATGATAATCCATTGTTAACAGACTTCGTTCTGTGTGTGATTGATCATAATAGATTCAAGTTAATTGTGTGCAAGTATTTATTGAAGATCTAAGAAGATTTGAAGACGGAGAAGATTTCTTATTTGGGTTCATAATCTTTGGTGTGCACAAAACTTGATCGGCTAGGGATCCAACTATAATCCGTTTATCTTAGTGATAAATTTGATTGATTAGTTGAGTAGATCGACATCAATATCTTTCTTTGTGATTCAAAGTATTGATTGCATAGTCTTAATAATTACTTGGTAGTTGTTGAAAAGATAGATCTAAGGACCTGACAAAGGAGTTTATTGGGATAAGCGGAAGAGCCTTTTGTCAAACTCATATCACTTGTTTGAAAAGAGTTGTTACCGAAAAAATTTGTTGTTCCTTTACTGTTTGGAATACGAACCAAAGGAATTGTTCCAAGTGCGTGACTTATTGCAAGTTGGAGGCGCAGGGATACAGACGGATCTAGGTGAACTATAGGTTTAGTTGCTTGGTCTCAACTATACGAAGTTGATTTAGATTTTGTATAGCGGCTTAATCCTGAGAGTATTCAATTTTGGACAAAGTCCCGGGGTTTTCTGCATTTGCGGTTTCCTCGTTAACAAAATCTTGCTGTGTCTTTTACTTTTCTATTTCCGAAATTATAATTGTTTTTATTATAGTTAGAAGTAAAATACACAAACGTTAATTCCTATTTACTTGATAGCAATCCTATTGTATTTGGTTAAGTCTGAACCTATTATCAAGTAAACATACTTCGTTGTTGTATTGTCTCGATCTTGTATCCATAGTCAATCACACAAGTTATCTTGTTGTCGTATTGTCTTGATCCCATATCCATAGACAATCACACGAAGTGTAAACCGATTAGTTGTATTGTCTCGACTCTGTCCATAGACAATCACTTTTGGAGAAAGGACTTATAGGTGGAAAAGTTTTAGATTGAGGTATATATGGGTACCCTCGTCTTTTCACATGATTTCCTCTTCAACAGATATCACGGAGGAAGAGAGAGAATTAGCTCTGTAATCGATATGGGTTGACAAGGCAATTGAAGATTTGAGAGTGAGAACCGAAAGCTTCCAGATGAGACTCAAATGATATCTAGCGGGAATTATCTTTTGTTGGATGGTGTGCTCTAGATGAGCGTCTGTGGTTGTTGCTGAAGTAGGTTTAAGCTTTTATTTTGAGTAAGGTAGAATAGTTGATAATGATGTTAATGAAGGAAATTTATCGTTAGATTGATGAAATTTGTTTGAAAATTTTCTTTTGAATGAACGAACGAGCGTTTTGTACGCTCTTTTATGGAATAAAAATTACATTTTAAGATCAAAGTAATTGTTTTTTGTTGATCAGGCATAATATGCTTTGAGATACTTTTCGTTGATTATATTTCCTTTCACTCCTCCATTAACATCCAAGATCTTGTTCCACTGGATACTGCCTTGATGAATGCATACGGTCCTTCCCATTTTGGAGAGAACTTGGGAGCATACATGTCTTGTTGAATGTGCTTTGCTGTTTTTAATACCAAATCTCCTACTTGGAATGTTTGGGGTCTTACCATTGTGTTGTAGGCTCTGGAGATCCTTTGTTTGTAGGCCTCTACATATTTCTCTGCTTTAGCCTCCTTGACTCGAGCATGTCCAGTTCAGCAATCCTTGAATTGGACACTCCATCTCCGTTCCATTATACTCTACTCAATGTTGCAATCCTTGCTGAAGGAATCTTGATTTCGGATGGGAGTATGGCATTGGCTCCATAGACGAGGGAATATGGTGAAGTTACGATTGAGCTTTTTGGTGCGGTTCGATAGGCACATAAAGCCATAGGCAGTTGTTCATGCCACGTTTGAGGATCGTCATGAACCATTCGACTGAGAATCTGGATCAAAGTCTTGTTGGTAATCTCCGCTTGTCCATTTTCTTGGGGATAGTACGGTGTAGAGAAAATCTGTTTGATACCATTTCCTTCGAGAGCAGTTCTTTCACATGTTTGTTGGCAAAAGGAGTTCCGTTCTGTGATGAGATGTTTAAGAACGCCGAATCTACATATGATGTATTCCTTGATAAAGTCTGCTATTGTGACTCCAGTGGGGCTTCGAAGAGGGATAGCTTCAACCCATTTAGTGAAATACTCAGTTGTTGTGATGATGTATTCATGCAGCTTAGAATACGTTGGACTGATTTTTAGATGATATCCAGTCCCCAGCTATAGAAAGGCCATGGACTGCTCACAGAATGTGATGGGAGACAAGGAGTGTGGATGAGATTACCATATGGCATTGATGACATTTATGAACATAAGCAGCTACATCATCTTCCATGGTTGGCCAAAAATATTTCTCATGAATATGGAGAAATAGTTTCTTCTTTCCTTGATGCTCTCCTTCGTGCATTTCTTTCAAAATCGTTGAAATTTCATGCTCGGCCAAGCATCTCAGCAAGTTTCCTCCAAAGCTTTTACGATATAGGATCACATCAAGAAAGGCAAATCTTTTAGCTCCCTGAGTGAGTATGATTGATTCTTTATTTTCTGATGGCAAGTCATTATCACGAAGGTACTTGATATAAGGTTCTCTCCAGTCCCTTGTATGGTGAATTGTCAGAGATTTTAAATGATGAGAAGGTTTGACAATCGGGACAAGATCTTTGTAACATTCTCGACTGAGCCTCCATGGAAGGACGATAATATCCGAGCCTTTGAAGCCTTCTGTAAAGCGTCACCACCAATGTTTGTCCGCATATCTCGTCGTGTGTGCATTTGAGTTGCTCGCTTTCTTCTTCGTCTCCGAGGCATCGTGATAAAGACCCATCAGGATTCCGGTAATATAATGCTCCACAAAGAAGAAAAAAGTTCTTTAATTATTTGTTAGAGCATAACTCGGTTGAACTCACCAAGCGTTGGTATGTCAAGTTTGGTTGTCATATTTTAGTGTATCAAAACTCATCTAAAGTCGCTTGATTATATACTAGAGTCAACTTCGTTTAGGTTAGACTAGAAAGTCTAGGAATGTTGATACAGACAAGTATTACTCTGAAGACCTGAAGAATGTGAAGAAGTAACGAACTACAACGACAACATCATCCTATCACTTGAGGTTAGTAATATGTACTTGAACTGTTTCATTCCTAATGTATCTTTCAAGTCGTGATATATTGAAAATGTAATTGCAGGAAATCCTACAATACACACCTCACAAGAATTCATAATATCTAACACATATTTAAGATCAATAATCAATCTATTTATTAATTGGTTTAGAAATTTTACAAGAAGGATGTGAAATCAAGAATGTAATTGCTACTCTAGACTTTATCTCTCCTCTAAACTTTCTCTCCACTCTCGAAAAAGATCTCTCTCTTTCTTAAGCCTGTTCGGCTCTTTATATAGGACATTACATAGTGGATGACAGCTAAGCTGTCCTTTATTTTCGGATCTGACTTGCGACATTCTCACGAGTGTACAAATGTTAAATCTCGCAACACTCCTAAATCTCGCTAGGTCTTCACATCTTTCTCGTGTTCAGGCTGTCGTCATCCGTTGCGTCATTTATATTACCCATCTGCGATATCTTCGCAATGTGTCGTTTATGGATTTCGCAAGGGTCTTGGTGTTGCGATATTCTGATCCTACATCTTGCCTCTTCTCATGTCTTCTCTGCGAAGGAGAGAATGTCATGAGAATTAGTACTTTCAAAATGCCGCAGCTGTTCATTTTTTCATATTTTTCTGTATTGACATGATTATGTACTTTTACACAGAATTTATTATACGTATCTCTTCCTCCATCCATTTCTTGACACGTCTTTTTCAACTGCTTTTTCTCAACCGTTCATGTCTACTCTTCGTATTAAATGTGTTTGCCTTTTCGAGAAACCTTCTCTCTATATATACTTTTCTTACTCCTTTCTTCTTCTTTTTTACTTTCCTTCTTGTTTTCTCTGCAACTTTTCTTCAACATCTCTCCGTAACCTGTTTTCCGCTCATCGTAAATCTTTTCCTTTTCACTTCTTTTGATCTTCAGTTTCTCTTCATTCCCATATTTTGAAAATGCCTCCAGTTGGTCGTAAATATGAAGCTTCTCTGGACAAAGTTCAAAAAGATTTCGAATATAAAGGTTTCACGTTAACCATCATTCCCAATCAAGAATCTAAATCTATTCTTTCTGCCAAACTGTTTTCTGATCATCGTTGTGATGATCAGGAAATCATAATTTCGCTAGGTCAGATTCTCGCTGGCCTTCCCATTCCTCTCTATGACCCTGATCTCCCCTTATTTTATGAAATTCTTGCTCATGCGAAATTCTCGCGAGCCATCTACCAACTGAGCGGGGATTGTATCCGCTTAATGCTTGAGTTCTCCAACCGTGGTGATGGTAAGGGATCTCTTTACCCAAAAGAAGTCAGAGATCCTAAATTTGTGGACTTAGAGATATTCGCCGAAAAATATACGGTGGAAAGCTTCTTCGAAAACTATGAAGTAATAAATATTAAGAATGATAAAACTCGCTGGGGTGCTCGCTTGAAGAGAAGAGAGAATGTCGCCAGCGATAAAATACTTATGCAGGATATCGACTGGCATTCTGGCAAAAATAATGTTCCTCTTCATTCTAAAGACGACAGATGGTGCGTCTTTCTGTTGGTTTTGAAAGGACCTTACATTTCAGGTTCACATGTGCTTTCTGCGAATCTCGCCAACTATCAACCTTGGGTTTTTAACTGACCTGAAAATGCAAAAGAGGTATACTTCCTAAATTTCACTCAGTTTATAATCTTCACTCCTTTTTATACCTATTAATCTTGCGAAATTTTCAGATTATCAAGTTGAGAAAGAGATACAAAATAAATGCTAAGGCAAGTACCCTAGCAGCACTCTGTTCGATCACGGATGAAGTAAGAAATAATTTTCTTTATTATTTTTAACAATATTGTTGCCTCTGTTTCTTATCTTCATTCGTGTGCGAAGGTTGGTGTTGAAGTTGCTGGAGAAGAAGAAAGTCCTGAGGTCTCGAAGACCAAAGGCAAGGGTAAATGTTCTCTTCGCAGGGAGAAGTCTACTACTCCACCTTCAAAGAAAAGAAAGATTCATTCCCCTTCTCCTTCAAATCCTCAATCCAGCGAAAGCTCTGATGAAGATAATGATGATATTGATACTTCTCTCGCAAAGGAGAATTCTCCAACTGAATCTTCTATGGCGCAACTGTCTAGCATATTCTCTGACTCCATGCAAGGAATTGGAGATGATCGTCTCTCTAATACGTGCAAAGATCTCGCGAGTATCTGTGATGCTCCTTTACTAGAGGGTGATTATTCTCTTCATGGGGTCTCCAGATCAGTGACTCCCAGCTTTCTAAATTTGCTTGGTGTCTTGGTATGTCTTTGTTCCCTTATTTCTTCATAATTTCGATTTTAAGTTATATCTTGATAATTTCTTTACTTTCCTTTACATTTCGGGAGAGCTTCCTTCGCTGTTGCCTCAGATCTTGAGAAAAGGCGCAGTATTCTCGAAAAGAAGAATCTTCAACTTTGCAAGAAAAATGAAGAATTGGAAACTGAAGTTGCTGCTCTTCGCAAGAGAAATGAAGAATTGAAACTGAAGCTACTACTCTTCGCGAGAAGACCAAGCAACTAGAAGTTGATTCTTCTACTCAGAAGAATAAGATATCTAGTCTTCAAAGCGCCAACCAACAACTTTATGGTACGAGACTCTTCTTTTTTCCTTTGTTTTGTTCTCTCATTATCTTCCCTTATCTGACTTACCATTTTCGCAGACGTTTATAACCTTTCTGATGAAGCCATTCTTCTTCACTCATTCCCTGATGCTATGGATAACAATGCTCTTCTTGATCACCTCAACGATTCTTTGAATAATTTTTCAAATAACAAGATTAAATCTCTTCCTCTAAACGAACTTCAATCCAACTTTCGCCTTTTAGAAATTGATCATAGATCTAGTTTAGGCTTAGCCAACCAATTTAAAAGTCTATATCTTAGTTCTAAAGAGAAAATTAATACTTTAAGGAAGAAAATCAGTGACCTCATAGATGACAAAGATCGCATTGCTAGTCAAGGTGCTCAAGCATTAGCAAAATTCCAAAAACTCTTCTTGAGGTTCAAATTGAACGGGATGAATCCATCCGCAAAAATGCTATTCTTAGCGAAAGAGAGAATCAAATTCGCTCCCTCCTTCTCATAAACAATGACGATGAATTTGCTTGGGCTGCGAAGGTTCTAAATGACGCCAGAAATAATTTAGGTGTTAACGTTAGTCTTCAAGCTGAGCATACGGCCTTGATTAGGGATATGATTTCTAACAAAGAAAGTTATTAATCATTCTTGTTTATTTAACTGTTTGTTTTTATGAAATTGTCATTAAGTTTCTGATTCATTGTCATATGTTCGCAGAGGCTGAGGAGAGATTTCGCAAAAGAATTGAAGAGATTGAATCTGAGAAGGAGCAGCTCGCAAAGGACTTTTCTTCTCGAGATGACAAATATTCTAAATTGAAGAAGCAATTACAAATTACTGTTGCGAATTTCAAGAATGATGCTATTCTTTTTCGCAATCAGACTATTAAGATGGTCTGTGACGACAACAACATTCCTCATTCTTCATACCCTTGCCTCCTTGATGAAATCCCTGAGAATGTGCCTTCTTTGGATATCTCTGACAGCGATGCTAGCGAAGAAGAGGAACCTGATAAAGATGAAGAAATAGAAGGATCTGATAAAGATGAAGAAATAGAAGGATCTGATGAAGATGAGTAATAATATATTTTTATTGATTATCTTCTTGAAATGTTTACACAGAAAGATAGAACAGAGCTAAAGAAATTACAATCAGTCTTAACTTTCTCTCTCCTAATGACTTGCTTAACAATTCAAAAAGAACCCCCCCTCACAACAGACTTACTCGACCCTTTATATAGGGTATTACATAGTGGATGATGACTAATTTGTCCTTTATTTTCGGGAATCCTTCGCGAAGTATCGCGAGTTCATAAGTGTTTGTCTTCGCGACACTCCTAAATCTCGCCAAGTCTTCACACTTTTCTCATGTTTTGTCTATCGTCATCTAATGCGTCATTTAAATTACTTCCCTGCGACACCTTCGCAATGTAGTCGTTTATTAATCTCGCGAAGTATTGATGTCGCGATATTCTGCTCTTACATCTTGCCTCTTTTTTCTTGAATATTGCTTGAAGAGCGATCTTTAAGAAAAAATCCGTTGTTGTAGTAATCTTTGATTTTTGTTGATGAAGGAACGAGCGAAAGAATATTGGACTTGAAAAGTACGTACTTGCCTCTATTCTTTTGCGAAATACAGAAGCTTTAAAAAGTAATTTTAAAAGTATCATCCCGAAGTATACGAAGTATGAAGTATTATTGAAGAAATATAAGAAGTATTTAATCCTCTAAATGTAAGAAGTATTGCAAATCCATCCTGCGAAACTTTCGTTCCACGTTCTTTGCCTCATGCTATGAGCTCATATTCTCGCAGGTTCACTCTATAATTTCGCAAGTTGCTCATACTGTCCTCATGAATTATGCTGATACCATCTGCTACGTCATTCTTTTAGTGCTCTGCGAAGTCTTGTTATGTCATGAGAATTAATATTTTGAAATGCCGCAACTGCTCATTTTCATCTCGCGATTGTTCATTTTTAACCGTTTTATTCATGTACGGAATTTATTATAGGTGTTTCTTCTTCCACTCTCTTTTTGACACGTCTCTTTCAACCACTTATTCTTGACCATTCACGTCCCATCTCGCATTAAATGCATTTGTTTTCTCGAGGATTCTCTTCTCTATATATAGTTTTCTTACCCTTCTCTTTTTCTCTTTTATTTTCCCTCTGCAACTTTCCTTTAACTTCTTTCCTCCGCAATTTGCGCTTCTGCTACTGTAATCTTCCCCTTCAA
This sequence comes from Papaver armeniacum, assembly GCA_023531295.1. Lineage (NCBI taxonomy): Eukaryota > Viridiplantae > Streptophyta > Magnoliopsida > Ranunculales > Papaveraceae > Papaver > Papaver armeniacum. Next base: position 56,561 of record JAJJWW010012072.1, read on the forward strand.
TTCTCTCAATCTTCAATTCTCCATTCATTCCCATACTATATCAATGGCTTCACTTGGTCATACATATAAACCCCTTTTTGTAGATACTCAAAAGAAATTACAAGAGAAGGGTTTCATCTTATCAACCATTCCTGATCAACAATCTTCGTCTATTCTCTCTGCAAAACTGTTTTCTGATCATCAGTGTGATGATCAGAAAATCATAGTCTCGCTAGGTCAACTCCTCGCATGCCTTCCCATTCCTCTATACAATCCCGAGATACCATTATTCTATGAAATTCTTGCTCACGAGAAATTCTCGCGAGCTGTTTGTCAACTGAGCGGCGATTGTATCCGTCTAATGCTTGAATTCGCCAATCGTGGCGCTGGTAAAGGATCTTTATATCCTGATGATGTCAGAGATCCTAAATTCAGAAATTTACAAATAGTCGCTGAGAAGTATACCGTGGAAAACTTTTTTGAAAATTATAAAGTAATAAATATGAGAAATGACAAATCTCGCTGGGGTGCTCGGTTGAAAAGAAAAGATAATATTTCCGATGACAAGTTGCTTATGCAAGATATTGATTGGTATTCGGGAAACAATAGTACTCCTCGTCATTCCAAAGATGAGAAATGGTGGGTTGTTCCTTTATTTTTGAGTGGACCTTACATCGCATGTTCGCATGTTCTCCCTGCAAACCTCGCGAATTATCATCCTTGGGAGTTTAAGTGGCCTGAGGAGGCAAAAGAGGTATATTTCCTTTTTCAATTTCGCTTTGCGACATTTTCTTCCTCTTTTACTTATTAAACTTTCAAAAAAATTTAGATTGCCAGACTGAGAAAGAAGTATAAAGAAGATCCAAAGGCAAGTACCCTGGCGATACTCCGATCGCTCACGGATGAAGTAAGAAACATTTTCTTTTGTTATTTTAAATAATATTGTTGCCTCTGTTTCTTATGTTCATGCGTATGCGAAGGTTGACGTTGAAGAAGCTGAAGCTGCGAAGGTTAAAGGCAAAGATAAAATCACTTTTCGCAAGGACAAGTCTTCTGCTCCGCTTTCTAAAAAACGGAAAACCCATCCCTCTTCTCATCGTAGCTCTCAAACCAGTGAGAGTTCTGATGAGGATGAAAATGAAGTTAGTACTTCCTCCGCGAAAGAGAATCACTCTACTACTTCTGCTATGGCGCAACTGTCTAGTGTTTTCTCCGATTCCATGCAAGGAATGGGAGATGATCATTTATCTGCAACTTGCGTAGCTCTCGCGAAAATCTGGGATGCCCCGCTATTAGAGGATAATGAATCTTTTCGCGGAGTTTCCCGAACATTGACTTCCAGCCACTTGAATGCTCTCAATGCTTTGGTATGTTCATATTCCTGTGCTTCTCTGTAATTTCGATTATAAGCTTTATCTTAACAATTTCTTTATTTTCCTTTATAGTCTGGGAGAGCTTCCTTTGTTGTTGCCTCAGATCTCGAGAAAAGACGCGACAACCTTGAAAAGAAAAATCTCCAACTTAAAGAGAAGATCCGAGAACTAGAACTCGAGGTTGCGATGTCTCGCAAGAAAGATGAAAGAATTCAACAATTGGAAACTAAATCCACTTCTCAGGAGACTAAAATATCTACTCTTCAAAGCGCAAATCAACAACTTTATGGTACAAAATTTTTGCTCTTCAAATCGTCTTTATTTTGTCATCAACTATTCTTTTTTGCCGATTTATTATTTTCATGGAGACATATATAATCTCTCTCGAAGAAGCCATTCTTCTCCATTCATTTCCGAGCCTATGGATAATGATGTTCTTCTCACCTATCTCAACGAGTCTTTAAGTAATTCGCCAAACAAAGTTGATTCCCTTTCATTAAATGAACTTCAAACCAAATATCGTCTCTTAGAGATTGAGCATAGATCTAGTTTAGGTTTAGCTAACCGATTTAAACAAATGTATCTTGATTCCCATAAGAAAACCAAAGCTTTAAGGAAGAAAATTAGTGGCCTTATAGATGACAAAGATCGCATTGCTAATAAAGGTGCACAGGCATTAGCGGCATTTCAAAAATCTCTTCTCGAAGTACAAATTGAACGAGATAAATCTCTTTGTCAGAATGCTATACTTAATGAGCGAGAAGATCAAATTCGTTCGCTTCTTGTTATAAATAATGATGATGAATTCGCTTGGGCTGCGAAGGTTCTAGATAATGCCAGGAATAATTTAGGTGTTGATGTTAGCCTTCATGCCGAGCATATTTGCCTTGGTTAAAGACATGATATCGACGAGAGAAGGTTGTTTATTATACTTTCTGCTCTTTATCTCTCGTAGTCTGTTATTGTGTTGTTAATTCATTATCATATGTTTTGCGAGAATCCGAGAAGAGATTTCAAACAAGGATTGAAGAACTTGAGTCTGAAAAAGGGGAACTCGCAGAAGGCCTTTCTCTTCGCAATAATAAGTATTCTATGTTGAAGAAACAAGCGCAAGCTACGGTGGCGAATTTCAACAATACTGCATTCGTTTTCGCAATCAAACTATTGAAATGGTTTGCAATGATCACCGCATTCCTCTTAGTTCATATCCTTGTCTTCGCGATGTTATTCCTGAAGATACGCCTTTCTCGGATGTCTCACGATAGTGAAGCTAGCGAAGAAGAAGATTCTCAGCGAAAAGAATGATGGAATCGAAGAATCGACCAAGAAGAAGAATCCTCAAAGAAATAACTTCTTTTTCTTCTTTTGCTTCTTGTAATACATGTACATATACTCTTTTAATCTTCTTGGATTGCTAAATATGAATTCAATGTTTGTTTTCTTTACTTGCGCATATTAGTCAAGCAATTCTCCTTTATAATTCAACTGACCAGCATTATGAATACATAAATCCATCATGTGGAAATGAATAACAAGATTTTATCCAATTGATTCCCATACTTGCCTCTGTTATTCATTTTCAAATGAGAGATTTGACCAATTATATCTGAGTAATGAAATCTCTGACTTTGTTCTCTATTATTTGTAACTTTATGATGGAATATATTCGTTTTCGCAAATTTATTTGCTTTCTCAATTTTATGTATGTCTATATCTCATTGCGACAAGATCGCAGGATGTCTTCACAAATGAAGAAATCCATTGATCTTGCCTTATCATTCTTGTGTGGTCTTATTTTGCCTTCCTAATTAAAGGCCTTATTTCGCCACCCCTCGTTGCGACAAAATCGCAGGACGTCTTTACATTTTCATGTAATGACCCATTGACCTTGTCTTATCATTTATTAAGTATTTTTGCCTCTGCAGGATATTTTATCTGCGATAATATGACAAGCTTAAATACTCTTGCGAGTGTAAAATCCCATGACATTGCCGTCTTCGCGACGAAATCGCAGGACGTCTTTGTATTTTCATGCAAAAACCCATTGATCTCGCCTTATCCTTGCGTCAGTATTATTGCCTCTACGGGATCATCGCACAAATATGACAAGCCTAAATTTCCTTGCGAAAATAAAGCCTCATGACATTTGCGTCTTTTGACACTTATCAGCTCCCTAATGGAGGGTGCCTCCCTTATCTTCTCCCTGGTTGCCCCTTCAAGGAGGCGTACATCGGCCATACAAGACTAGCTCCTCCCATCCGGTCTTAACAACAACCAGTTGTTTTCGCAGACCTCTTATCCCTTATACCTATATGGTTTATGGTTACGAGATTGCACCCTAAGTGGAGTTTTCTTCGGGCCGAGTGCAAAGATATACCAAGACTTGCCAAGAATGGCCGAGACACTTCAAATGCCCAGGCACTCTTGGCTCAACCGTGTACCCCGGCGCCTTGAGCATACACTGACTCCTAGGAAGAGATCCTCGGGCGTCCAACCAGGGTATAACCTTATATATATAGTTGGAAATCCAAGGTATCTCCCCCGGATAGGCTTTCATGGGCCCCAAATCTCCATGACTCAGGTTCTAGGAGCGGTGTAACCTTTCCCTGAGCCATGTCAAGAGATACCCCTTATATGACGCACTTTAGGTCTTACATTTGCCTCTTGCGAAATGTCATTCGCGAACTAGGGTGTACGCCATAAAGGTTCGTCCCATTCACTCACTCTTTCATTTTTGTTAATTCATTCAATCATTCATTTTGTTTGCGAAACTATCGCACAATCTTACATTGTTTAATCATTTTTGTTTTTCAATTCTTCAATCAAATTGTCATACATTCTTGATGGCGAGATCCTCGCATATTTCTTCTTCAATTATTGTTTCTTCCTCTTACTCTGAACAAGCTTTTGTTGTTGCTTTTTGATGATTATTCACTTCTTACACTTTTTGCTCCTGCTACTCTCTGCCTCTGCACCATTCAAAACAAATTTTTAGCTTTCGATCCAACTTCTATTACAAATGTTTCTTTTACCTTTGTTGAATTTGTTCTGTGCATTTCTGGCGGTGGTGGTAATGGCTGAACCTTCTCTTCACTTTTTAGAAAATGACTTAGCTTTCCTTGGTCAATCATTCTGAGAATGATTCTTTTTATATTTCTGCAATCATTTGTTAAATGTCCATGAAAACGGTGGTAAGAACAGAACTCGTGACTTCTATCACTTGGTGGTGGCTCATTCCCCATGTTCCATGGCGCAGGTATGTTTTCCATCAAGAGTATAGCTTCCCATATTTTTTCAACACTAGCATTTAATGGTGGCATTTTGATTTCTTCCCATACTACTCGTGACGTATTTGCCCTCCATGATAGTTCTCGCCTTTGACTTCCATAAGTTTCTTGCGGATGATCAAGTCTTTGAATTTTGTTATTGCTACCACGGTTATAGTAGTTTCTTTCTCTTTCAAACTCTTCTTGATCTCGGCTTCCCATGGCTACTAACTTTGGTTGTTCATCATTTATCAATCTTTCTTGCTGCCCTTGCGAGGTACTCGCCACTGTGTGTATTAATTTGGGTAACAAACTTGCATTCGCAGCATTTGAACTTGTATTCGCAACAGGGTACGACTCCACCTCATTTTGCCTTTCTTCCAAAGCAATATATTCCTCTTGCGAGTTCTCATGGCTCCGTCATCGTGATCGTATTCTTGACTCTAAAAATTTGAATATATAGCAAATTGGTTGCGAACATAGCGTTTATAAATGATAAAATGAGATATCTTTCATCCACTCTTCCAGCCATCTCGCTACACATCGTCTTCCATCTCACAGTTAGGTGTCTTAAACTTTCACCAACTCTTTGTTTCAGCCCAAATACATCTTCAATTCCTGGTCGCGAGGAGTTGTTACTTATGTATGCCCCTAAAAATAGAGCTTGTAGATGGTTGAATGACGTGATGGTGTTTCTTGGTAAACCTTCAAACCACTTCAGTGCTTCCCCTGTTAAACTTGATGCGAAATATTTGCACAATATAGCGTCATGATTTTCCCACTGTAACATACATCTTACATACGCTTTGATGTGTTGTATTGCGCAAGTTGTTCCATCAAAAATGCTGGTTAATGCAGGTAAATTGCACTTTGGGGGTATTCCTCCTAACTGCACCTCTAATGTAAAGGGATTCTTCGCAGCTTCTTCGATTGCCTCATCCAATTGTCTTCTTCCTCCTCCTCTTCTATTGTTCAACATTCCTCTCATTTCTGCCAACTCTTTTAAGATTTGTTCGTTTACATCAGGGTTCGAATTTATTGGTCTTTTTAGCTCCGTTTCTCTCCTTCTTCGTTCATGTCTATCTTGATTTTCTTGTTCAGCATTTTCTTCTCTTCTTTCTCTGCGACTTTCTTCTCCATCTCGTTCTCGGATTCGCACACCATTATATCCATCATTTTCTCTTCTTGGTTGTCTATTAACTCTCCTTTGTATTCTTTCATACTCTTCATCAATATTCCCATTGTTGCGATTTTGCTCGCGCCTTCTTTCTCGATTGTCATGATTATTCTGCCGGATTGTTTCCTCCAATTCTCGTTCTTCCATTTTTACTCTTAATCTTTCCCTTTCGCGAGCTAGACGCGCTTGTTCAATATAATGCCTTTCGATGTCATCTTCAATCTCCTTTTGTTTCCTCTGTGTTTCTCTTCCACGCAGTATTCTTCTTCCTTCTTCTGGATTTTCTTCATCAATTGGATTATTCTGCTGCCTATTTCCTTGATTTCCATTATTTTGATCACCCTGTAAAATCTCTGGACGCGGAATACACACCATTTCCCTTCTTTCGCAGTATCCTTCACCGAGATTTAGCTCTCTTTCTAAATTTTCTTCATTAGCATTTTCTACAGGCAACATTCTCCTTCTATCATCTCTAACCGATCCTGGTCTTGTCCTAGTATTACTTCTCGACCTCCTATTCTGCAACCTCATATTTTCCATTCTTAACTCATGGTTTTGCCTTGTTAAATTTGCGCGTTCTTCCGCTTCTAATCGTCTTTCTTCATGTATTGTTTGTCTCAACGTTTCTAATGCTACGATTTCTTCATTTCTATGAGTTGTTTCTCCCATTTCTTCTCGATTTCTCTCCTCTTGTTCATTATTTATCAATTGTTGCACTTCTTCTCTTTATTCCACAGAATCTGATCTCCATGTATGCACGCTCACCCTATCATAATCTACTACTCTATTCGGTACTGGTTGAATTGGTGGTTGAATTTGACCTTCTTCTCTATCTCTTGCGTTTATTCTTGATGGTTCACCTACTTCATTTCTCCTTTCTCCAGCTAATCTCCCACTTCTCCTCACAATTGTTGGTTGTTCTGATGCATTCCTTCTTCTAGCCATTTCTCAATTTTAGTAAATTGTTGAGTATTATCCGAAATTTCTTTCTTGTTACTCCTGATTCTTTCAATTCACAAGGTTGATCTTCTACTCATCCCTGTATCTAGCGCATATGTAGTTGCAGGAAATCCCACAATACACCCCTCACTAGAATTTACTTTACTAATCCATTTGAAGATGAGTAATAATATATTTTTATTGATTATCTTCTTGAAATGTTTACACAGAAAGATAGAACAGAGCTAAAGAAATTACAATCAGTCTTAACTTTCTCTCTCCTAATGACTTGCTTAACAATTCAAAAAGAACTCCCTCACAACAGACTTACTCGACCCTTTATATAGGGTATTACATAGTGGATGACAGCTAAGCTGTCCTTTATTTTCGGGAATCCTTCGCGAAGTATCGCGAGTTCATAAGTGTTTGTCTTCGCGACACTCCTAAATCTCGCCAAGTCTTCACACTTTTCTCATGTTTTGGCTATCGTCATCTAATGCATCATTTAAATTACTTCCCTGCGACACCTTCGCAATGTAGTCGTTTATTAATCTCGCGAAGTATTGATGTCGCGATATTCTGCTCCTACACTTTTTGTAATATCTGTATATCCATTCTTTTAATCTTCTATTTTTGTAGTCTTTTCCTGCGAATTTCTTGGATCTTCAAGTTCTAACTTTGTTGTTCCTTTCTGCACATGTTAAAAGAGCAATTCTTTTTTTTTTGCAATATAATTAATCAATATATTATCAACTTTTCATTTTATGAATGCGTAAATATATCATATGAAGACAAATAACATGTTTTTATTCTATACATTCCCATACTTGCCTCTGTTATTTGCATTCAAATAAGAGATTAAGCGAGTTACTTTCGAATAGTGATATGTATTCATGCCTCAATCTCGCAGCTGTTGCTGCTGAATTTTCGCAAGTAAGGAAATCTTGGTTTCTTCCAAGATTTCCTTTTTTCTTTTTCTCTTATGTGGTCTTATTTTGCCTTTCTAGTTAAAGGTCTTATTGCGCCACCTCTTGTCATTGCGACAAAATCGCAGGACGTCTTTGCATTTGCATGCAAAAACCCATTGATCTTGTCTTAACCTTTGCTTTGAAATTTTTGTTGCGACAATATGACAGGCCTAAAAATTCTTGCGAAAATAAAGCCACATGACATTGCCCTCTTGCGACGAGATCGCAGGACGTCCTTACACTTTCATGTACTGACCCATTGATCTCGTCTTATCTTTATCGTTTGTATTATTGCCTCTTCAGGATTGTCGCACAAATATGACAAGCCTAAATTTCCTTGCGAAAATAAAGCCTCATGACATTTGCGTCTTAAGACACTTATCAGCTCCCTAATGGAGGGTGCCGCCCATATCTTCCCCCTGGTTGCCCCTTCAAGGAGACGTACTTCTGCCATACAAGGCTAGCTCCTCCCATCCTGTCTTAATAACAACCAGTTGTTTTTGCAGCCTCTTATCCCTTTTGCCTATAGTGCTTATGGTTACGAGACTGCACCCTAAGTGGAGTTTTCTTCGGTCCGAGTGCAGCATAAGCCAAGACTTGCCAAGAATGGCCGAGACACTTCAAATGCCCCAGGCACTCTTGGCTCAACCGTGTACCTCGGCGCCTTGGTCAAATGCTGACTCCTTAGAAGAGACCCTCGGTCGTCCAATCTAAGTCATAAGCTTAGATTGAAAATCCAAGGTACCTCCCCTGGATGGGCTTTATTGACCCCAATTCTCCATGACTCAGGTTCCAGGGGCGGTGTAACCTTTTCCCTAAGCCATGCAATAGGTACCCCCTTCTATGACGCACTTTAGGTCTTACATTTGCCTCTTGCGAAATTTTGATTTCGCGAACTAGGGTGTACGCCATAGTTGGTTCGCCTCTATCTGTTTAATCTGTTGATTCTTCTGCATATAAATTTCGCAATCTCATCTTTATCATTCATAAAATATATTCTCTTCTTCTGCATATCAGCTTCCTTTCGCAAACCAATCATACATAAGAAAGATTTTCATTTTTTTTTTTTTTTCTTTTTTACGATCAAACCAATCATACATTTTTCTTTCACCTTCCAATTTCTACTTCGGCAGTCAACAAGTACATTCATTCTTTAAGTCTCTTATTTCTGCTACTTTCTGCCTCTGTATTTTTGAATTTTCCTGTCATTGTCTTGTCTGTTGCGAAGCCTTCGCCACTTCTTATCTTCATCATATATTGGTTTCGCATCATTTCTTCTTCTCTCTGTTCTATTACATCTACCATCAATCTTTCACCTTTTTGTTTTTCTTTGATATTGTGTTTCCAATTCTTCTTCTTCGCAGCTCTTTCTTCGCAAGATTCTATATCAATTTCATAACACTTCTTTCCTTCAACCCAATCTCCTTTTATGATGCCAACACCAGTGGGATGAGGGAACTTGATACATTGATGGAAAGTCGATGCCACACCTAAAATCTCATGTAACCAAGGTCGTCCAATTAGTGCATTGTATGGTGATTCCACATCAACTACACAGAATAAAATTTCAAAGGATAATCCTTTCAGTGGAATTCGCATATGAACTTCTCCTTTTGGCTTATTTGCAGTACCACTAAAACCATAGATTTTGTACGTTGAAGGTATTAGATCTTCATCTTTCCCTCCCATAGTTTTATAAGTATGATAAAAAAGAATATTCACGGAACTTCCAGTATCGATCAAAATTCTGTTGATTGCCCATGAATTCTCGGCTTCATCATCTTCATCCTCGCTAGGTTTTGGGTTAATCTCCAATCTTACCACTAATGGGTTGTCGTGCATTTCTCCACCCTCGGGTACTTCTTCTGCGGTAAAAGAGATAGTCTGCTTTTGCCATTCTTTCAGTGGCGATATCTTCGCAATGTTCATTATTTCTCTATCATCGGCATCTCTTGCGAAAACCCTGCTGAGAGTGTTATCGTGAAAATCTGCAATCGTCTTGTATGAGTGTACGATAGAGTTACAAAACAGATTCTTTGCCTTTGCGCCAACTTCAATCACAAATGTTTCCCTTTCTTTTGCTGTGTTTGGCTTGTGAATATCTGGAGGAGGTGGTAATGCTTGAGTTTGCGTTTGTCCTACTAGAAAGTGATTTAATTTTCCCCGATCTATCATCCTGAGAATGATTCTCTTTATATTTCTGCAGTCATTTGTTGTATGTCCATGGAAATGATGATAAGAGCAAAATTCATTACTTCTGTAGCTTGGAGGTGGTTCACTCCCCATGTTCCATGGTGCGGGTATGTTTTCCATTAGGATTATAGCTTCCCATATCTTCTCCACACTAGCATTCAAAGGTGGCATTTTGATTTCTTCCCATATTATCTTATGACTTCGCTGTCCTCTGTGATAGTTTTGCCCCTGGCCTCCATAAGTTTCTTGCGGCTGATGACCTCCATAAGTTTCTTGCGGCTGATCAAGTCTTTGGATTTTGTTATTTCCACCACGGCTATAGAAGTTTCTCTCTCTCTCGAATTCTTCTTGATCACGACTCCCCATAGCTACTAGCTTTTGCTGACTATCTCCCATTATCCTCTCTTATTTCCCTTGCGAGGTGCTCGCCACTGTATTTATTAACTTGGGTAACAAGCTTGCATTCGCTGCTCTTGAACTTGTGTTCGCAATGGGGTATGATTCCATCTCATTTTGATTTTCCTCAAGAGCAATATACTCCTCCTGAAGTTCTCGCAACTCAGTCATTGTGATTGTATTCTTGATTCTGAAAATTTGAATGTATAACAGATTGGTTGCGAACATAACGTTGATGAATGACAGAATGAGATATCTTTCGTCCACATGACCAGCCATATCACTACACATTGTCTTTCACCTCACAGTTAGATGCTTCAAACTTTCGCCAACCCTTTGCTTCAACCCAAATACATCTTCAATGCCAGGTCGCGAGGAATTGTTACTTATATATGCCCCTAAAAATATAGCTTGCAAGTGGTTGAAAGATGTTATAGTATTCTTTGGCAAACCTTCAAACCATTTTAATGCCCTCCTGTTAAACTTGATGCAAAATACTTGCATAATATTGCATCATGGTTCTCCCATTGTAGCATACATCTCACATAAGCTTTGATGTGTTGGACTGCACAAGTTGTTCCATCAAAAATCTTTGGTTAACGCAGTAAATTGCATTTTGGGGGTATTCCTCCTAATTGTACTTCTTGTGTGAATGGAGTTTTCGCAGCTTCCTCTATAGCTTCATCCAATTGTCTCTTACCTCCTTCTCTTTTATTATTTATCATTCCTCTCATTTCCGCTAATTCTCTCAAAATTTGTTCATTTATACCAGAATTTGGATCCATTGGTCTTTTTAACTCCGCCTCTCTTCTTATGCGTTCATCTCTGTTTTGACTTTCTTGTTCATCATTTTCCTCTCGTCTTTCTCTGCGATCTTCTCTTTCACTTCTCTCATGAATTCGCACCCCGTTATATCTCTCATTTTCTCCTCATTGCCTCCTTTCAGTTCTCCTTTGTACTCTATCATATTCTTCATTGATATTAACATTATTGCGATTTCGCTTACGCCTCCTTTATCGATTATCATGATTATTCTGTCGAATAGCCTCTTGTAGATCTTGTTCTTCCACTTTTGCTCTTAGTCTTTCTCTCTCGCGAGCTAGATGTGTTTGTTCAGTATAGTGTCTTTCAATTTCATCTTCAATTACTCGTTCATTTCTTTGTATTTCTCTCACATGTAATATTCTCCTTCCTTCTTCTTGATTTTCTTCGCCATCTTGATTATTTCGCCCCTGACGGTGTCTATTTCCCTGATTTCTATCATTTTGCCCGTTTTGAAGAGTTTCAGCACGTTGGATATAACGATCTTCCATTATTTCTCTTCCTTCACGATGCTCTTCGCCTGGATTTTGTATTCCCTCTCGAGTTTCTTCATTAGCATTTTCTATAGGCAAATTTTGTATTATTTCTTCTCTAACTGATCTTGAACTTGATCTTGTAATGCTTCTTGACCTCCTATTTTGTAGTCTCATGTTTTCCATCCTTAATTCATGATTTTGCCTTGTCAAATTCGCACGTTCTTCTGCTTCTAACCGCCTTTCTTCATGTATTGTTTGCCTCAATGCCTCTAATGCTGCAATCTCTTCATTTCCATGAATTATTATTCCAATTACTTCTTGGTCTCTCCCCTCTTGTCCATTGCCTCCTAATTGCTGCTCTTCTCCCATTTCATCTACAGAATCTGATCGCCAAGTATGTACACTCACTCTGTCATAATCCACAGTTCTATTTTGTATTGGTGTACGTTGAATTGGCGGTTGAACTCGATTTTATCCATTGTTTCTTGTATTCATTCTTGAAGATTCCCCTATCTCGTCTCTCCCTTCTCCAGCAAGTCTCCTACTCCTTCTAACAGTTGTTGGTTGTTTTGATGCATGCCTTCTTCTAGCCATTTTACGATCTTAGTGAATTGTTGAAAATAATATGAAATTCCTTCTCTATTACTCCAAATTATTTCAAATCACAATATCAATCTTCAATCATCCTTGTTTCTAGCGCCATATGTAATTGCAGGAAATCCTACAATACACACCTCACAAGAATTCATAATATCTAACACATATTTAAGATCAATAATCAATCTCTTTATTAATTGGGTTAGAAATTTTACAAGAAGGAAGTGAAATCAAGAATGTAATTGCTACTCTAGACTTTCTCTGTCCTCTAAACTTTCTCTCCACTCTCGAAAAAGATCTCTCTCTTTCTTAAGCCTGTTCGGCTCTTTATATAGGACATTACATAGTGGATGACAGCTAAGCTGTCCTTTATTTTCGGATCTGACTTACGATATTCTCGCGAGTGTACAAATGTTAAATCTCGCAACACTCCTAAATCTCGCTAGGTCTTCACATCTTTCTCGTGTTCAGGCTGTCGTCATCCGTTGCGTCATTTATATTACCCATCTGCGATATCTTCGCAATGTGTCGTTTATGGATTTCGCAAGGGTCTTGGTGTTGCGATATTCTGATCCTATAGAAAACACAACTTCGAAGCTGTTTATACTGTACATATTATATAATACTCTACTGATGTGACATGGTCATATTTGTATGATCATAGTATTAGGGAATTAGACTACGAAGTATAACGCCTATCTTTTGAACTTCGTAGATATGACATCGACATAATATTGTATATACTGTTATGATTATGTGAATAGGTTATGGTGAAGATTTTATCCTAGGAAACAATGTTTTACATTTGTTTAAAGGAATTACATTCATGAACTTGTTTTGTGAATCGAAAGGGAAATCATTAGGCTTATTGGTTTGGCTATTCATTGCAAATCTTTGGATGACCAATATGTGTGAGTTGGTAGAACCGATCTTAACGTTGGTTATGTATCTTGGTATAACTAATCACAATGCCTGACTTATGATTTGGTATGACTGGTTTTTATTAATTGGTGTAACCGATCCTAAGTAATCACCATGAGGTGGTATGATCGATATTTGTAATTGGTGTGACCAATCCTAGTAATTGGTGTGACCGATCACAAGTGTTTTGTAATCGATCCTTGTAATTGGTAACCGGTCCTGGTAACTGGTGTGACCGATCACAAGCAATACCATGGGAATATGGAACCGATCCTAGTAACTGATGTAACCGATCCTAGTAACTGATGTAACCGGTCCTAGTAACTTGTGTGGCCGATCATAAGTATTTTCATATTGAGGTATACCCTATGCTAGTGATTGGTAGAACCGATTGAACCCATGTATGTGATTTTATATTTGATTAATCACATAGTTATCTAGGAATACAGGTCAACCAATTCTAAACTTGTTTGGAAGTGTGGTATAACCGATTCCAAGAATGTAAAACCATGTAAATATGAATAAGGATTTACAATGAAGAGATGTCAACAAACTTTGAACACGTACAATAACTCTTATCATTTATTGTTCAAACATATTCCTTAGTACTCAAGGAGATCCTGTACCGAGATAAATTAAGAATATTTTTGATTAAGGTTTTTGGTTTTATATGCTTTAATTACCAGCAATTAAATGCATATATTGAGAGAATAGAAATTAGTAATGTGCATTTACTAATTGGAGATTTTCTATTGAGAGATTTGGGAAATATTGGACAAGCATTTATTGAAATTAGGAAAACTGAATCTTGAAATTCATTGCATATCTTGAGAATATTTTCGATTTTGGAAATCCCTTGATGTCCAAACATCTTGGTCTATAAATACTTAAGTTTACATTTCTAGCAAACTATCCTAAATCCGGGCAAACTTCATTTCTTATTGTTTCTGGTGGAGCCGTCTAATCGGAGAGGAAAGTATCCTAATTAGGTGAAATCTCTTACGACCGCTCGTTTAAAGGCTTTTGAGGGATCAAGAAGCTCTACGAGTACCGTTGGTGGGAAACTAGATAATTGCAGTAACAGTTGTTAAAACTTTGATTGCACCTAATTTGTTTGTTCTTGAGAATCTTCTCTTCTGATATATATGATTCACTCAAACTAGATCGAAGTATCGACGAGATCTTTAGAATTGTTGTTAAATCTAAAGACATCTTGTGATAATCCATTGTTAACAGACTCTGTTCTGTGTGTGAATGATCACAAGAGATTCAAGTGGTGTTGTGCAGGTTATTATTGAAGATTAAAGAAGATTTGAAGACGAATAATATTTCTTATTAGTTTTCATGTCTTTGTGTGTGCACAAACCTTGATCGGTTGAGATCCAACTAGAATCAGATTTATTTGATTGATTATTTGCGTGAGATCAACATCGCTTTATAGTTTCTCATTGGAATCTATATTGATTGATTGCGAATCTAAACTTAACTACTTTGGTAGTTATTGGATAGATTGATCTAACCAGACAAAAAAGTTTATTAGATTAAATGGAAGAGCCTTTGTGTGTGACTTGAGATATCTTTATCTTGAAAGAAGCAATAAAGTTGTTACCAAACAGATTTGTTGTTCCTTTACTGTTTGGAATACGATCCAAAGGAATTGTACCTGTGCGTGACCTTCGAAAATCGATTTTGATTCACTCGAATCAAGTCATGAACATTATAGACACGGTTTGCAAAAGATTGCATTCCTCAATATATAAATGTATTAGTTCATGAACAAACCGATTTTAGAACATTATCCACTTAGGTATGCATACGGGTACGCGTACCTAAATGGCCGGACTAAGTTTGGATTTCGCCAGTACGCGAAGTGGTACGCATACCTTCCAAACTCAACAGAAATTCCCGGACCTGAACCTAACGCCAGTAAGCGTACCGGTTTGCATACCAGGTTCCCGGACTTTCAGAAAACCAACAAGTACGCATACGGGTATGCATACCAAGGTTCCCGGGCATGGATTACATATTTGCAAGTACGCATACTATGCTTAAATCCAATTGTTCTAAACTCTCGTTTCAACCACTGAAATATTCTTGGAAGATGGGAATAGCTGTCTCACACAAACTATTAGCTTCAAAGCGATTTTCAAGTGATCGAATGATCAATACGAAACATTCCGAGTCTACATCAAATGACTGTCTCACACAAATCATGTAAGATGTTACTAGGCGATTTTCACATGATCATCTTTTGACTTTCGTCAAGAATATAAGATGAACTTGGTTAAAGCGAAAGCTTACCAACATATATTTCGAGAAATATGTAAGCGAGTTAAACTCAGCTCGAAATATCAAATGTGTATAATTGAAGTCTATATAGCTATACGACTTTTGTCTCAAATAGGAGATAGAGTAGATAGACTTTTGACTGATAGATGAGTTCAAGTCTCCACATACCTTTTGTTGATGAAGTTCCACAAGCTCCCCTTAGTAGTTCTTCGTCTTCAATCGATGAACGCCGTGCCTAATGCTCAACTATACTTTCTATCTCCCCCTTTGTCAATTTTAGTGACAAAACTTTCAATACATATGGATTACAAAATAAATAAACTTTGTAGCTTCTCATCCAAATGCTTGATCTCCTTGGTTCTTCAATATTACTCGAAAACTTCGTCACTTCCAAGTACTGCAGTGATTCTGAACGTGTTCAGCTCAGCATCAATGTTGTTGAAGATCCGTAGTTATAACAACGAGAAAACAGTTGCTCTCAATCATTGTTATACAGTGTCATAGTATTATTACACAGCATTAAAGTTCAATTGTATCACAACTTTGACAACAATACTATGGCGATATGTATCAACCCCCCTTGTCAATACTTCATCTCACATGAAAATCACTCCCCCTTACATAATGATCTGTAAACCATATGTATTTGTAGTGTGAACTACACATTAATTTCCCCCCTTTTTGTCAATAAAAATTGGCAAAGGTACGAAGAATAGTGGGATCCTGATGAAATTTCCATAGAGATACTTCATGACCAAAAAAGAACAACATATCAACTTGTTTAGATGCAATCATATAGCCGAAACTAAATGAATTCATCAAGGAGTTTATAAAGATACAAGATAACTCCTACAATATTCCACAACCGTACTCCCCACAAAGATTTGGCAATTAAGCACAAGTTCAATTGAAAACTCTCCCCCATAGAATGCCATTCCAGAAAGAAAAACAAGAGAGACCTTACTTTCACAAGAAAAGAAGGATTTCTTTGGACATTAACAAATCACATGAAACATGAATTTGTATCCAAAATACTCAATTAAATTAACCACAAGAGAACCCACTTGAAACATGACTTAAAACCCATGATTAATTTAATCGGAAATGCTCACATAAGAGAACTTATGGAGCCGCACAGTATTTGCACAAAGATGTGGATCAGGGAAGACCAATACTGCGGAATAAGCAAAGATTCATTCTATCTTTCATCACTATTTGCATAGAGATATATAATAGACTTAATCTTTGTAAACAAAAGTTCATCCTATCTTCAATCAATATTTGCATAATGACATATGAAGAACTTAACTTTTGACATATATGGGACAATGTTCACAGACGAAAACTCACATATCCCATAACAAGTTGCAATATATAAAACCATAAAGATTAATACTGCAAAATCATCTTCCAAATAAACTTTAGAATTCTCTTAATTATTTAATTGTGTACTCAAATAGAACAAATAGGAATTTTACATAGAAGGCAAGCGAGCAACAAGCTGCGCCGCAAGCCCTTTTTGGATTGCAAAACCTATCCTAAAAACATTGCAAGATGAAAATCGTTGGAAATAGCTATGTGTACTCACAATAATTGCTATTCCAAACCTTAGTTATCCTTCTTAAAACACAAGAATAAATTCTCATAAGAAGTTTCCTAGACATAAATTAAAAAACAACTCCTAAAGAACATTTCACTTACTTTGAATACTCTTCTCATATTCCCTATATTCATCAAGCTCATCTTCGATTAAATCAATTCTAGATTCAAGATTATCCATCTTTTCTTCAAGTCTTTTGGAAGAAGATTCAAGTTCACTCTTCAAAGAACGTACTTGTTCCAACACGAGGTTCATGGTTAAAGAGAGCTTATCAAAATGAGAGACAGAAGGATTCCCATCAAGGGAGGAATCATGTTTGTCGGAGCACATCTCATTCTCAGAAGAATCGAGACGAACCTTCATAGAGGGGAAAAGAACAATCCATGCATCACTTTCTTTGCTTGAAAGACTAGATGAGGACATGACAGGAGAGATAAATGAAATGCTCTCATCAAGGAGAAATTTTCATCTTAAAAAAAAGGAAGATAGGAGATAAATTTCCAAAAAGACCTTTGACCAAAACCATAACAGAATTTCGATATCCCCAAGAAAAAGTCTTATAAGGAAAACCGTTCAGAACAGAACCGACTCTTGGCACAAAATCGTGCAACAAAACATAGAAACAAAATACAAGTAATAGAGATTTTTCATCAAAACCCTCTTGAAGATTGTGGTTCTTGTTCAAGGGAAAAACAGGAACAATCTTAAACCTTATTACACATTGTAATTTCTCCAATCCAAAACAGGACCGGATGGTTTCTTAGGAGGGGACAAAGTATTTGTTATTTCTAGTTTCTGATTTTTCTTCATGGACGACTGATCACGAGTAGTAACCTTTCTTTCCATCATAGCTCCGAGTACCTTGTTTATTGATTTTCGCAAACTATAAATGGCTTTGGAAATCTCTTTTGAAGGTTTCTTAGGAGATTTCATTTTCTTCTTCTGAAAACATGGTTTAGCAGAGGAGACAATTTCTGGATCCGTAGTGCACACTGTTTCCAGATGATCCTGATTCACACACATGGGAGACAAACTATTTGGTATGTCCATGTGTTTTTTTTATATCATCCTTTTTGTCAGAGTGATTTGAGAATGACATAGTATTAGGAGTAACTTGCTGATAGTACTGAAAATAGTTTATCGAAGAAGTTTGACATTTCTTAATAGGATCGCAATTGCGAGAAACAACAATTTCTTGTCTTAAACTAAGCAGTTGACATTCCAGGCTTTCAATCCTTTTAATCAAGGCTTCCTTTTCCAGTTGAAGTTCTTCTGGAGAAGTAGGATTGTATTTCATGGAAGAATCAGAGTTTTTAGAAGGACAAGTGTGATTATCAGCAAAGTAGTTAAGAGAACTTTCACGAACATCTTCCTCATGACAATAGTCAAGAGTTACCATCCATGCTTTAGTTAACTCAATAAATTTTTCATCGGGAATTCCGATAGTATTGTTAGAGTTGCTCGGTCGAACTTGCATGCGTTGCTATATCAAGCATGTTTGTCAATATTAGTGATCAAAACTATATGTCTTGATTTCTAGTTTACTTATGACTAAGTCTCAGTCTAGGATAGTTAAGTGCAGTTGAGCTCCAGACTCCATAGCGATCATCTTACGAAGACGAATAACTACTCGAGGAATAAGTGGAACTTCATCCGACAAAAAGGTATGTGGAGACTTGAACTTATTTGTTACTCAAAAGTCTATTCTATCTCCTACTCTTGAGACAAAGTCGTATAAGTATGATAGTTTTCATACATACACATTTTCTATTTCGAGCCGAGTTTACTCGCATATCTTTTTCTCGAAATATGTGTTGGTGAGCTTTTGCTTTAACCATTTTCATCTTTACCCATGACGCAAGTCATGAAGATGTTTCAATCTTGAAAATAGCTTTGATGACGATAGTCGTGAATAACAATTGTTATAACATTATAGAAGAATTTTTCAATGATTGAAATGTAGAGTTGAGATTACCAACTATGGATATAAGCATATATAGTGTGTTCGCACATTAGTGTATAAATCCATGTGCCGAAAATCAAGTGCGTGCATATGTGTGCATGCGGTATTGGTTAAGGAGACAGGTTGAGTACGCGAACCCGTACGCGTACCCACGGAAGTTTTCATACCGAAAATTTCTGCTGGAGTTTGTAAGTTTGCAAACTAGTAAACCAGTCACATTAGGTACGCATACCCGTACGCGTACCCACGGAAGTTTTCGAACCGAAAATTTCTGCTGAGTTTGTAAACTCATATTTGGTAGCTAAGGTACGCATACCCGTACGCGTACCCAAGCTGGTTATTTCTCAAATCGGTTGTTCATGAACTTAAAACAATAAATTATAAGGAATGCAATCTTTGCAAACCGTGGCTATATTGTTCATGAAATGATTCAAGTGAATCAAACTGATTTTGTTTCAATTGTGTCTATGAATAAAGACCTAAGCAATTGAACAACTCTTGAACTAGGTCTTATGAGTCATTTGAACTAGTTATGACAAAGATGAATACGGTTAATATGAAAGTGCTCATATGGCTAACCATTGGTTAACTCTTCAAGTTTTGTAGATTCGAACATATGGAAAAACACTGTCCCAGCAGAAGACTCGAAAGTGCAACAAAGCATATGTCTCCACTCTTGATGATATTCCGGAGGAAGAATCCAATGAAGAAATATCTAAGTGTAATGCACTTCTTGCCAACTCTAACTGTGATGAATCCTGTGAGTCTAATCAACTCCTAGAAAAACTTGAGTTGGAAATTAAAGAAAATAAAAGGTTAAGCCTGGTACTTGAAAACCTTTTGAAATTCCTTTCAGGTAATGAAAAAGCGGGGGTACAACAACCACACCCAATATTTCGATTAGCAATCTGTATGGACTAACTCCAATATACTTTCAAGAGAATCTACTAGACTCAATCTTTACAAAGTATATCAAAGAATTATATTATCTCGATCTCTCGATTTAATTCTTACTCAAGCAAATAGAAATCTGCGAGTTTAATTAAATACAAGAGAGATAACCTGGATGGTACCAAAGACCAATATCCAAGTGTCAATCAATGTAAATCAACAACCAAAGGTTGGATATTTAATTGATTGAACTTAACGCACAACCTGTGATATTTCAATTATATAACAAAATATAATGCGGAATAGAAATAACACAGACACCAAAATTATGTTAACGAGGAAACCGCAAATGCAGAAAACCCCCGGGACCTAGTCCAGATTGAACACACACTGTATTAAGCCGCTACAAACACTAGCCTAGTACAAACTAACTTCGGTCTGGACTGTAGTTGAACCCCAATCAATCTAACATTGATCTAAGGTACAGTTGCGCTCCTTACGTCTCTGATCCCAGCAGGATACTACGCACTTGATTCCCTTAGCTGATCTCACCCACAACTAAGAGTTCCTACGACCCAAAGTCGAAGACTTTAATAAACAAATATGTATCACACAGAAAAGTCTACGGTAATAGATAAATCTGTCTCCCACAAAAATACCTACGAGTTTTGTTTCGTCTTTTGATAAATCAAGGTGAACAGGAACCAATTGATAACCCGGACTTATATTCCCGAAGAACAGCCTAGTATTATCAATCACCTCACAATAATCTTAATCGACGCGACGAAAGAAGATATTGTGGAATCACAAACGATGACACGAAGGTTTTTGTGATTATTTTTATATCTTTCCTATCGGAGATATCAATCTCAAGCCAATCGTTATGATTGTACTCAATACGATAGAAACAGCAAGATCAGATCACACAACTACAAGAAAGTAATATCGATCTGGCTTTACAATCCCAATGAAGTCTTCAAGTCGTTAACCTACAAGGTCTCGGTAGAAACCTAAGGTTAAAGGAGAATCGACTCTAGCTTATACAACTAGTATCACACAGGAGGTGTGGGGATTAGGTTTTCCATTTGCTAGAGTTCTCCTTTATATAGTCTTTCAATTCAGGGTTTGCAATTAATGTTAGCTTAGTAACAAAGCATTCAATATTCACCGTTAGATGAAAACCTGATTAGATTCAAGCTAATATCTTTCAACCGTTAGATCGAAAACTTATCTTGTTACACACAAATAAAATGCACGTTTTAGGTTTGTGTAATCGTACCCAAGCATGTACATTTGTTGATTCAACAGTAGTAAACCAAATGGTTATCCATATGAGCACTTTCATATTAACCATATTCTTCTTCACCATAACTAGTTCAAATGACTCAAATGAACTAGTTAGAGAGTTGTTCAATTGCTTAGATCTCATAGAAGTATACAAGACACAATCGAAGCAAAAACGATTTGTTTCACTCGAATCGATTCATGAACTTTATAGCCACGGTTTGCAAACTTGCATTATAAGTATAAGTTCACGAATAATCATTTTTAGAACATAACCAACCTAAGTACGCGGAATTAAGTACCCGGAATAAGTTTGTAACAAGTTTACAAACTCCAGCAGATTTTCTCGGGAAGAGAACCTCCGACAGTACGCGGACTGGGTTCGCGGACTCTTGTTCCGGTTTCCTGAGCAGCAAAGTAAGCATACTTTGGTTCAAGGAATAAGGACTTATACATGTATGTGTTTCCACACAATGCTTATATCCAACAATGGTTATATAATCTAAACTCTCATTTCAATCATTGAAACATTCTTAGAGGACGTTATATAGTTGTTATTCACAAGCTATTTTTCGTCAAAGTCATTTTCAAGTATTTGAAACGTAACATGACTTTCGCCACTATGTAAAGATGAACTTGGTCAAAGCGAAAGCTTACCAACACATGTTTCGAATAGATTAGCGAGATAAACTCGGCTCGAAATAGCAAATGTGTATAATCAAAGTCTATATAGCAAAATGACTTTTGTCTCAAGATAGGAGATAGAGTAGATAGACTTTTGAGTGATAGATAAGTTCAAGTCTCCACATACCTTTTAGTCGATGAAGTTCCACCAGTTCCTTGAGTAGTTCTTCGTCTTGTATGATGATCGCCATGGAGTTCTTGAGCTCAACTACACTTTCTATCCTAGTCCGAGACTTAGCTATAGTAGACTAGAAATCAAGACTTATAGTTTTGATCACTAACATTGACAAACATGCTTGAGATAGCAACGCATGCGAGTTCGACCGAGCAGTTCTCTAACAATCTCCCCCTTTGTCAACTTTGGTGACAAAACTATCAATACATATGGAATACAAAAATAGATAAATACACTTTTGTAGCTCTTTTTCCACATGCCAAATCTTCAACATTACTTGAAATCTTCATCACTTCCAAGTACTCCAATGATCCCAAAGGTTGTAAGTTTAGCATCATCGTTGTTGAAAATCCGTAGCTATAACAATGAGAAAACAAGAATTCTCAATCATTGTTATACAGTGTCATAGTATTATTACACATCATCAAAGTTCAATTGTATCACAACTTCGACAACAATACTATGGTGATATGTATCACTCCCCCTTAGTCAATACTCCATCTCACATGGAAACCACTCCCCATTACATAATGATCCGAAAACCATATGTATTTGTAGTGTGAACTACACATTAATTCTCCCCCTTTTTGTCAATAAAATTGGCAAATGTACGAAAACGGGATCCTAATGAAAATTTCCATAGAGACATTTCATGACCAAAAGTAAGCACATATCAACTTATTTAGATGCAATCATATAGCAGAAGCTAAATGCTTTCATCAAGGAGTTTATAAAGATACAAGATAACCCCTATAATATTCCACAGCCGCACTCCCCACAAAGATTTGGCAATTAAGCACAAGTTTAATTAGGAACTCTACCCCATAATATGTCATTCCCGAAAGAACAACAAGATCGACCTTAATTTCATAAGAAAATAAGGATTTCTTTTGACACAACACACTAAGAAACATGACAGAAAATCTACCTATGGAACCAAATGCATAATTGAAGTTACTGGAGTTTCAAACTCAATTGCCCAACAGATCGAGATAAGCACAGGGGCATGAGTCATGAAAACAACTAATGAACCAAAACAACACCAATCGACTGCCGTAAGTGTTGAAATGTAGCAGTGTCTAATGGTTTGGTGAGAATATCAGCCAACTATTGTTCAGAAGGCACAAATTCCATATTTATGATACCATTTTCATAGAGATCTCGAATAAAATGGTACCTTATATCAATGTGCTTTGTTCTTGAGTGCTCAACGGGATTCTCAGTGATTTGAATCGCACTAGAGTTATTACAAAAGATCTTCATTATTCCAGTATCAATTCCATAATCAGCCAGCATTTGTTTCATCCATAGAAGTTGAGTACAACATGAGCCAGCAGCAATATATTCCGCTTCACATGTAAACATGGATTGTGAATTTTGTTTCTTGCTATGCCAAGCCACAAGATTCAGTCATACGTAGTAGAAACCCCCTGATGTACTTTTTTTGTCTTCTACACATCCCGCCCAATCAGCATCTGAATAAGCAGAAAGGTCAGTGTTAGTATCAAAAGTGTAGGATAGACCATACCCGACAGTGTGATTGACATATCGTATGATCTTTTTTGCAGCCACAAGATGAGATTCCTTTGGATTAGCCTGAAATCTAGCACAACAACCAACACTAAAAGAAATATCAGGTTTAGTAACTGTAAGATATAAAAGGCTACCAATAATGGATCGATACATTTTTTGATCCACTTTTACTCCTTTCTCATCTTTATGCAGTTTTCCAGTAGTGGGCATAGGTGTCAGTTTTGGGGTTGACTTATCCAGACTGAACCTTGAGACAAGATCCTTTGCTTATTTTTCTTGGGATAAGTAAATTCCATCCTTATGTTGTTGAATTTGTAATCCTAAGAAGAACTTCAATTCACCAACATTGCTCATTTCAAATTCTTTAGCAAGAGAGACTTGGAAATCCTTTGCAAGTTTCTCAGAAGTTGAACCATAGATGATATCATCTACATAGACTTGAGCAATGACAACATCTTTCCCACTCCATTTGGTAAACAAAGTTTTATCAGCTCCGCCTCTTGAAAAACCTTTCCTAATAAGAGAAGTGTTAAGTTTTTCGAACCATGCTCTAGGTGCTTGTTTTAACCCATATAATGCCTTTTTGAGCTTAAGAACATGATCTGGGAAATCAGGATTTTCAAAACCCTTAGGTTGAGCGACATAGACTTCCTCCTTTAAAATTCCATTTAGGAATGCGAATTTTATATCCATTTGGAACAGCTTAACCTTAAGAAAACAAGCATGAGCTAATAATAGTTGAATGGACTCAAGGCGTGCCACAAGAGCAAAGGTTTCATCAAAGTCGATACCTTCAATCTGTGAATATCCTTGAGCGACAAGTCTGGCTTTATTTCTGACAATTGTGCCAAATTCATCAGACTTATTCTTGAATATCCATTTAGTACCAACAATATTAATGTTGGAGGGACAAGGTACGAATTCCCACACGTCTTGTCTTTGAAATTGATTTAACTCTTCATGCATTGCATTCACCCAAAAGGGATCGCCAAGAGCTTCATCAATATTTCTTGGTTCTACTTGTGAAAGATAACAACCAAAATTGCAAATATTTTGAAGTTGTCCTCTTGTCTTAGCTGTAGAATCTCTTCCTCCAATAATACTGTTAGGATCATGATTCCTTTGAACCTAGAGGTGTCGTGGAGGGACACGTTCTTATTCGACAGGAGTAGCCTAATCAGTGCTCTTCTCCTCATCACTAGAAATATCAGGATCAATAACAATTAGGATAACTTCAACTGATTTTGGTATTTCTTTAACTTTCTCAATTGTCTCAGTTGGAGGCAATTCAGCAGGAGGGTTATCATGATGAAAATTACTAATATCATCGATGATAACATTAGCATATTCCATCATGACCTGGGTTCTGAGATTAAACACTCGAAAACCACGACTATCAGAAGCATAACCAAGGAAGATACCTTCATCACTTTTGGTATCAAATTTCCCTCTGTTCTCGATCTTTTAGAATGTAGCACTTATTTCCGAACACTCTGAGATAGTGCAAGTTGGGTTTTCTACCATACCACAACTCATAAGGAGTGTTTAGGGTTTTATATCGTAGGTAGACACGGTTGATCAAATAGCATGCTGTGAAGACAGTTTCTCCCCAAAACCTTAAAGGTAAGTTTTTATTATGGAGCATTACCCTGGCCATTTCCTGAATGTTTCTATTTTTTCTTTCTGCAACTTTATTAGCTTGAGGAGTAATGGGTGGAGAATATTGTTGAATAATTCCCAGTTCTTCACAAAATTCAAACACCTTAGTGTCCTTGAATTCAGTTCCACTGTCGCTTCTAATTTTCTTTAGTTTGTGACCTTGTTCGTTCTGGATTCTCTTAACAATAATCTTGAATTCATCAAGGGTTTCATTCTTATGAGATAGGAATGCAACCCAAGTGAACCTGGTGTAATCATCTACCATAACCAAAGCATACTTCTTACCAGCAACCATGGGTTGTTGAATTGGTCCGAAGAAATCCATATGAATTAAATCAAGTGGAGCTTTAGTGAGAATATCTTGAGATGATTTATGGTGAACTTTAGTTTGTTTACCCTTTTGACAAGCACCACATACACCTTCAATCTTTGCATTTATTTTGGGAACGCCTCTAACAAGTTCTTTGTTAATGATCTTAGTTAGAAGACGATAGTTGATGTGACCAAAACGCTCATGCCAAATATGTGTAGATTCCACCTTAGTCAAATTGCAACAGTTGCTGAACTGAGTATCCAGAAGATAACAGTTGTTTTTACCACGAGTTCCCCGAAAAATTACTTTCCCAGTTTTGTCTACGATGTCACATCCATTTGCATTGAAGACAACTCTATGGCCTTTGTCACAAATTTGACTAATAGAAAGAAGATTTGCAGTCATACCTTTTACGTATACTACATCATGAATTTCAGGTACGCCGGGAAGTTTGATCGTCCCCTTCTTGCTTATGTAGCAACAACTCCCATCTCCAAATTCCACGAGACCACCTTCATAGTCGTTTGAAGAAACAAACCATGTGAGATCACCTGTCATATATCTGCTATATCCACTGTCAAGAAACCATTGAAAGGGTGATGTTGATTTTAAAGCAAACGCTCCCATAATATCAGTACTTTCCGGTTTAGGATTTCTTGTTAGTTTTGTACATCCTTTTAGAGAAGCAACCAGTTGTTCAGTTTTATTATGAAGATTACTTGCAACTTCCAGATTCTTTTGGAAGGACATACAACTATGTTGAAAGTGATTGGAGGAATCACAAAACAAACATGGGCCAACATCAATAAGCTCGACTGAGCGGTTCTGAGTCATATTAGTTTTTACAACGTCTGGACGTTGTTTTTTATCTGACTTATGACAGTTCTTCACAGAAGAGCAACTACAGTTATTCAGATCCATCAAAGGCATTTTTATAGATTTCAAATCCTTAAGTACTGCAATTTCAGCAACAAGATCAGAGTTGATCCGGATTTGTTCATCCAACTTTTTCTGGAGAATAACCAGTTTACCAGAACTTCTTCTACGACTGGTTTTTAATCCTGGTGAAGCGTTTCTAGAGACTTTACTGTCTATACAATTAGATCGCTACAAAAACAGACTTATAAGGTCTTTAAACGTGTTTGCCTGCTCTGATACCAATTGAAAAGCGGGGGTACAACAACCACACCCAATATTTCGATTAGCAATCTGTATGGACTAACTCCAATATACTTTCAAGAGAATCAACTAGACTCAATCTTTACAAAGTATATCAAAGAGTTATATTATCTCGATCTCTCGATTTAATTCTTACTCAAGCAAATAGAAATCTGCGAGTTTAATTAAATACAAGAGAGATAACTTGGATGGTACCAAAGACCAATATCCAAGTGTCAATCAATGTAAATCAACAACCAAAGGTTGGATATTTTAATTGATTGAACTTAACGCATAACTTGTGATATTTCAATTATATAACAATATATAATACAGAATAGAAATAATACAGACACCAGAATTTTGTTAACAAGGAAACCGCAAATGCAGAAAAACCCCGGGACCTAGTCCAGATTAAACACACACTGTATTAAGACGCTACAGATACTAGCCTACTACAAATTAAATTCGGTCTGGACTGTAGTTGAACCCCAATCAATCTCACACTGATCCAAGGTACAGTTGTGCTCCTTACGTCTCTGATTCTAGCAGGATACTACGCACTTGATTCCCTTAGCTGATCTCACCCACGACTAAGAGTTGCTACGACCCAAAGTCGAAGACTTTAATAAACAAATCTGTATCACACAGAAAAGTCTACAGTAATAGATAAATCTGTCTCCCACGGAAATACCTACCAGTTTTGTTCCGTCTTTTGATAAATCAAGGTGAACAGGAACCAATTGATAACCCAGACTTATATCCCCGAAGAACAGCCTAGTATTATCAATCAACTCACAATAATCTTAATCGACGCGGCAAAAGAAGATATTGTGGAATCACAAACGATGAGACGAAGGTGTTTGTGATTACTTTTATATCTTGCGTATCGGAGATATCAATCTCAAGCCAATCATTACGATTGTACTCAATACGATAGAAACAGCAAGATCAGATCACACAACTAAAAGAAAGTAGTATCGGTCTGGCTTCATAATCCCAATGAAGTCTTCAAGTCGTTAACCTACAGGGTTTCGGTAGAAACCTAAGGTTAAAGGAGAATTGACTCTAGCTTATACAAATAGTATCACACAGGAGGTGAGGGGATTAGGTTTCCCAGTTACTAGAGTTCTCCTTTATATAGTCTCTCAAATCAGGGTTTGCAATCAATGTTTGCTTAGTAACAAAGCATTCAATATTCACCGTTAGATGAAAACCTGATTAAATTCAAGCTAATATCTTTCAACCGTTAGATCGAAAACTTAGCTTGTTACACACAAATGAAATGCACGTTTTAGGTTTGTGTAACCGTACCCAAACATGTACATTTGTTGGTTCAACAATAGTTAACCAAATGGTTAGCCATATGAGCACTTTCATATTAACCATATTCTTCTTCACCATAACTAGTTCAAATGACTCAAATGAACTAGTTAGAGAGTTTTTCAATTGCTTAGATCTCATAGAAGTATACAAGACACAATCGAAGCAAAAACGATTTGATTCACTCGAATCGATTCATGAACTTTATAGCCACGGTTTGCAAACTTGCATTCCTTAGTTAATATAAGTATAAGTTCACGAATAATCGTTTTTAGAAAATAACAAACCTAAGTACGCGGACTTAAGTACCCGGAATAAGTTTGTAACAAGTTTACAAACTCCAACAGATTTTCTCGGGAAGAGAACCTCCGACAGTACGCGGACTGGGTTCGCGGACTCTTGTTCCGGTTTCCTAAGCAGCAAAGTAAGCATACTTTGGTTCAAGGAATAAGGACTTATACATGTATGTGTTTCTATACAATGCTTATATCCAACAATGGTTATATAATCTAAACTCTCATTTCAATCATTGAAACATTCTTAGAGGACGTTATATAGTTGTTATTCACAAACTATTTTTCGTCAAAGCCATTTTCAAGTAATTGAAACATAACATGACTTTCGTCACTAGGTAAAGATGAACTTGGTCAAAGCGAAAGCTTACCAACACATATTTTGAGAAATAGATAAGCGAGATAAACTCGGCTCGAAATAGAAAATGTGTATAATCAAAGTCTATATAGCAAAACAAGTTTTGTCTCAAGATAGGAGATAGAGTAGATAAACTTTTGAGTTATAGATAAGTTCAAGTCTCCACATACCTTTTAGTCTATGAAGTTCCACCAGTTCCTTGAGTAGTTCTTCGTCTTGTATGATGATCGCCATGGAGTTCTTGAGCTCAACTACACTTTCTATCCCAGTCCGAGACTTAGGTATAGTAGACTAGAAATCAAGACTTATAGTTTTGATCACTAACATTGACAAACATGCTTGAGATAGCAACGCACCCGAGTTCGACCGAGCAGTGTTCTAAAAGATAAAACCTGTATGGTAAAATCTGAACAAGAAAATTTAGGTGAAAAACCAAGAGAATCGGAAACTAGTTTTTCTGATAACATGATAAGTTCTTCATGTGGAGAAAATAATCTCACTACAATCCTTTTTGAAAATAAACTTATCAAAGTTCTTCGTTAGGGGATAAAGAAGACTAGTAAGTTTATGAGATCTCAAAAGTAAATTGCAAACTCTTGCAATTACAAGAGAAAGAAAGAATAGAAGGAAACACATTCTATTGTTTTTATTAGTCATCCTAAGGATGTCTTTGTGAACTATGGTGAGAATAATTCTCACCTTAACACGTGTTGATTGTGTTGAAAGATGCATCCTCACTTGTTGCCCAAAATTCTGATTGTGATGAAGCATAAATCTGGGCAAGTTGTTCATGTCTGTTTCTTTAGTGAAAAATAATGGATATCTTTTATTTTTGGGAAAAATAGTTTCGGTTTCTATAAACCAAATTATTCCGTGATTTTCTCCCATCTTATATATCTTCTTCCTGTCCGAAAGAAGACTATTTTATTTCAATGGAGAAATCGGTAAAAGAAGGGTCATCTCTTGATGATTTTGCACTTTGTGCATCAGTTATGACTAAAACTCATGATGTCTCTCATCATGATAACTCTCAAGATTCTTTAAGGAAACAGATTCTTACTGTTAAAGGTTGCATTAGATATCATGAGCTGATGATAAAGGATTCAAAAGAAGTACTAGCTAATTTTCATTCTCAACTGTTTGAGATGATCAAATTATCTACTGAAAAGGGAAGTGCTCAGAAGAATTTGAATCCAGTCTTTGAAAGCAATCTTCACACGAACTGAGAAAGGAAATAGACATCAATTTTTGATTTCCTTCAATGATTGTATTTGGTCTATTATGAATAAAACTATTATGAATAAAATTATTTGATTTATAATTTTTCTTGTGATAGTTTTTGATTTACATAGCCTGTGCTTGAATGCTTTATTATTGCTATGTATGTTTATGGGATGTTTGATTTCGGTTTTATCACCTTGATATTCGATCTCATAATGTTGTGAACCCTTATGGTTTGGGTGACTTTTTGATTTAGCATGATTAAGTTCTATCCCATGTTGGCAGGCTTTATCAAAGGATCATGAGGGTTCTGATAGAAACAATATGTGAAAAAGTCACAATATGTTGAATCGGTTTTGGTTTAGCATAAAAGCATATGTGTTTCGGGGTTTTCAACTCTTGCTTGCAAATAGTTAAAAACCGGTTTTCAACCTTTCTCTGGTAAAGGTTGGTTGTTGTTATTCTTTTGTTTTGCATAAGGATGACAACATAATGATATTTCGATATCAATTCTCCCTGGAAGAAGATGCAAACATATTGGAGAAGAGGATGCGAAATTTGAGGTAACAATCTTGTTAGTTAATTTTTTTCTTATTTAAGAAAAGCCTGATTTTATTTTATATATTTATTGCTTTTGCTAAACAAAATTTCGGCACAATTGATGTTTTATTCCATTATGTGTATGGATGTGTGTGTGATTCAATTGGTTCCGGTTAAGAAAAACTATTGTTATCTTGCTTTATTGTGTGGTATCAATTGTTTAGGCTTACAAAATTTCGGTGCAATTGTGGTGCTTTAATGTCTATGTTGTTTCAATTGCTTCCGGTTGAGGTGAATAATTATGCAAGTTGATTTATTTTGGTTTGTATGAATTGTTTATGGCTTAACGAAAGAAAAGGTTTACGGGATGAATCATTTAGTCCAATTCGATTCCGGATAAGAGAAACTAAGTTAATTATGATCTTAGTTAGACTTATCAAAGAGGAGGTTTCGGTTATTCAAGTCTAATCGAATGCCTTAACAAGAAATGCTAGTTAACTAACCTAGTACTTGTCTTGTTTAAAACTGAAAGGTCTAAGTTATATGGATAATTAGAACCTGATGATAAAAATAGAGTTATCTTTATTTTGGTCTTATCGAACAAGCGTTTGTACAATCGGTTTAGCAAAGGAACTAAGGTACTTAGTTGATTTTTGGTTTGCTAAACTATTAGGGAAAATTGCTTCGGGAAATTGTTTCCTTGATAACATATCAAAACCAAATTACTTTGTAGTTTCGGTTTTGATATTGGTTATCAAAAATGGTGTGTGGAACCCTCGTGCTTAACTCTATAGGTTGCAAGTCTATTTTTAGATTTGTAAGATTCTTTTCGGTTTTTCCTTTATTTTTTCGTTTCTTTGTCATTTTGTGACAAAAAGGGGGAGAAATATATGGAGTAAACAAGTGATACTGGCATTGATTTTATATTGATTGGTATCACTAAGAAAAAGAACATTGGTGCTTAAACGTTTATCTAACGAAAGAGTGAAAGCATAAACTAAGGGGGAGTAACATATCATTACAAAGGAATAACAAATACGTGCGGATTGATATAATCTACCTATCTTACCTTTAGGGGGAGTAATATTCTTTGTTATCCTAATGTCAACAACGGCATTTAAGGATTGAATGTATACAGTTTATTGTGCTATTGAATTCGGTAATCAAGCATATGTGTGATGAATTCTTGTAATTTGTTTATCCATATGATGTAAGAGTTTTGTCACTAAAATTGACAAAGTGGGAGATTGTTATAGCATAGCTAGGTTGAACCCACCAAGCGTTGGTATGTCAAGTTTGGTTGTCATATTTTAGTGAATCAAAACTCATTTAAAGAGTCGCTTGATTATGTACTAGAGTCAACTTCGTATATGTTAGCTTGAAAGTATTATGATATGAGACATTACAAGTATTGCAAAGACTTGAAGAAGTGAAGAAGTAAGAATCTACAATGACAACATCATCCTTCCACTTGAGGTTAGTGATATTTGACTGGAACTGTTTCATTCCCTAACGTATCTTTCAAGTCGTGCATATTGAAAACAAAACTGCAAAGCATGAACACTCTAGATAGACATAGTATTAAGGAATAAAATACGAGGTTTATTGCTTAACCATCAAAATTTGTAGATAAGACATTGACATAATCGTTAAATTCTATTGTGATTATGTATGGGTATGAGGTGAGGATTTTATCTTAGGAAACAATGTTTTACATGTGTTTTAAGGAAGTAAATTCATGAACTTGTTTTGTGAATCGAAAAGGAAATCGCCAGGCGTTATTGGTTTTGTTATTCATTGCATATCTTGTGAACAACCAATATGTGTGATTAGTATAACCGCTCATGACTTGTTTGTGTTCTTGGTAAAACTATTCACAAAGGCCTGACTTATGTATTGGTATGACTTTTATTAGTGAAACCGATCTTAAGTAATCACCTGAGATGGTATGATCGAGTTTGTGATTTTGTGTAAGACCGACTCTGGGTAAAGGGGAACCGATCCTAGTAAGAGGTGCAACACATCACAAACGGGAATCGATCCTTGTATGAGGTGCATCATGTTTTAGCAGAAAGGGGAACCGATCCTATGGACATGTGCAACACGTTTTTAGACAAAGGGGAACCGATCCTATAGACATGTGCAACACATTCAAGTTAGATACCATATATATGTGGGGAACCGATCCAAGTACCTAGTCAACCGAATTTTGGGAAGCTAGTGTGACTATGCACAGTACTCACATGGAGGTAGAACCGAAACTTGTTTTGGTAGAACCGTTAAACCCATGATTGGTGATTGAGTGTTCTTGATCAATCACATAGTTCTTGAAAGTCAGATGAACCAATTCTAAACTTGTTTGGAATTGTGGCAAATCGGTTTCAAGATTGTAAGTATGAAAGAGGACTTACAGAGTAAGGATGTCGACATACTTTGAACATGTGCAGTAACGCTAATCTTTAATTGTTAAAAGTTATTCATTAATAGCTAAAGGAAGAAAATCCCATGATCGAAACATAAATAAGTTAAGAATCTTTTATTTAAGTTTTTTAATTTTATTTTAGGAAAATGAGAATTAGTAATGTGCATTTACTAGTTGGAGATTTTCCAAAGAGATTTTCGGTCAATATTTTGGACAGAGCATTTCCAGGAATTATGGAAACCGAATTTGGAATATATTGCATATCTTGAGAATATTTGCGGTTTTGGAAATTCCTTGGTATCCAAACTTCCTTGTCTATAAATACTTGAAGTTTGCATTTCTAGCAAACTAATCCTTCGTGACAGCAAACTTCCTCGGTTGTGTTGTTACTGGTGAAACCGCCTATTCGGAGAGGAGAGTAACCTAATTAGGTGAAATCTCTTACGGCCGCTCAGTTTAAAGTCTTCTTTGGGATTGAGAAGCTCTATTAGTACCTTTGGTGGGAAACTAGATAATTGCGGTTTATCTTGTGTTTTCGATTGATTTGATTGACTAACGGTGGTTGAACTTTGATTGCACCTAGTTTGTTTATGCTTGAGAATCTTCTCTTCTGATATAAGATTCACTCAAACTAGATCGAAGTTTTGACAGGGATCTTTAGACTGTTTGTAGATCTAAAGACGTCTTATGATAATCCATTGTTAACAGACTCCGTTCTGTGCGTGATTGATCACAAGAGATTCAAGTTGTTGCGTGCAGGCGTTTATTGAAGATCTAAGAAGATTTGAAGACAAAGAAGATACTGAAGATTTCTGATTTGGGGTTCA
The DNA here is from genome assembly GCA_023531295.1 of Papaver armeniacum. Taxonomy (NCBI): domain Eukaryota; kingdom Viridiplantae; phylum Streptophyta; class Magnoliopsida; order Ranunculales; family Papaveraceae; genus Papaver; species Papaver armeniacum. Next base: position 90,201 of record JAJJWW010012072.1, read on the forward strand.
TAATCTTTGGTGTGCACAATACTTGTTTCGGTACAGAGGATCCAACTATAATCCTTGTGGTAGATTAGATTGATTAGTTGTGTAGATCGGCATCAATACAATTCTTTGTGATTAAAAGTATTGATTGCAAAATTTTAACAATTACCTTTGGTAGTTGATAATAAGATAGATCTAATAACCCGACGAAGGAGTTTATTGAGATAAACAGAAGATCCTTTGTCGAACTCACATCACTTGGTTGAAGAGAGTTGCTACCAAACAGATTTGTTGTTCCTTTACTGTTTGGAATACGAACCAAAGGAATTGTTCCAAGTACGTGACTTATTCATAAGTTGGAGGCGTGGGACTACAGGCGAAACTAGGTGAACTATAGGTTTAGTTGCTTGGTCTCTACTATACGAAGTTGGTTTAATTTTGTATAGCGGCTTAATCCTGAGAGTATTCAATTCTGGACAAGGTCTCGGGGTTTTTCTGGATTTACGGTTTCCTTGTTAACAAAATCTTGTTGTGTCATTTACTTTTATTTTCTGCATTATAATTGTTTTATTATAATCAAATTAAATTACACAAACGTTAATTCCTATTTTACTTGATAGTAATCCTATTGTGTTTGGTTAAGTCCGAACCTCTTATCAAGTAAACATACTTCGTTGTTGTATTGTCTCGATCTCGTAACCATAGACGATCACACGAAGTGTGAATCGATTAGTTGCATTGTCTCGACTCAGTCCATAGAAAATCACTTTCGGAGAAAGGACTTATATGTAGGAAAAGTTTTAGCTTGATGTATATTTGGGTACCCTCGCCTTTTCACATCTAGTATCCGATTTCATAATGCTAATGTAAGTTAGAGAGATGACACCGACCCAAGCGTCAGAGTCAAGCAGGTGGATCCCACCCTGATGGCAGGAACAGAGCATCTTGCACCGAAGGGGTATATACGTCAAAATTCTCCATTGTCATTTAATCAGCAAGAAGACACATGTACAGAGACATCGATTACTAGCCGCTCATCTCAGCAGCAAGAAAAAACAAAAGTAGCTGGCACCACAAGCTCTGGTAAAACTGTTATTGATAAATTAAATACAAGTTCCATGCGGGGGACAACAAAACCTAGTAACAGATCGATAGATCCAAGAAAACTAGGTAAAAGTGACCCACTAAAATTTGCAACTACAAATGAATCCAATTTATTGAAGTCTTGTGTAGTGGAGAACCATCAGTTGGCAGAGGTGTTAAACATAACAAATAGCGAGTTGATAAGGTGCAACGCCATCAATTTTACGATAAGGGGTGCCTCAGAGGAAGGGGTAGTCAAGGAAACAATAGTCCACTCAATCATACCCAACTCAGAAGCCTACCAAAATGTTATCAGGCCTCTACAATTTAGTCCTGAAAGTCACCAAACCGGAATAAGTCTGAATGGTTCTATCCAGCAGGATCAGGGGATTAGTGCTTCTCCAAACAATTATGTGTCGAATAAACCCCTAAATCAAACTTCTATCTCTGCAATACCTAACTTCCAATTACATGCTACTGAGGAAGACTCCAAATCATCATCGTCGACTTCTGATAGAAATCAAGGTAGGAAGAAAAGTTATAAACGATACGCAAGGAATGGTACGCGAATCGGAAAAGCATATGGAAGTAAGAGAAGCTCAGTGGTTCAAAGAGACAAGCATCTCCAATGAAGATTGAAGTTTCAACAAAGAAACAATAGTGTGAATCATCAACATCAATGGGTGTGGTAGTTTCCCTAAATCATCCACAAGGTCAATGTTAATTTTCTCATGGAACTGTCGAGGATTGAGAAACATCTCGACAGTCTGCAATCTCAAGGCTAGTAACCCTCAAATTACTTTCTTAACTGAGACAAGATTAAATGAAGAAAATTCTAGTAAGTTATTCTCGAGAATTGGGTATGGTAATTTCAAACTTATCCAAGCTATTAGCAGAAGTGGGGAAATGTGGTGTTATGGAACGATGCTACTGATTTGGAAATTGTAAAAGCTGATAAGAATCTAATTCATTTCCGTATATATCAATTGCTGGAGGAAGACTGGGATCTGATGTGCGTCTATGGTCCCCTGAACATCAACACCGCAACAAATTCTTGAGTAAGTTGTCTCAATATGTTGTTGAGGTTAAAAATCCCTGGTGTATAGCAGGTGTTCTTAATGTCATTCTCTCTGTAAGAGCAAGTCTTATGGTGGAATCCAACCTATTCCAAGTGTGGAAAAACCATGGAATGTCAAGTCTAGTGGATTCCAAGTTGGAGTCTTCCACAGAAAATCCAAGCAGAGTTCCACGGTTTTGTGGAAGGGTCCGTGAAATCCATGTGAACGCCAATAAGAATAGCGCAGTAGAAGACAAGAAACGCTATTAAGAATAGCACTAAAAAAATGTTATTAAGAATAGCACTCAGTGTTATTAAGAATAGCGTTTTTTTTTTATCCGTAGATTTAAAATGAGTTGTTGAAATCTAACGGCTGAGAAAAAAACGCTATTCTTAATAGCACCGAGTGCTATTCTTAATAGCGTTTTTTAGTGCTATTAAGAATAGCGTTTTCACTATTCCACCATTACACTTGCGCTTCCATCCACAGTTCCAAGTGCTGAGGTGGCTTGGAAGATGGAAGATGGATGGATTCCACCATAATACTTGCTCTAACTGAAAAGCAATGAGGTAACCAAACTATGAACTCTGGAAAAAATGAATTTAAGTACTTTATTCGGGATAGGAACCTAATTAATAGGGGATACATCGGACCTGCATTTACTTGGACTAAGAGTGCTATTGTTAAATAACCTATATTTGTTAGACTCGATCGTGCGATGTGTACTCCTGAATGGCTCTCAGTTTCAGCATCAATGGCGTTTTTCACCTCCCCATAATTAGTAGTGACCATGCTCCCATTCTGGTAAACACTAATAGAACTCAGAACACTAAAAGGAAGCATGTAAATAAATTTGAGTACTTTTGGGTGGACCATCCTGATAGAGAAAAATTGGTCTAGCAACAACATGAATACTCAAAGAAAAATTTCTGATCTTTGAAAGGAGTTAACAAAATGGGGGGGAAAAGTCGTTCGGTAACATTTTTAGAGCTGCTGAGCATGCTAAGGAAGATTTCTTAAACATTCAGAAAGAATCTCATATTAGAGATACTAGGAAGGAAGAAGTCGAGCTGTGCAACTATATTGAGTATCTAAATGAGCTGCAACATAAAAATTATATATGCAGAGAAATAAGGTTAACTGGACTCCAAATGTAGATAGAAACACTCATATTTTCCAACTTGCGGTGGGTCAAAGAAGGAAGAAGAATCAAATATCTGCTATAAAACTGACATATGATTTCTCATATTATGAAGCTTACAAAATGCATCAAAAAAGGTTACCACCTCGCCCTTGAGGTTTCCCATAACACCAACAACACCAAGTGTGGATCGCCAATAGAGTGCTACAACACCAGAGGTTCCCATACAAAATGTGCCAACCAACTGTACCAACACCAGTTGGGACGTCTACTTCAGGACGTGAACCTGTTGTAACCTGAAAGAGGTATACAACCTAATATCACATCTTCAACAATGATGGCGAATGTAGCACCCCAAGCATTATTAATTGGTTCCGCTACTACACCTGAAAAAAACATAAGGATACACAGACCTCCAACTTTGAACACAACACCTGTGGTACAGATATCTGGTGATATGTTCCAGGATTTGTTAAGACTATTAGCTTTTTAGCTCAATCACAGTTCAAAAACATGTGAATCAATCACTCTGTTATACATTACCTGAGCAGTCACCCTATCTTAATATACCACATTTTCCAAAACAATCATCTATGTCTTATCAATTACCAAACCAGTGAATAAAAAATCTAGGGCAAGAATTTTAGAAATTACAGCTCATGAGCTAATCAATATTACATGCAAGCACCGAGACATGTAGTTTATGAATCAAGACCAACTGTCACAGTTGATTTAGTCCAAGAATCAATGGAATCAAAGACAAAAAGGTTACTAAAGGCACGAGAAGATAAAATCAAGTTGTTGGTTAATAAAACAAAAGCTGATTCAACTTACAAGTTTAAAGAGAGACTGATTTCAAGAGAAGTGAGAGAATGTCACTTGCTCGAGAAGTTTCATTTACCGACCTTTAAAGGTTTCAAAGGTGATTCTGACCCAAAAGAACATATTTTATTACGAATAAATAATGGCACTTACCTCGAAAAAAATTGGATAATGGAAAGATTCGTCTTGAGCATACTGCAAAAGAATGCTTTGACATAGTTCAAGTGTCTTCAAAAAATTCAGTTCAGACGTCTGGTGATCTGAAAATTTTGTTCATCCAGAACTATTCCTCCAATATAAAGAAGATGGATGTACTCGAGGATATCTGCAAGATAACCCAGGGGTGAATAGAGTTTCACTGACTTTCTAAGACAATTCAAAGCACAGCTACACCAGGTGATAAAACACATGAAAAATTGATTTATATTTTTCAGGAATACACTTCTAAAAGGAGAAATCATAAATAATTACACCAGACATGAACTATCTTCACTAGAATAAGTGTACATCAAAGTTTGAAAGTTTGTAAGGAGAGAACATGATAATTTGGATTTCCCTACCTATGATCACACAATCTAGTCAACTGGTCACACCTCAGATGAAAAGAGAGATCATTCGCCAAAAAGAGAAATTTCATAGAAAAAACTTGGTTAAAATAAGAAAGAGAAGTCAAAAAACCTATTGAAAATGAACGCAACACCCGAAGCAATACTATTAAATACGATAGTACCCTAATTAAGCGAAATCTCTTACAACCGCTCGTTTAAACACTTCTGTGGGATCAAGAAGCTCTACGAGTATCGTTGGTGGAAAACTAGATAATTACAGTGTTATTAGTTTTCGATTGTTTTGATTGACTAACGGTTGTTGAAACTTTGATTGCACCTAGTTTGTTTATTCTTGAAAATCTTCTCTTTTGATATAAGATTCACTCAAACTAGATCGAAGTATCGACGGGATCTTTAGAACTGTTTGTATATCTAAAGACATCTTGTGATAATCCATTGTTAACATACTTCGTTCTGTGCGTGATTGATCACAAGAAATTAAAGTGGTGTTGTGCAGGTTTTAATTGAAGATTTAAGAAGATTTGAAGAAGAAGAAGATTTATTATTGGTTTCTCATATCTTTGTGTTGCACAAACCTTGATCGGATGGGATCCGACTGGAATCGGATTTATTCGATTGATAGTTGTGTGAGATCGGTAACGCCTAATAGTTCTCTTGAGAATCTATTTTGATTGTTACAAATCCGAATCTTATTACTTCGGTAATAGAGATTGGATTGATCTAACTAGGCAAAGGAGTTTATTAGCTTAAACGGAAGAGCCTTTGCATATGAATTGAGATATCTTATCTTAAAGAATCAATAGAGTTGTTACCAAACAGATTTGTTGTTCCTTTACTTTTTGGAATACGATCCAAATGAATTGTTCCAGTGCGTGCACTCATCGAAGTCAGAAGCACAGGGATACCGAGGAAACTAAGTGAACTAGGGGTAGTTGCTTGGTCTCAGCTATAAGAAGTTGGTTTAGATTTTGGATAATAGCTTAATTCTGAGAGTATTCAATTCTTTACTAGGTCCCGGGGTTTTTCTGCATTTGCGGTTTCCTCGTTAGCAAAATCTTGTTGTGTCTTTTACTTTTTTATTTCCGCAATTATAATTGTTTATTAAAATTAGATGTAAAATACACAAACGTTAACTCCGCTTTACTTGATAATGATCCTATAGAGTTTGGTTAAGTCTGAACCTATTATCAAGTAATCACACTTTGGTATTCGTATTGTCTCGATCTCGTATCCATAGACAATCACACAAAGTGTAAATACCGATTTGTAGTTGTTGATGGTGGTTTTTAACTTGGGGTTAAAATCGTAAAACCCTAGCCAGACAGTGACGTCACAGGGCTTAAACGCATTTATTGAACCCTTTAATATGTCTGCGAGAAAATTACCAGGGTACTTTTTTCTAATTAATTACTAATTAGGGTTTTGATAGGCCAAAACCCTAATTCCCATGCCCACCGCGCCAAGGCATGCCAACCATGCTAGCCGCACCCCTGTGCCAATGGAAAACCGTGCCAGCCACACCTACCGCACCAAGGCATGCCAACCATGCTAGCCGCACCCCTGTTCCAATGGAAAATCGTGCCAGCCACACCTACCGCGCCAAGGCATGCCAACCATGCTAGCCGCACCCCCTGTGCCAATGGAAAACCATGCCAGCCACACGTACCGCGCCAAGGCATGCCGACTATGCTAGCCGCACCCCATGTGCCAATGGCAAGCCGTGCCAGCTACATCTCCACGCTAGAGCATACCAAGCATGCTTGCCGTCCCAACACGCCATGCACAACGCTGGCTGCCAAAACAAAGGCCTGCAACAATCAACGGCCATCTTTCAATCACAGGAGCAAATCCTAGCCGTCAAAGGTTACCGGACAACACATGGTAACCTTTGAACCAAAAACCTAGCTTGGTCACGCCAAACCCTTGGCCCCACATGCCAATCCAAACCGCACCTTGCCTTGGCCCTAACCATGCTAGCCGCACCATGCGCCCATGGCATGCCAAGCCCTTGCCCCGCCATGCCAAGCCAAACCATTCACGCCAAACCCTTGGCCCCACATGCCAAGCCAAACCGCACCTTGCCTTGTCCCTAGCCATGCTAGCCGCACCATGCACCCATGGCATACCAAGCCCTCGGCCCCGCCATGCCAAGCCAAACCATTCACGCCAAACCCTTGGCCCCACATGCCAAGCCAAACCGCACCTTGCCTTGGCCCTAGCCATGCTAGCCATGTGCCAACGGCATGCCAAACCCTTGGCCCCATCATGCCAAGCCAAAACCGCACCATGCCAAACGCACCTAGCCACGCCACCATGCTGGCCTTCCCTACGTGGCTACCAAAATGAAGGCGTGCGACAATCAACGGCCCCCCTTCAACCCCAGGAGCAAATCCTAGCCATCCAAGGTTACCATACAACGCATGACAACCTTTGACCCGAAAACCTAAGTTTGGCCACGCCAAACCATGCCATGCCAACGGCATGCCAACCTAGCCGCGCCACCATGCTGGCCTTCCCTACGCGGCTACCAAAACGAAGGCGTGCGATAATCAACGGTCGCCCTTCAATCCCAGGAGAAAATCCTAGCCATCCAAGGTTACCAGACAACGCATGGTAACCTTTGAGCCGAAAACCTAAGTTTGGCCACGCCAAACCATGCCATGCCAACCTAGCCGCGCCACCATGCTGGCCTTCCCTACGCAGCTACCAAAACGAAGGCGTGCGACAATCAACGGTCGGCCTTCAATCCCAGGAGCAAATCCTAGCCGTCCAAGGTTACCAGCCAACACATGGTATCCTTTGACCCAAAACCCTAGTTTGGTCATGCCAACCTAGCCGCGCCACCATGCTGGCCTTCCCTATGCGGCCACCATCAAACGAAAGCGTGCGACGATCAACGGCTACCTTTCCTCTTAAGATGCAAAATCTCGACCATCGAAGGTCACCAAGCTAGCAAGTCTCCCAAGCTTGACTTGCCAGGCAACAACAATATACTACATGTTTTCTACAAAAAACATTCGATACATCAACGCATATCACAAACTGGGGGATCCTCTTTGGGTATTGGTTTGGCGGTTTACAGTGTGTGGCGTACACTACGCCCGTTATAAGGAAGTGACATAAGGATGAGGTGGTTAGTAAATACAGGGAGTTAATGGTGAAACGCTCTTTTATGGGACATCAATTTCACGCGTTAACGGTTTTATGGGACATCAATTGCATGCGTTAACGGTTTCATGGAACATCAATTCCATGCGTTAGCGGTTTTATGGAACATCAATTCCATGCGTTAACTGTTACCACCTCCTCCCATTTACTCACCCATTTTTCTATGCCTTAATGAGACTAGAGTACGTTTCACTTCGACTTGAATAAATAGGTCTTACCTATTCCCACCGAACAACAAGTTCAGTCAGGAGGATACACCACTCAGAAAACGTTTGCTAGCTTTTTATCTGTTAGCTTCCCACTTTCTGATACAAGTCGTAACACAACTACTCTTCAAGAATCAACTATTCTGGTCTCATCACTTTCCTTGCTTCCCTCCCCAAAACTAACCCATTCTCCTCCACTTTGTGACCGAAGCAAGTCTGGAACGACCATTTCTTGGTTTAGGCCGGACTTGTACAGATTGATCTCTTGAATCTAAAGTACTCCCTTGCAGTATATTGTTTAGGGTTTAAATTCGTTTCTCACCCACACACACCCGAAATTACCGAAATCAGCAGAAACCATTTTCACCCACAAAAAACTGGCAACCAAAGTGGGAGATCAATCTATCGGTTGCAATATCGATTTCTAAATTTCCGATATCACCCTTCACTTATAACTTCGACATGGTGGAACTCAGATCCGGATCAACTGCCGAGAACACCAACGCAGAATCTGTCCCTGGTGTTAACGCTACTTCCAACAACATCACTACGCCATCTACTGACCCCAGTAGTACCGAAATCACCCCTTTGGGTATAACGCCGCCGATCACCAGGGCCAGAGCCGCTGCCGCCTCTAACGTCCCTGCGCAACTCGCTAATCCTGACAGTACTGAAAGCGCTCCTTCAGGTGTAACGTCGCCAGTCACCAGGGCCAGAGCTGCCGCTACCGTTCCTAACGCTTCATCAAGCATGACGCCTCCAACCACTACTAAGACTCCAACTACCCCACCAATGGGACGAGAAACCGGAGGAACCAGAGGAAGCCGACCCTATATCACCATCGCTGATTTGATGGAATGACAGGAGGTTCTCGCCAGAGCCCAGACGGATATGGTTTCGAAGTAGAAATAAGTACTCGTCTTTCTCAAAGCCCTGACAGATCGGCTGCCGCGTGAGTCATACCATCCAGAGACATTTAGAAACGCCTCCAACACCCCCGACGCTAGCGCCTCGGCGGAACGCGTCTCCGCGGACGACGAGACTCGTGCCAGACCCCCATTGGAAAGAAGTCAGCCATCTTATTTTGTCACACGAGAGGATCTAAAGCAACTTCTTCGGAATCGAGTCAAGAATGATGAAATAGACATGCACCAGCATCAACCTCCTTACCCATCAGAAATATAAATAATTCCTCTCCCAAGAGGATACTCCTCTCCTCAATTAACCACTACAAAAATACAGACCTTTACTCACGTCAAAGAATCGTGGCTATATCTCAAAAATCCGTGGCAAAAGATTATTTGCCACGGCCAACCCATCGTAACTAATAGTCCAGTGGCTAATTCTATTTGCCACGACCTTAGCCACGGTTGTTCTGACGTAGCTAATAGTACATGGCTATTTGCCACGCATTATTTCGTGGCTGATTAAGAGTCAGATGTCACACGTTGGTGGTAAATAACCACGGAATTATCCTAGCAGTGGCTGCCAGTTCACCTATTTACTATACTCCCGGGATAACAAAAGACCATTTCATTTTTATATTTTTTGGACTACAAAAGTTCTAAAGTACTTTCCAACATCATTCATTCATTTATTAATTTAAGCAAATATTACAATGTCACAATTTATTACATTTAAGCGACTACACTAAGAAAGGGTAAAAAACAATGGAACAAAAAATAGAATTAAAATGATAAATTTCCGACAGAATATTTGGGAGAACATTAAAAAGAAGAATTAAAATGCATATGGGTGATCTAACATTCCTTTACATCCAAAGTCGATCAACAAGGATCTTCCACAACAATCTTCATTCTATATCTTTCAGTGAAACCTGTACCGTAAAAATAAATTTAGTTAAACATCTATGTAACCTTTACACGACAACAAGAATAACAAATCACATGTTTTGAACACTTCGCAAGAAATTAACCATGCGTAAAACCAATTTTTGTAACCAGATTAATGCAAGAAGTTCGCTGGCCGCTTAAACCATCAAATGTAAAACGTTAGAATAATAACTAAGGAGATAAATATTTACAACAAAACACGACAAAAATACAGATATTCAGATTCCCTATAGTTTTGCTCCTAAACTTCAAATGTGTTTCAGTTTATCTAAGAAAAAAACGATTCACTACCAAGTATCAGCCAATATGTGACCAAAAATACCGAGGAAAACAGCACCACCCTTCTGGTGGTAGTTTACATAGAAGGCAATTGGAAGGTGTCATATCTCGTGCGGATTCACATGCTTGGACCCTACCCGAAAGGGTCACTTGATCTGAGACAGGTTTCACCATTCGGGACCCTATCACAGCTCAAATACCCACTTTTGAAACTACCAGGCACAACTAAATACAAATAGGGGTTATTATAGCATAAACAAGTTTCAGATCTTTGTCGTAAAATTCCAATCCTGCCTGCCATCAGTATTTCTTAAGAGAAACAAAGAAAATTTTGTTCCATACGGTGGGCCTACTACTTCAATAATAGCATTTTGTGCATATGAGAACTTTGTAACTACAATAGGCACCAAACCTAAAGGATCAACAAACTAAATGCACTGATTTGATCCGATAAGATTTGAGCTAGAGAAACCAGTCATGGTTTTTAAAAGTAATTGAACAGCTACGCGATTAATTTTTTGTAATGGTTGTAGCTTACCTTGGATATGTATAGCAGGATCATAAGTCTATGGATGAGGCTGTGGGAGGACGCCCTACAAAAAAAAAAGAAAAAAAAATTATTAAGAAATCTTAAGGTTTTACATAATATCTTGAAAAGAAGATTTAGGGATATGCCCACACATATCTGCCAACTAGCAGTAACAATCATATCTATCTCTTATCAATCATAAATTTCAGATACAGTGTAAGGGCATTTCAATTCTCCTACCCTGTTAAGGTTACAATTGATATAGGCATAATATATAAGTACAATCAATCCTTTCTCATACCATGACATCATACTTGATATGCGCTTTATCCCTCCAGCCAGATCCCAATAAGTCTACCGCAAACACTTCGCAACTCTTAGCAAACTTTGATATGTATCCCCCACTCAGGAAACTACATAACCAAATCAATTCTCAGACAAATAGAGGAAGTCAATCACCGACCAAAAAATTATTCCATTTATAGAGGGAGCAAAGACCTAATAATACAAAATTCAAAATTATAAAAAGGTAGCAAATTATAAAAAATAAGGAGTATAGCTACCTTGAACAGAACTATTAGTAGCTAGAGAAGAACCACCAATCAACGTTCCTGCAACAATTATTCCTTTCCCCCCAAAAGTATATATTAGATTTGTCTGATGTCCAATCTTCATTTGATAAGATTAGCAGTGTTAGTATCTATATTCAAAAACCCTCTAGCTAATATAGATAAGTTAATTGCAGCAAAAACCCTCTCAACAAAGTCTATTAAACAATGGTTTACATCTCGATCCAAAATATAGTTATCAAGAAACGCTTGCAGGATGTTGGGAGTTTATAACCCTTTCGATGTTTATACCAATGCATTTGATTAGTTATGATAACTTGATAGCACAGTCATAGTACACTATAATGGGCTAGATATTGAGACTTTAGACACAGTATTTATGAAAAACAATTTCTCACATCATGAAAGAGGACAAACAAAAAGTTGAATGCAAAGTTGTGTTGATTTTCCATAAAATAGAATCCTAATTTTAGTTTGTAATTTCTTCAAATACATTGTGTTCCAAGCTTCCATAGACAACAAACAGAAAATTCAGGTTATCAGTATCACAGGCTAAAACTCAACATAATCCTTGTCAGATAAACAAAGACCTAATATTTATCTAATGCAGCGAAAGTAAACACTAATCTAGATACAAATTATGAGAAAAAATCACAAACCTTATCTTCTTTCGACTTCTTCATTCTTTCAAGGTCTTCAGCAGTCTCCATCTACCATTAAAAATCAGTACATACACCACCTAATTCTTCAGAAATTCCCAATTCTTTTTTCGGATCTACCTTGTTTTCAAAAAATAGTTCAAATTTAAAGAAGACAAAGCTAATTAACAGTAAAAAAAATTGAAGATCGATATACAAAATGAAACAATAGAAAACCCTAGTTTCAGAAAATCAAAAGAGCAAGAACTAATTCTTCACAAACCCCATCTTACATGCAGGATTGCGATTTCCCTGAGAAAGTTCCAGAGTATTGATTTACTTTTTTTTTCCTGTTATGGAAGAAAGAAGAGGAACGAGAAGAGGAAACTGGAAAGTTGAGGGGGAACTGGGGAGTTAATTCTCTCCTCGAAGGAATCGTGGAGACTTTTATAATTTGGTCAACTACGGCAATCTACTCTTATCTCGAAGAAAAAACCCACAACACCCACGGGCCCACAATGTCGTCAGTAGAGGTATTCGGCATATTCACACCTTATAAATCTGGACTCGTGGCAAATTCTCATCAGGCCGTAGCTAACGGGTGGTCTATTGCCACGACTAACAATTAGGTGTGGCAATTTGTGACCTTTAGCCACAAATCTAAGAATCCGTGGCAGTAGAGACGTGGCTAAAAATCATTATTTTTGTAGTGCACCCTGTATGATGGCACTGGAAATACACGTGAACATGTCTCTTGTTTCCTCGAATCCCTGGGCGAACACGAATACAATCACGTTCTCCGTCTGAGGGAGTTTTCGAAATATCTTACCGGAAGAGCGTACACGTGGTACAACAGCATCACGCCAAACAGCATTCCCAACTAGGGTAGCATGGTTACCGCATTTTACAAGAAGTACTTCTTCGTGTCTGAACAAGTTACCTTCTCGGACCTAGGAAGAATGTACCAGCGTGACAACGAACATCCGAATGATTTCGTTAAGAGATTCAGGGTTCAAGCACTAAACTATCATGACCCAAACGTGACCGAGCAACACCTGGTGAATACATGCATCAACGGTATGGCTCCCATCTACCGCGCCTTGCTAGAGAACCTGCATTTCCAGCCATTATCTGAACTCCATGAAGCTGCCAGACGATCCGTAACGACAGCACCAGCGTTATTGGAAAGGGATGACCGACCAGAACCGAAGATATGCGCGAAACTCGCGGAAATAGGCGTCTCCTCAGCAACAATTTAACACTGGCCCCTCCTCTGTAAGCATAATAAACGAGGGAGGGAAAAGGAAAGCCCCATCTGCAGACCAACAGCCTAAATGTAAAGCACCAGCACGACGGGGAACTCCGCTAAAGCTCCCATGTGTCATCACGAAGCTGAAGGAAATACCCTGGATTTCCCGTTTCCCATTGAGGAGGTGATCGATCTCTTAGAAGCATGGATTCAAGACAATGTTATCAGACTACCATCTCCCAGACGCCCACCGACTGAGGCCGAGATGGCAAACCCCAAATATTGCCACTACCACAGATTTTTTCACCACCCAACCAATGATTGCAACAGACTAAAACATATATTCAAAGAAAAGATAGAAGCAGGGGAACTCCAACTAGGAAACGAGGGAGTACATCGAGACCCACTTCCAGTAAGGAATTGTGGGGTCTCTGGGGACTCCGTACATGAGACTGTGCAGTCCATGATGCAACACGTATGTGAAATTCTCTACCTTTCCAAGGTGCAGCGCCAAGATATTTTCGCGGCTCTCAATCGCGTTGTGTCGAGCAAATGGCTTTTTCCCTCCATGGAAGTCAAGTCAGGAGCCCAAGCTCCCCCAGCAAGCGGGATCGAAAAGGACAACTGGGGACTGCTGACCACATCCTATTTAAGAGGTATTGAATTTGACAACACGCTTGTCGACACGGCCTCTGACTTCAATAGTATCACTTTCAAGACTCTGAAGGCAGCGGGGTTTACGAAACAAGAGGCTACCCGATCCCCATCCGTGATTGAGAACCCAGGAGGGGAAGCCTTGAACGCGCACGGCTACATCAACCTCGAGATCAAGATATGAGACGCTATAACGCGTGGCAAATTTCACATTGTCAAAGAACTTGGTTACGACCTGATATTGGGGCACTGGTGGGTACTCAACAACAAGGCGAGATTGGGCACATCCCCTCTACCAATGTCAACGCCCGAAAGAATTTCCAACAAACCGTTCCGCAAGATGCCGCACCGACGAGTTTCTGATGGAACTCGGACGCCTAGTGTTGATGGTGGATTTTCACTTAAGGTTAAAATTGTAAAAAAAACCAGAAAATCATGCGCTGACATCTTGTAAAAGATAAAGCCATTAATAAGTGTTGGATACTCCTTCACTTTACTAATTCACCTAGAATGGAGCATGTGGCAACAATCCCATTCTGTGAATACATGAAATTCATCCAGGTTGGAGCATGTAGCAACAATCCCATATACCCTGTGAATTTCTAACATTATTAATTAATGCGCAATCAGCCTTGTATTTCATGTACTCATTATCAATGCGGCATGACGACTAAGTGTTGCTCTTACAGAGCAACACGAACCTCCAAGCATTATAATGAAACCATGTACGAAATACCCGTACAGGCTGACTCTCGGTGTGTTATACTAGCCCGATTGAGCCCCTCTCGGTGTGTTATACTAGCCCGATTGAGCATCCGGACTGACCGTATCAGTCCGGATATGATCACAGTCATCCAACTCCACAAGCATGATTGGATGACCCAGATCAATTCCATCACCCCCAAGCAGGTATGGAATATCCACTGTCGAACCAACACGGACCCCGCACGGTCGGCCTTTCCCAAAAGATTGGCCTAGCTTGCCAAAAACGTCCAAACCAGAGCAGTATGGACGGAAAACCCTAAATTAGGGTTTGCGGCATATTACATGTGTCGCAAAACAGTCTTAACCATCCATCTTCGCAGGTATAGATGGAGGGTGTAGATGTAGATTCAAAGGGCCCAGAGCATGTCAACACAATTACCGTGGGCCCGCCTACATACCTGACCAATCGGTCAGGACCAACCATGGTTGGTCATCTCGATTCGTATCCCGAATCAAGCATTGACGCACGGCCTTGAAACCCAAAATTAGGGTTTTGAGCATCGCAAGCGTCCATCTTCTCCGACACGAATGGAGGGTCCCAGATTAGATTAAACAGGTCCGGTCATACCAGCATGACCACCGTGGGCCCATCTATCTCCTCACGTGGTCGGCCAAGGCATATCATGCTGGTTATTCCAAAACGCACGCCCAAACTAGCGTGGTCACACATCCCAAACCGCAAACTGATCTCGACCGCTCAACTTCGCCGGACGATTTGGATGGCTCAGATTCATGGGATATTCAGGTGTAGGCGTGAACACCAGCCTACCACCTTCACACCAGACCGATCGGCCAAGACCGACCAAGATTGGTCATCTTGGAACGTGCGCCGGAAGTGGGCGTGACGCGCGGCTCTTGCGGCACTAGTTTTCTGTCACAAATTGATCTCGACTACTCAACTTCACCGGACGAATTGAGTGGACCAGATCATACTTTCGTGAGGTAATGGGGTATAGGCGCCTACACTGTCATGCCGTCTACACGCATGTACGGTCGGCCTGGCCAAAGTTGTATCCCAAGCTTGGATTCAACCAGGCTGAAGAGGATGCTTGCGCACCTCCTCTAGAAACCCTAATTTCATTAACGGTCGCAGATGAGTGTCTCAAAGATCATCTCGTCCGTCCAACTTCACCGGCTTGATTATACAACCCTGGTCAGGAGTTAATTGGTCAGTGAGGCGTCATTACCTGTCACTTTATCTCACCATGATGCAGTACCTGCATAAAATACACACGATACTTCACAAGTATCAACTTCCTGAATTACGCAGTTATTCAATTCAGCATTACATGCTACCTTTCGTGGATCCACGATCCACACAATCGAGACATCAATCATGTCACAAACTAGGGGATACGTACTGGGGTATTGGTCTGGCGGTTTACAGCGTGCAACATGCCATCACAAGAACGTGTTAGAAAGTCATGGACGGTTAGAGATGACAGGAGAAGTAGGCAAGACTGGTCGTGTAACACCAACACACACCTCCACTACTCCATCACTCCACTTCCTCCACTTCCCACGAGAGACGTGAATAAGGCTCAAATGACTTGTATAAATAGGTTCTCCTCCCTATTTTCAAAACAGGAGAAAAACAACACAAGTCCAGACGAGACAGAAACCAATTGTTAATACAAAAACGTATTCAAACACCCAGAGCCTGCTTGCATCAATCGTAAGCCTGCTCACCTTTCTGTTACAAGTCATAAGCAAGCCAACATCTTCACAATCTCAACACCTTCTTCGCTTCCCTCCCTAAGATCAACCCCATCTCCTTCACTTTGTGACCGAAACAAGTCTGGAACAGCCATTTCTTGGTTTAGGCCGGACTTGCATGCATTGATTTCGAATCTACAAGCACTCACCACGCAAAGTGCATTTGTTTAAGGTTTAGATTCATTCCTCATCCACACACCCCAAATTACCAAATCCGGCAGGAATAGTTTTCACCCATAAACAATTGGCGACCACAGTGGGAGGTTAATCTCTCGGTTGTAAAGTCAATTTCTTCAAATTCGATTCAATTTTATCAATTTCAAAAAGGGTAGATCTTAGAATCAATTCAATCAATAATTCATTTCAAGATGGTGGAATTAAGGTCTGGATCAGCAAATAAATTCTGATGGAGCTAGTGTGGATAACAATCCTGGTGTTGAAGTACCTCTCAGTGGAGCTACCGTGGTCAATACATCTCGTGGAACCGTCATTTCTACCATCAGCGCCAGCGTAGCAGGAAATATTCTAGTAAGTGTAACACCTCCCATCACTAGAGCTAGAGCAGCCGCAAATCCCGGCATCTCCTCAAGTGTAACACCTCCGGTAGTTACCAGAGAAATAACTTTCACTCCTTCATCAGGACGAGGAGCCGGAGGGACGAGAGGAGGACCATCCCCCATTACCATTCCAGACTTGATGGAGAAGCAGGAATTACTTGCTAAGACTCAAACGTATATGGCCGCAACTCAGAAAGAGGTACTCACTTTCCTTAAAACTTTAACCGAACGATTGCCACAAGATTCACGGCAACCCTTGGAGTCGGCAAGTGATGCATTCAATACACCCGGAGTAGGCGCTTCCACTCGGACCCACATGAATGAAGAAACTCGTGTTGCTCCTGAACGCCCAAGGGAGAGGGACCATCCTTCCAACTTCATCACACGCGAGGATCTGGAACGACTTCTCCAAAACCGAGGAAAAGGGGACCGAACGGATGTACACCAACATCAGCCACCGTACCCTCAAGATGTACAACGAATTCCTCTTCCAAGAGGTTACACCTCTCCCCAGTTCTCCCTCTAAGACGGTACTGGTAATGCTCGTGAATACGTCTCTCGATTCTTGGAATCCTTGGGGGAACATGAGTACAATCATGTTCTGCGCCTGAAAGAATTCTCGAAGTCACTTACGGGGAGGGCGTACACCTGGTACAACAACATCGCACCTAACAGCATATCCATTTGGAGCGAGATGGTCAGTGCTTTCTACAGAAAGTATTTCTTCGTGTCTGAACAGATCACCTTTTCATATCTAGGAAGAATTCTTCAGCGGAACAACGAGCATCCCAACGACTTCGTCAAAAGGTTCAGAACCCAAGCGCTAGATTGTCTTGACCCAAATGTCACCGAACGACAATTGGTGGAGTTGTGCATCAATGGGATAATACCCATATACCGCGCTCTGTTAGAGAATATGGGCTTTCAGACGTTCTCTGAACTCCATGAAGCTGCCAAACGTTCAGCAACAACTGCACCAGCACTGCTATAAAGAACCAGAGTTGTTCAAAGTGAAGATTCACGTGAAAGTCGAGGAAGCAGGCGTCTCACGAACAAGCAATACAACACTGGCCCTTCTGTGAGTATAGTGGGCGAAGGAGAAAAAAGGAAAGCTTCAGCGACGGAACAACAAACCAAGCGGGCATCCCCAGCACACAAGACTTCGTCTCGAAAAGGAGCGGACAAAGCTCATGCACAAGACACCGAAGACACAGGTTTTCCTTTCCCCATGAATGAAGTGATAGAACTCTTGGAAGCGTGGATCCAAGACGATGCCGTCAAGATGCCTCCTATCAGGCGTCCTCCAACTGAGAAAGACATGGCAGATCCCAAATACTGTTGCTACCACAGATTCGTCCATCATCCGACCAAAGATTGTAAAAGGTTAAAACTAATATTCAGGGAAAAGATAGAGACGGGGGAACTCCATCTTGGAAACGAAGGTGTTCGTAGAGACCCTCTCCCTATCAGGAACTGCATGATTTCTGGGGATTATGTTCGCAAGAATGTACAATCTATGATGGAGCACTTGTGTGAAATCTTGTACTTCTCCAAAGGGCAGCGTCAAGACATATTTACGGCCCTCAACCACGTTGTGTCAGGCAGGCGTTTGTATCCAGAAGCGAGTCCAGAACCCGATCTTTCATGAAGGACGTGAGCAAGGGAGACTGGGGACTCCTAACTGTCACTCGTTTGAGATACATTGAGTTCGATAGCGCGTTGATTGATACGGCTTCCGAATTTAACATCATTACTGTCAAGACCTTGAGAGCGGCAAAGATTTCAAAGCAGGAAGCTACTCGTCACCCAACTGTGGTTAAAGATTCAGAAGGAGAACTCAGAGATGCATATGGATACGTCGATCTTGAAGTCAAATTGGGTGATGCCTCGACGCAAGAAAAGTTCTACATAGTCAAAGATCATCCCAACTATGACATGATCCTAGGACGCTCTTGGATGCATGACAACAAAGCAATACTAGAAGTCTGTCCTCTACCGGTTTCGATACCTGAAAGAATCTCCAACACGCCTTCTGGACCTGATGGTTGTCTGGTGCCGCACCAGCAACTTGCCAATGTGACACAACTTCCCAAAGAGAGCCTGCCAGCATACATTAAAAGGTTCCGATCTCAAGTAAGTCTCATCACGCAACCCTCTTCACAACTTACCGCCTTCCATTCTGACAAGTCCTGGGGACTGGCTCCAACCAACAAACCAACCTTGGCTAAGAGATGCAAATGGGAGGCCGGCCCCTTCAAATAATTTATCAGGAATCTAGAAGCTGTCTTGATCAAAGACGACAAAACCAAGACCCCGATGTCAACACGCCCAAACCCGTTTGGAATTGGGGACTTAGTGACGAAGACAACCGCATTCAAAGTCGGAAGCATTACAGTGAGGATGGCTACCTCACCCGATTCAACCACCGATAAGGAGGATGGACCATACCTGGTAGCAGATGTCATCCTGGGCGGCTACTGCGAACTCATAAACACTGACAAGCTAGAAGGCGTAACAATTCACTCACGATGGCTCAAACCCTACCGTACTTAAGACGCTGCGCTATCACTTTCCAGCATCCTACACGCTTTAAGAGGGTGTGCTACTTCCTCCGGCGTATTTCCTTTTACAATTTCACATCATATTTGTAATTCCTCTAGAGAATGATTGCAATACTTGCATTCATAATTAGGGTTTCAATTTTCAATTTCCAAATTAATTGAAGTGTTATTTCCACCTGAGAACCTCTTTACCCCTAAAGACACAAAACCCATCCTAAATCAACCCACTAGAGCAGGTCAGGAAAGAAAACCTAGACAAAAAAAAAACATCCTGAAAAGAGTTGAGGGAAAAGACATGCGCGGGAAGGGAAGAAGCTTTGAGCCACTCACCCCAGCAAGGCCAGGAAAATCCTGCATCAGGAACACAGGTTCGTAGGCATTCCATTATGGCATTATTTCTTTTATCACAAAGAATTACCTGTGAAGGCGCACCCTTGCGCCTGAGAAGGTTCAATTGCAGTCTTGACAAAGGGTTATAAAAAAAAGAACATTTATTCAAACAATCGAATAGAAGAAAACCTTGAACTCGGCTGCCACTGAGTACAAGGAAGATGTTCAAATATACGGAATATACTTGGAAAGCAAAAAAAAAAAGAAAAAAAAAAGAGGTTTTAGTCGCCAAGAGGGTCGACATCGCCCGCACCACCGTTAGGTTCTGCTTCAGCGCCATCACCTGTTGATGCTGCTCCCTTTGAATCTACCTCAACTTCTGCATCAGACATCTCCACAGCAACGCGCTCCATCCCAACATCATCAGCGGGAGCTTCAAAGGGCACAACAACATCAGGAGTTGTACCGATTGCTTTCAAATATTCAGGTTCGTCTGTGTCGGAGTCAAGAATTATCACGCCGTCCTGGATTGGGTAATCGCACTTATCTTCATTCAGAGGTCGTTTATGCTCAACCCTACGCCTCTTCAACCGCGCTGCATATCTCTCTGCCCTTGCGCTTACTAGTGCTTGCAACGCTCCATCGCTCCTCTATGTCAATCGCAGCTGAAAGAGCACAGATGCGTCCCCCGGCAATACGCAGGTGCAGAATAGACATCCCCTGTATAGCACGGCCGACTTCACGAAGTGGAAGATCGATCTTAGCCATTACTTCTTCATGCGCATGGGTTTCAGGCTTGTCAACTTCGAAGCTTCTTTCTGGAGAAGCGACAGAATGATCGTCCACCGCTTCCATGATAAACTGCAAAGGAGAAGAGATTATGAGCACACACGCAAAATCAACCAATCAATCGATCAGTCAATCAGGAGATCAGATAAGTGCAGAGAAGTACCTGAGATATAGAATAAACGATCACTTTGAGATGATTCTTTATAATCTCGCAAGTCGACAGAATCCCAGGAGAAAAGAAGTCTTTACTTACCATCTATAAAGGCTACCAATTCGGGATAGCAATCAACGATGCTTATCAGATACATTTGAGGAAAGCTGTGTGTGATGAAAGGGAGTACACCTGACCAAAGGAGGGACCAAGCTCGGATATACACAAGGGGAACCAAAGCGACTCACTAGGTCAAGTCCTGCTTCCTTCACAACCTTGATCGGGACCAACTGGTTCGAGCAACGCCCGACGATGTCGGCCTATCCGAGTAAATATATATTCACCTTAGCTTGGTCATTTCAATATACAAATTTGTCACCATCTCATGCCTACCCCACAATAGTGTAACTATTATGTGCTAGAGCGGGGACTTAATGTTGATGGTGGATTTTCACTTAAGGTTAAAATTGTAAAAAAAACCGAGAAAATCATGCTACCGACATCTTGTAAAAGATAAAGCCATTAATAAGTGTTGGATACTCCTTCACTTTACTAATTCACCTAGAATGGAGCATGTGGCAACAATCCCATTTTTGTGAATACATGAAATTCATCCAGGTTGGAGCATGTAGCAACAATCCCATATACCCTCGTGAATTTCTAGCATTATTAAGTAATACGCAATCAGCCTTGTATTTCCGTACTCATTATCGGTGCGGCATGACGATCGAGTGTTGCTCTTCTGAGAGCAACACGAACCTCCAAGCATTATAATGAAACCATGTACGAAATACCCACATGCCGACTCTCGGTGTGTTATACTAGCCCGATTGAGCCCCTCTCGGTGTGTTATACTAGCTTGGATTGAGCATCCGGACCGACCGTATCGGTCCGGATATGATCACTGATCATCCAACTCCACAAGTATGATTGGATGACCCCGGATCAATTCCATCACCCCCAAGCGGTATGGAATATCCTTTGCCGAACCAACGCGGACCCGCACGGTCGGCCTTTCCCGAAAGATTGGCCTAGCTTGCCAAAAATGACCAAACCAGAGCGGTATGGACGGAAAACCCTAAATTAGGGTTTGCGGCATATTACATGTGTCGCAAAACAGTCTCAACCATCCATCTTCGCAGGTATAGATGGAGGGTGTAGATGTAGATTCAAAGGGCCAGAGCATGTCAACACAATCACCATGGGCCCACCTACATACCTGACCAATCGGTCAGGACCAACCATGGTTGGTCATCCCGATTCGTATCCCGAATCAAGCATTGACGCACGGCCTTGAAACCCAAAATTAGGGTTTTGAGCATCACAAGCGTCCATCTTCTCCTGCACGAATGGAGGGTCCCAGATTAGATTAAACAGGTCCGGTCATACCAGCATGACCACCGTGAGCCCATCTATCTCCTCACGTGGTCGGCCAAGGCATATCATGCTGGTTATTCCAAAACGCACGCCCAAACTAGCGTGGTCACACATCCCAAACCGCAAACTGATCTCGACCGCTCAACTTCGCCGGACGATTTGGATGGCTCAGATCACGTTTTCATGGGATATTCAGGTGTAGGCGTGAACACCAGCCTACCACCTTCACACCAGACCGATCGGCCAAGACCGACCAAGATTGGTCATCTTGGAACGTGCGCCGGAAGTGGGTGTGACGCGCGCCTCTTGCGGCACTAGTTTTCTGTCACAAATTGATCTCGACCACTCAACTTCACCGGACGAATTGAGTGGACCAGATCATACTTTCATGAGGTAATGGGGTATAGGCGCCTACACCGTCATGCCGTCTACACGCATGTACGGTCGGCCTGGCCAAAGTTGTATCCCAAGCTTGGATTCGACCAGGCTGAAGAGGATGCTTGCGCACCTCCTCTAGAAACCCTAATTTCATTAACGGTCGCAGATGAGTGTCTCAAAGATCATCTCGTCCGTCCAACTTCACCGGCTTGGTTATACAACCCTGGTCAGGAGTTAATTGGTCAGTGAGGCGTCATTACCTGTCACTTTATCTCACCATGATGCAGTACCTGCATAAAATACACACGATACTTCACAAGTATCAACTTCCTGAATAACGCAGTTATTTAATTCAGCATTACATGCTACCTTTCGTGGATCCACGATCCACACACTCGAGACATCAATCATGTCACAAACTGGGGGATACGTCTCTGGGGTATTGGTCTGGCGGTTTACAGTGTGCAGCGTGCAACGCGCCATCACAAGAACGTGTTAGGAAGTCATGGACGGTTAGAGATGACAGGAGAAGTGGGCAAGACTGGTCGTGTAATACCAACACAAACCTCCACTACTCCATCACTCCACTTCCTCCACTTCCCACTAGAGACGTGAATAAGGCTCAAATGACTTGTATAAATAGGTTCTCCTCCCTATTTTCAACACGGGAGAAAAACAACACAAGTCCAGACGAGACAGAAACCAAGTGTTAATACAAAAACGCATTCAAACACCCAGAGCCTGCTTGCATCAATCGTAAGCCTGCTCACCTTTCTTTTACAAGTCATAAGCAAGCCAACAACTTCACAATCTCAACACCTTCTTCGCTTCCTTCCCTAAGATCAACCCCATCTCCTTCACTTTGTGACCGAAACAAGTCTGGAACGGCCATTTCTTGGTTTAGGCCGGACTTGCAAAGATTGATTTCCGAATCTACAAGCACTCACCGCGCAGTGCATTTGTTTAGGGTTTAGATTCATTTCTCATCCACACACCCCAAATTACCAAATCCGGCAGAATAGTTTTCACCCATAAACACCTGGAAAAGAACTGTTGGCGCTAACTCGTGGATTCCAAACGCAAGTAAGTCTGGCCGAACGATCTTCTCTACAACCAGTCATTTCTTCCCCCATTCCGTCATGGGGACTCAGCGCGATTACTAGCGCGGACGCTGTCAAGAGTTGTGAATGGGGCGCTGGGCCATTCAAACGCTTTGCCAAGAATTTGGAAGCCACCATCGAAACCAACGAGACCAAGATTCAAACGGTTGCACAACACCTGAACCCGTTTTCAATCGGAGATATAGTGGTCAAAGTGAACTCGTTTCAAGTTGGGAAGATGACGGTATAGATAGTTGTTCGGATTGGTTTGCCTGAGGAAAAAGAAGACGAACCTTATCTGGTGGCAGACGTTCTTTTATGAGGATACTGCAAGCTCATCAACGCAGACAAGTCGGAAGGTGTGATAGTTCACTCGCGATGGCTCAAGCTTTCCAATCCCTAAAACGTTGTACTTTTCCCAGCCACTCTCCCTTTAGTATTTCCCCTAGATGAATACACGGTTTGTATTCTTCTCCGGAGTTTCGTTTTTCGTTCAAAAAAAAAAAAAAAATGTGCATTTCCTTCCGAGTGGGTTTTCCCAAATTTCAGAAAAAAATATACCAAACCAATCCAAAATCATTGAGAAGCCATTAACCATCATATCACAACCAGAAAGCCAAAGCCGTGTCAGAAATACCATATTCAATCATTCGAAAATAAGAAATTGCAAACGGGATGCTAATTGGCGAAGCCCTAACTTCGCCACGAATACAAAGAAGGTAAAGATGAGTCTGCAAAGCATCAGGACGACTACACAACAGATAGAAACAATAAAAGGAGAAGCTATTCATCGAAAGTTGACGCACGAGTCGGCTCAGTCAAAACTCCTTTCAAGCACTTTACCTAATAATCTCTCGGGCAACAAAGGTTCCATCCGACGGCCGCATCAACAGTAGCAACCTCAACATCCCATCCGAAAGCCGCCTCAGCAGCAACATCACTCGTCTCCTTCCCGATGCTCGCATCAACAACCGGTCCAGCATATGCTACCGTGACCCGCCCAATGTCGCCAACAACAGTCTCGGCACCTACCCCGAAGGCTGTCTCAGTTTCATCAAAGGCGTATTCCTTGAGGGTTTTCTCAGCAACCTGATGAGGCGAATTTCCTTATTCATCCGCATCCGAATCGAGAATTGTGACACCACCCTGAACAAAGAAGTTACGTCGGCTTTCCCCTGAAAGTTTCGCAGGCCCAGTTTTCTGTCGTTTCAACCCAGAAGTGGGCTGTACCGCCCTAGCATTGGGTCGTGAAGAAGTCTTACTACACTGAGGTCTCTCAGCACACCAAGGCGCTTCGTTACTCTCCCATTCCTCCTTCATGTTCACTGAATCCAAGAAGGTCTGAACACGCACCCGCACTTCACCTAGATGGGTGGAAGGTAGGCCCTGAATACCCTGCAAGCTTCATGGAACAGAGATTCAATTCTATCTAACGCCTCCTCATAAGAAGAAAACTGGCTTTCGCCGATTCCAAAGCTTCTCTCCGAAGGGTTAGAGGTACGGCTGCCTCCGGAAGATCCCATTGTGCACTTCAAAACCAGAGAAAGTAGGAAAGTTTTTACCCTATTTTACACCGGCAGCATACATAAGGAAGAAGACAAAACGGAAGCCAGAAAACACGAGACGATACCTGAAGGATCCAAGATCGTCTCTTATCGGCAGAATGAAGGATCCAAGATCGTCTCTTATCGGCAGAATAACGCAATCCCGAAAAGGAAAGCTTTCTAATAATTGAGAATTAAGGCGTGATGTCCGGTCTTAATTAAAACCTATTCTACCAAGCAAATAAAAAGGGAAAGTCTCGTGCCTGGTTATGCGATATAATAAGGGTTTGGTGAGAAAACGCGGAAGTATGTGTTCGAGACGTGCTTGCTTGCGTTTTGCTTTTCTGACCACCAGCATCGAGATTCGGGAACAAAACCGACAACGTAACCTGAGAAGAAGGAGTAACGCCCCTTTTATGGACATATCACTCTCAGTTTTTGAAAAAAAAAAAGAAAAAGAGAAAAGTTCTCAGTTCAAGCTACACAAGAAGAGGGGCAATCGGGCCCGCAAAGACAAATCACCACCACGCCGAGCCGTCCGCGCACACCTCACCTCACCTCACCGTACCATAACCGCACCACGCCGAGTTATCCGTTCCATTGCCGTGGCCTCATCATGCCAAAACCGTCTGCCGTGCTTTGCCTCTCCAAACCGTTCGCATGTGCTTTGCCTCTCCAAGTCGTCCGCGCCATGACTTGCCAATACCAACAGATCCGCCAAGTCAGCGTCATGATGTTCCCTAGCCTAGTCAAGGTGATGTACGGCCAGACTAAGCCAGCAATTTTCGTCTCACCACTCCACGGTCTGCATCCCAAGCACAATTTATGCAGGGCCGCCAACATGATCGGTTGTCAATCCGTCAAAAATAATTTCACTTTCTTACTCACTAAATTTAAATGAAGTACAAAGTAAGGAAGAGTTCGTATCCACAGAGAGGCAATTGTTGTTATGCAATTTTCAGTTTCTAAGGTAACCAAGGGGGGATGTTTGTTGTTTTAACGAAATACTAAAGTAAAAATAAAATAGAGCAAAGCAAATAATTGGAATAATCAATAAGGAGAAGATATTGGTCACGGGATAGTATCATTCACAAACATGTATTTTCATCAATGATTAGAATTGGTATTTTAATCTCTCATTTACTAATAGTCCTAGGATACCTTGATCGCAAGTATATCCCGCTAATTCCCTGTTTTCATCACAACCACATTAAAAGATGCATATGTGAATTCTTCCTAGAAAGCAACCTAAAGTGTAAAAGCACAATTAGATTTAACTCCCTAAAAGCAATAAGTTCTATGTAATAAGACTAATCAATGCAAACGAATGTGTAAAAGCACTAATCGTTTTAACAAAAGTTATGATTCACTTGTGACTAGTATGATATATCACTACAAGCACTCACTACCCACAATTATGCTACTTAGAATCAGGGATATACAACTTTTTCGTATTGAAAACCCTAATATAGCTCTAGAGATGAATGTAAATCGGATTGATTCCGGACTCAACCAAACAAACTATCAAATTATATAACACTATTAATTGTGAATCACAAACAATAAAATATTGAGACAAAACTAATTCATTGAATCATATAACATATTGAGAAATCAACTTTATCCCATAACCAATAATATTTGTTTATCTACTCATAGCTATGGAGTTCATCATAATAATATTAATTGAAAAGAAGAAGATGAACAAAAGCAAACCCTAGAAGCGTAAACAAAACCGGCTCTCAAAGTTCCAAGAAAAATATGTGCTGTCCCAAAAGTTGTAGAAGTCTTTCCTTTAAATAGCTCTCTTGTTTCCAAAATTAGGTCTAATCTTCAAAGGTCCAAAAGAAAGAAGTCCACCAAGCCCATGTGTGAGAAAAACCCATGTAAAAACTCGCCCTTTCAAAAACGGTCGCCGGAAAACCGGTATTGTGGCCGGAAATTGGCCGGAATCCGGCACCGGAAAGTATCTCAGGTGACCGGCAAAGTCCTCCCGGTCACCGGTCAACGAGTCACATCGGGTCAACTCGGTCAGACCGAGTCAAACCGAGTCAGGGAGAGTCAGGGTGAATGAGAGAGTCAGCTGAGTCAGGTTGTGAGTCAGTCACTGCCTTGGCTGATTGACCTGATTAGTCTTGGCTCAGGCCATTGCACTAGCCTAAGCTTGTGCAGCACCATCATTGTGCTGTAGCATTGCTCTCCAGCCAAGATGGCTCTTTACTTCACTCAAATCACTTCAAAACCACCATTTCAGTTCAGCTCAATTTTTGCAATTCATACCGCCCGAGTTCCAATCTCCGCACCACCATGGCCTGCTCCATTCTCTATAATTCTGCAACCACTTCATCATACAAATAACCAACCGGTTCCATTGCAATTTCACCATAAACAGCTCCAATGTCAGCCATGACAATGCATCACTCACCAGAGCCTTTGTCATCTCATTCAACTCAGATGCTCCTTGTTAGATCAATAATAAACACATAAATCCACATCTTTATCACTTGCAGCTCAGTTTAACTCCACTTCAATACCAGCAGCAGCCCACTCTCATAGCATCACCATTATGCCAGCAGCACCTGTAACATCTCTAACATCTTCTGCAACATCATAAACATACCACAACCTCAAGCCACAGCAGTAGTGCTAACAGTTTGTACATTCTGAAATTTCACTTCAGTTGCATTTCTTCTTGTAACCTGCAGCTCAACCTCATGGCTTGCTGCTTTCTCTTCACATCTCTCGAAAGCCTTCGCATTCCATCCAATTCCTTGCTGTAGGTCGAGCTCAACCCAGTACTTGAGCTTCACCAGCATCTACAATTACAACTCATCTATTTGCACTTGAGCCCAACTGCCATTCTCCCCTGGACTCTCTTAGTATCATCTCCATTGCCACAGCCATCTCAATCACCAGCTTGCACCACCTGCTATGCTTCTCAATCCCCCATATGCAGCTTCTAGCCTGCACCTACTCTTTCATGCTTTGATCGCTGTCGTAAGCGACACAAATATAATTACACTTTCTTACTACTCAAAATATAAATATAGCAAGGGCAAGAAAGGATCGATCCCACAGAGAGGTCTAGGTTGTCAAATTGTTATGGTTTCCTATATAAAACACCGGGTGGATTTTCTGATTTTTATAAACTAAGCAAATATAAAAACAAAGAAACAAATAAGCAAACAAATAAGATAGAAAAGATATTGGTTAAGGATTTCGTTTTCATTCACTAACATGCTTTTCACAATAACTAGAATTGATATTTAATCTCAACTTTTATCAAAGACCCTAGAATACCTTGATCGCAAGAATATCCCGCAAATCTCCTCATGTCATCAACAAACACATTAAAAGATGCGAATATGAATTCTACCTAAAGGAACAACCTAACGTGTAAAAGCACTAATCAAGTTTAATTCCCTAGATGCGTTAAGTTCTATGAAATCAGGCCAATCAAAGCAATTGAACGTGGAAAGCGCACTAATTCAATTTAACAAAGGTTACGATTCACATATGATCATAAGAATATATCACTACAAACTATAATCATATTATGCTACTTGTATCCAAGGAATATCACTTTTGCGTATAATAAACCCTAAACTAGCAATAGATGTGATTAGAAGTTCTACCAATTTGCAACTTGACAAAACAATCAATCAATCATAAAATAATATTTTCAGAGAATTGCAAACGATAGATATGAGACAAAACTAATATATTGAATCAAAGAATCATGCTTTGTGAAATCCAACTATTCCATAACCAATAATAAACTTAGGTACTCATATTCAAGGAGTTCATCACAAGAAGAAAGAGAAAATATCTCATGGTTCTAAAACCCTAGAATAAAGTAGAGGAAAAAGAATAATAAAACGTGGTGTATATTCCTCAAAAAGATAGAAGTCCTCTCTTTTATATATTCCTCAATTTCCATAAAGGATACTCCTTCCAAAATTAGGTTTTGTCTTCAAGTCCATTAGTTGGAAATTCACCCGGCCCACCATGGAGAGAAACCCGTGTAGAAATTGTCCCAAAAACGCTCGCCGGGAAAACTGGGATTATGGCCGGAATCCCGCCGGAATAGTCGCGGGAAAGTGTCTCGGGTGACCAAGCAAAGTCAAACCGGTCATGGTCATCGGGTCAACTTCGGTCGACGGGTTGGATCGGGTCGAAGCTGGATCAGGTGAGTTAAAGTGAGTCAGAAAACCAGGTCAGGGTCTTTGCCATCTTGCCAGGCCATTGCACAGGCTTGTGCTGTGTTGCACAATCCTTGTGCATATCCAGTGCCCTAGCCAGCCATCATGGCCCTGGCAATTCCATCCATCTCAACCTGCACTGCACCTACAACTCATTCTCTCCCTGAACTCACAAGCAACATCAACAGCCCAGAGCTCAATCTTCCTTTCAAAATCCATTGTCTCAGCACCAATCCCTGCAACATCTCCACTACCAACTCCAAACACAGTCAATTCATCCACAGAAACTTCAAAAGCACCATCTTCCTCACAGCTGCATCTCAGGCCTTTTTGTCCTGCATTTGTAGCTCCATTTCGAGCTCCTCCGCATCTCAGCAATAACAGCCACTGCTCCAGCTTAGTGCATCACACTGCATCATTAACACCCGCAAGCAAAACCACTTCCCAAACCTTCAGTTCCACCACTGCAATTCCATTGCCTGGGCCTGCAATGTATCTCGCAACACCACCGTTCTTCATGGCTCAGCTCAATCTATTGCAGTCCATAGCCAATCCCATCCGTAGCTGCTGATCCTTCCCTGTCAACCTGATAATATCATTCATAACCCATCTTATTCTTCCCTTTCCTGCACAGAGTTAACCACCACTACCATTTCAACAGCTCACTGCCACAGGCCAACACCAGCTCCAACATTCTCCAATCCCAGCATTCAACCTGCAATACCAGCAGCACAGCTACACAGGCCACCAGAACTCAGCTCCAATTGTCAAACTGCAACTCCACCTCAGGGTCAAGACTGCATTCGATCCACAGCAGCGATCATAGCTTCCAACTCTTCACTGCCATCGTTTATCATCACTAGCATTCAATCCAAACCCCCTGTCAATGATCCGAGTTCTCTGCCTTACTTTCCTTGCAACATGGCTATGGACTGCAACGTAAACACCGGCATCTCGGGTCACTTGTTGCTTTGTCAATTCAATCTCCTTGCGCGTAACACTAGACCTAACTTCACCACAAAGAAACCACCTAAGCTTCATACTCTGACTCCGGCTTTTGCTCAGCTCTAGGAGCACTCTCATTGCAGTCACTGCCATACATTCAACAGCTCTAACCACCTGCTCGATTCAAAACCCTGAGCTATTATCAATCAACACAAAACATCACAGAACTCTCAAACCCATTTCGAATCTCTCTCGAATCGCAACAAAGATCTCTTCACAGATCAAATTTTCTTCATTAATCGATTCGGTCTAACCCCTTCTCTGATTCATCTCTTAGCTCTCGAATTGATCACCTGTTTTACAGATTTGAACCACAACCCTAACTCCATAACATCTCCTCTCCGATTTACCGAATTCAATCATCCAAAATACCCTGTTGAGTTCAAGAATCGATAACCCATTCTCTGTGTTCCTTCCAACTAGAATCAATCGAGACTTCGACTAAAACCCATCTTATAATTCTTTACTGATTTCATCTTCTCTACAATCCTGCTTAACAACAGCCATAGAAACCCTAACTCCCTTCCTCGCTGTAATTGATACATCACAATCACCAAAGCTCAACCGACGCAGATCACAACTTATTCGGATTCGATCTTCTTCTTTTCTCAAGAACCTTCGATTTTAACGATCTCCATTACGAGTTAAATCTATCTGGTGAAGAGGAGAATGAAATGTGTTTTCTGAAAACAACTGAGTTCGACCAAACTCGGTCTATTGGTGTGGGACGGCTATCAACACCCACGGGCGGTTTTAGAAATTCTTATTAGACTCCAAATGGTTGCCCCTTATCCTTGACTGGGATCCGGATATCACTTGTCTGCAAAACGACGCTTTTGCGCTTCTTGCTCCGATGGAATGCTTTCTTCTTCTTTTCCTCCGTGCGACTCCAAAATACCTAATAACTCAAAAACATGCGTAAAGTACATAATTCACAAGAAAAAATAGCAAAGAAAGCGTAACTACTAGATAGTAAACTAGGTGTTTTAGACACCTATCAGATTCCCCCACACTTAGACTTTGCTAGTCCTCGAGCAAATCAAACAAAATAATAAAATACAACAACTCCGTGACGTCGAGGCTACGGTTAATTTTAGCATAAATAACAAGCCTTTAAACCCCTAGGTGTCCCTAGTGGACGAGTTATAGTCTCGTGAAGGTTTACTAGAGATATACCTACAAAACCTATATTTCAAACTCCGTCTATTTGTGACAAATCAATGAACGAATCCAAAATGACTACAGGAGGAGGTACCTTGCAAATTCAATTCATATATTAGTAAATAAACTCTAATTAGATAGTCGAACAAGCCACAATACTCGGAAACTAACAAACCACAATCACAATGAAAAGATTAAGAAGATGGATATAGATGTAGATGTTGGCGAATATTCACAAGTGTTCGATGTTTCCCATATCCGTCTCAAGGTCTTTGCTAAGATGAACCTAATCCTATTAGATTGAGCTACTGGTGCTGAATGCTACATCAAATCAATTGGCATATACAAGGGAACCAAGAGTGACTTTATTCAACACAATAATAATTTTTTTCTCTTTTTTTTTATATGATTGGATCAAACTGGATCCAATTTCTCTTTTTTTTTTTTAGACGGCATGATTAGATCTTTTAGATCCAAGCGCATGCTTCTTGTCAGCAAGTACATGATAGTTGCCTTGGATCCTGCATTCCACGCTTGTTTAGGCGACGGAGACGGGGACTACGTTTCACACATACTGCTATTCCCAAGTGTCATTCTTTATTCCGTTTTGGTCTAATTGATCGGTCCTTTTTTTTTTTTTTTTTTTCAATTTTTTTTTCTTTTTTTTTCTTTTTTTTTCTTTTTTTTTATGTAACTCAACCACTCTATTTCATCCTAGCAGTAATAACACGTCGATGTTTAGTGACCCACCAAAGCACTTAGAGAACAATAGATAAATATGGAAAAATAAAAATAGAATGCGATATGGTGATATTCCGAGATATGGTAACAACTATCATGTTAATTGTGATTTCTGAGCTATATTCGTCCCTTTTAGTTAATTAGTTCCTCAACTCCTGCATTCAAAATGGTTCCATCCACTAATGGTGTCAAAAACAAACTATACAAACATATAAATGCTCCCCCACACTTAAACTTCACATTGTCCTCAATGTAAAACCGAAAGTTCTGAATTCTGACGTAACAACAGATAAAACACAAAAACTGTGCAAATTGGTAAGGAATTTGGAAAAACTCCATTTCACAAAAGTTGTTCACCTACGTGTTTTCTACACAGTGTCAAAATTTCACAGTGTTTTGATAAACGGTCTGACAGTTACGGTCTCTGGAATGAACTACGCGCAGTCTGAAATTTTCTGACGAAAAGATATTCGGCATAATTCTCTTCTAAGATGGATTACGGACTCAATGAAATTAAACATAGGGATGCAAATATGATATAAAAACAGTAAAAAAAAAAAAAAATAAACAAAACAAAAATAAAATGCAAAAGGATGAGAAATACAAAACCGGTGGGTTGCCTCCCACTAAGCGCTTGTTTTAAAGTCGACGGCCCGACTATATCCTTGGAAGATTCATTCCCCATACACCAATAATCTGAAAAGTTGGGGATCCTTCCATAGAACCTGTTTTGCAAACACTAGCTTCACACAAATATTAGTAACATAAAGCAAAAGTAAAGCTATGAACCGATAAAAGCTTCCCCCACACTTATTCTTGTCCACACTTGGAAGTGTATAAAGAATATAGAAGTCGGGTACCTCCACGGTTTCTGGTTCCATAACCTGCATAGTATGAGAATCAAGTGTCTCTAATGGCGGAAAAACGAGAAACAAAGTCAGTCAACAATATTCTCGAAGCACATACATTCAAACCAATAAGAGGTAAAGGAGAAGAAACAATAGGCAAAGGGTTAGATAAACCTTGCACAATCTCTTGTATTACGGAATCCTCTTCATCTTTGAAAAACTCAAGTGAATTATTCACCTCTTTTATATCATGGTCCTCTATTAAACCTTGCAACCATTCTTCATCCGTTTCTCGTAACCATAGTCTCGACATAAACATCATCATTACAATCATGCACAAGTTCAATTGGGTCTTCCACAATATTGGTCATAACGGTCTCATTCTCAACATATTCCTCCTTTTTATTGTAAGGCACATACTCTTTTGCGGATCCAAATTTTATTATAAGAAACTTTTCTAGAACACTCGAAAATGCATCATCCTCAAGCTCCACCCTTTGAATAGGCTCTTGATCATTATTAAGATCAATGCTCGAGTAATCTACACAAGTGTCGACATATTCCTCTTCATCTTCATCTTGATCCCAAAAAGATTCCTCGGAGATGTCACCATGAGTTGTTTCAAGCAATATATCATAATCACCGTCACTATCATAGTCAACATAAGATTGTTCCTCGCTGAATTTAGTGTTGCTTATCTCTAACTCATCCTTTTGAATAGGTGAATGATCATTATTAAGATCAAGAGTTGAGTTAACTACACAATTATCAACGAAAGTGCCCAAGGATTGGCCTTTTTCAACATTAGCATCAATCAAATAATCATCACAAACCATATGCACATTAGAATTATCCATATCTTCCTTGTATTGATCAATGTCTCTTCGCAAGATAGTCATACTTTCACGAAGTTCTTGGAGTTGCTCGTTTGTAGTCTCTTTAGCTTTTTGAAATTCCTCTTTTAAAAAGTTGGAAACTTGGTCTATAAAGTTGGAGACTTTTTGTTCACGAGCATAAGAATCCTCCCATCCTTGTGGTTGTTCACACACATACCCGCTGCCTCCCCGGCAACGGCGCCAAAATTTGATCGCTGTCGTAAGCGACACAAATATAATTACACTTTCTTACTACTCAAAATATAAATATAGCAAGGGCAAGAAAGGATCGATCCCACAGAGAGGTCTAGGTTGTCAAATTGTTATGGTTTCCTATATAAAACACCGGGTGGATTTTCTGATTTTTATAAACTAAGCAAATATAAAAACAAAGAAACAAATAAGCAAACAAATAAGATAGAAGAGTTATTGGTTAAGGATTTCGTTTTCATTCACTAACATGCTTTTCACAATAACTAGAATTGATATTTAATCTCAACTTTTATCAAAGACCCTAGAATACCTTGATCGCAAGAATATCCCGCAAATCTCCTCATGTCATCAACAAACACATTAAAAGATGCGAATATGAATTCTACCTAAAGGAACAACCTAACGTGTAAAAGCACTAATCAAGTTTAATTCCCTAGATGCGTTAAGTTCTATGAAATCGAGCCAATCAAAGCAATTGAACGTGGAAAGCGCACTAATTCAATTTAACAAGGTTACGATTCACATATGATCATAAGAATATATCACTACAAACTATAATCATATTATGCTACTTGTATCCAAGGAATATCACTTTTGCGTATAATAAACCCTAAACTAGCAATAGATGTGATTAGAAGTTCTACCAATTTGCAACTTGACAAAACAATCAATCAATCATAAAACAATATTTTCAGAGAATTGCAAACGATAGATATGAGACAAAACTAATATATTGAATCAAAGAATCATGCTTTGTGAAATCCAACTATTCCATAACCAATAATAAACTTAGGTACTCATATTCAAGGAGTTCATCACAAGAAGAAAGAGAAAATATCTCATGGTTCTAAAACCCTAGAATAAAGTAGAGAAGAGAATAATAAAACGTGGTCGATATTCCTCAAAAAGATAGAAGTCCTCTCTTTTATATATTCCTCAATTTCCATAAAGGATACTCCTTCCAAAATTAGGTTTTGTCTTCAAGTCCATTAGTTGGAAATTCACCCGGCCCACCATGGAGAGAAACCCGTGTAGAAATTGTCCCAAAAACGCTCGCCGGAAAACTGGGATTATGGCCGGAATCCCACCGGAATAGTCGCCGGAAAGTGTCTCAGGTGACCGGCAAAGTCAAACCGGTCACCGGTCATCGGGTCAACTCGGTCGACGGGTTGGATCGGGTCAGAACTGGATCAGCTGAGTTAAAGTGAGTCAGAAAACCAGGTCAGGGTCTTTGCCATCTTGCCAGGCCATTGCACAGGCTTGTGCTGTGTTGCACAATCCTTGTGCATATCCAGTGCCCTAGCCAGCCATCATGGCCCTGGCAATTCCATCCATCTCAACCTGCACTGCACCTACAACTCATTCTCTCCCTGAACTCACAAGCAACATCAACAGCCCAGAGCTCAATCTTCCTTTCAAAATCCATTGTCTCAGCACCAATCACGCAACATCTCCACTACCAACTCCAAACATGGTCAATTCATCCACAAACTTCAAAAGCACCATCTTCCTCACAAAGTGCATCTCAGCCTTTTTGTCCTGCATTTGTAGCTCCATTTCGAACTCCTCCGCATCTCGGCAATAACGACCCTTGCTCCAAACTTAGTGCATCACAATCGCATCATTAACACCCGCAAGAAAAACCACTTCCCAAACCTTCAGTTCCACCACTGCAATTCCATTGCACGGGCCGCAATGTATCTCGCAACACCACTGCTTCTTCATGGCTCACTCAATCTATTGTACGGTCCATAGCCAATCCCATCCGTAGCTGCTCGATCCTTCCTCGTCAACCCGATAATATCATTCATAACCCATCTTATTCTTCCCTTTCGCCTGAGAGTTAACCACCACTACCATTTCAACACTTTTTGCCACGAGGCCAACACAGCTCCAACATTCTCCAATCCCAAAGATTCAACTCTGCAATACCAGAGAAGACACGGCTACCGAGGCCACTGAACTCGGCTCCAATTGTCAAACGCAACTCCACCTCGGGGTCAAGACGCATTCGATCCACGACAGCGATCATAGCTTCCAACTCTTCACCGCCATCGTTTATCATCACTAGCATTCAATCCAAACCCCACATTAATGATCCGAGTTCTTCGCCTTACTTTCCTTGCAACATGGCTATGGACTGCAACGTAAACACCGGCATCTCAGGTCACTTGTTGCTGTCAATTCAATCTCCTTGCGCGTAACACTAGACCTAACTTCACCACAGCAAACCACCTGAAGCTTCATACTACAGCTCCGACACATTTGCTCTCGGAGCACTCCGTGCCAGCCTGCCATACATTCAACAGCTCTAACCACCTGCTCGATTCAAAACCCTGAGCTATTATCAATCAACACAAAACATCACAGAACTCTCAAACCCATTTCGAATCTCTCTCGAATCGGCAACAGCATCTCTTCACAGATCAAATTTTCTTCATTAATCGATTCGGTCTAACCCCTTCTCTGATTCATCTCTTAGCTCTCGAATTGATCACCTGTTTTACAGATTTGAACCACAACCCTAACTCCATAACATCTCCTCTCTGATTTACCGAATTCAATCATCCAAAATA
This sequence comes from Papaver armeniacum, assembly GCA_023531295.1. Lineage (NCBI taxonomy): Eukaryota > Viridiplantae > Streptophyta > Magnoliopsida > Ranunculales > Papaveraceae > Papaver > Papaver armeniacum. Next base: position 126,884 of record JAJJWW010012072.1, read on the forward strand.
CCCTGTTGAGTTCAAGAATCGATAACCCATTCTCTGTGTTCCTTCCAACTAGAATCAATCGAGACTTCGACTAAAACCCATCTTATAATTCTTTACTGATTTCATCTTCTCTACAATCCTGCTTAACAACAGCCATAGAAACCCTAACTCCCTTCCTCGCTGTAATTGATACATCACAGAATCACCAAAGCTCAACTGTACGCAGATCACAACTTATTCGGATTCGATCTTCTTCTTTTCTCAAGAACCTTCTGATTTTAACGATCTCCATTACAAAAGTTAAATCTATCTACATTCTGAAGAGGAGAATGAAATGTGTTTTAAAAACAACCGAGTTCGACCAAACTCGGTCTATTGGTGTGGGATTTGCTATCAACACCCACGGGCGGTTTTAGAAATTCTTATTAGACTCCAAATGGTTGCCCTTATCCTTGGCGGGATCCGGATATCACTTGTCCGCAAAAACGACGCTTTTGCGCTTCTTGCTCGATGGAATGCTTTCTTTCTTTTCCTCCGTGCGACTCCAAAATACCTAATAACTCAAAAACATGCGTAAAGTACATAATTCACAAGAAAAAATAGCAAAGAAAGCGTAACTACTAGATAGTAAACTAGGTGTTTTAGACACCTATCATGCTTCTTCTTTGTTGAGTGCACCAGAGCTGCACCATTTGGCATTCAACCCAAGGCTCAACTCCTTTGCTGCAACAGACCCAATCACAGCTACCAATTGCTCAAGACTGCCTCCAACAGCATCAACATTATTTGTTACTTTCATTCCATGTAACTTGTACTCCTGCCCATCTTGCCTGTAATTCATCTCGGCTTCCTCTTTGCTTCAGTTTAACCTGCAACATCAAGGCCATTCCAGCTTCTCAAACTTCACAGACCCTGCTCAATCAACTTCATCCTTTTCAGTAGCAGCTGCACTAGGTCCTCAGCTCCTTCATAATGAGCTTTGAAATCATCTTCGATTACATCCATCCCAGACCACCACCAACAGATACCCATGAGCAACTTCTCAGCAATATCAGATTTATTGCCATCATTCTTCCAATTTCGACAATTCAATCTTCAACCGTCACACAACAGCACCATCATCTTCAGTTCTTCATAACTTCAACTGATTTGGAAACCCATTTATCAATTTCACCAAATCGACAGAAAGAAACCATCTCACTACCAACTTCATTCTGCAACCATTTGATTTTGCAACAAACCCTAACTTCAGAGATTCAATATCAGATTTGAACTCTTCTTCTCAACTTCACCAAACCCTAGTTTGAATTCCTGCTCATTAACCCCAAACAGCAACATCAGATTCAACCACAAAACCCTGTAATTTTCCATGAGCAACTCAATCAAACCATGATTCTTCTCAGTTCTTCGATCTCTTCCACCATTTTCATCTTCCAGCAGCATCAACTTCTCGATCTCTATTCAAAACCCACTTCAAATCCATCCTTTACTCGCTCAGATTTGGTCTCGTGAGTAGCAACAGCAGCTACTTTTAGTTTCAGGTGAATGAATTGATGAGAGGCAGAATCCTATTGATTTTAGGGTATCGGCATTAAGGTTAGACGACTACACCCCAGAGATAGGAACCACCCCAATTATTGGGTACTAACAGCACACACATTTTTTTTGCTAAGGGCTACCCAAATTGGCATCCCCTTAATCCTCACGGCCTCGTCTTTAGTGCTCTTCCACATAGAGATGCCCTTAACCTTGACTCGGGCTCCAGGATAGTGTTCGCCCATGAAATGATAATTTTGCCCTTTTTACTCCAATTGGGTGATTTCTCCATCTTTTCGTCCGTGCGACTCCAGTACCTAATAACTCAAAACACGCGTAAAATACATAATTTACTAGAAAAATAGCAAAGAAAGCATAACCAATATATAATAAATAGGGTGTATTCTACACCCTATCAAATTCCCCCACACTTAGACTTTGCTAGTCCTCGAGCAAATCAAACAAAACAAAACTTATTCTAAAGAATACATACAACTCCGTGTTGTCGAGGCTACGGTTACTCTTAGCATGAATAACAGTCCTTTAAACCCCTAGGTGTCCCTAGTGGACGAGTTATAGTCTCGTGAGGGTTTACTAGAGATATACCCACAAAACATAAATTTCCAACTTACTAGTTCTCCGAAATGATAGCATCCAACGCGCTAAGAAGACATAAAAATTATGCACACTAGTCATAAGATGTTAGACACATAAATGAACACAATCTCATCCTTAAAAGTTGAGAGAGAAAGAACCATCCCTTCTCGAAAGAAATTCGGGTTCGGAGTGATCGAAAGTCTCGACTCTGCCTCACAAGAAAGGGTTTTATGATATTGCTCTCAATAATTAACAGCTTTTTATGGGTCACACATGTGTCAGGTAGGAATGAAGAGAGAAACTCGACACGTTGAATGGTAGGAAGGCATAACCCTCCGAAGTATTTTAAAAACCCACATCTTTTATTCATTTTTGAAAACCCATTTTTCTGACAATCTCTAAGAAAGGAAATCAACCACTTAACGAAGGTGGGAATATGCTTACTTACCTCGTTATCCGTTCGACGTGCATCTAGCACCACTCTCACAGCATCCATAGAAACGTCTTCGATCTTCTATCGGTGTCTTCATCTTCGTCTTCGGTCTTCAACTCTTGATGATAACTCTTGAACTTCGTAGAATCTTGACAATGTAATTCTTTCCTCTAATTCCTTGTTGCTTGAAACTTCATTATAGATATTCTTTCTTTCCATTGGCTTTATTGAAAGAATACAAAACTAAAAAAGAACTATACAAACCCACGATATAATTTTTTTTTTCTTTTTTTTTTATCATTTTCTGTTTTTTTTTTTATCATTTTTTTTTCTTCTTTTATTTTTTAATTTATTTTTTTTTAATTTTTTTTTTGAGACAAGAGAAATAAACACAAACTGAAAATACAAATAAAAATGCAAGTACAAAGGCCATGGTGTAAGTACTTTACCGCTTGATTCTTCACACTTATATGTCTTGATATCATAAACTTCTCGAACTCTCATCCTTGATAATTTTCACTCTTGTACAATAGTCTTCAACTTATAAAAACTCTGCTCCTTGTTTTGTTGCTTTACTTGAATCTGAAATCTGCTCAATTCTGTATCGTTGCTTGTAAACCTCGAACGTGTTCAACTTTCCTTCAAATTTGTGATGTTCCTCTTGTTGATGATGATGGTGTTTCTACCTGTTGGTGTAGAGAGAGATAAGGTGGATGGTGCTAACTGCGAACAAGATTACAAGTGGTATGTAAGTTAGCAATTCGATGTCACCATCATGATTGACAAAATAGCACTCAAGAGATCAAAATAGTGCTTCTATGGTGGGAGGTTGGGCAGCTCACCATTCTGCCCGGAATTTACGTACGGTGACACACTCTAAAAGCACAAATTTAGACAGGTACAAAGAATTGAAGGTTGGTGCCTCATATTATGTAACTTGGGTAGTCTCCACTATAGGGGATCACTGCTCTAATACCGAATTCAGTCTGCACCTTATTTGCCACTGGCATGGTTAAATCCAACTTTAACTCTCATACAATTAAGAAACCCGATCATGTTCTCTGTCATCTCTAAGTTCAGTCACTCTTATGAGATTCTCGATGTAATCTTAGCGACATGTATACTATGTGACTCTAAACTAACCATAAGTTGGAGTTTTCTTATTCACTATTTTACACAAAAGTTGAAAATTTCAAAAATTTACAATGCAAACCACTCCCCCACACTTAAACTTTACATTGTCCTCAATGTAAATTGAATCGTCCAAAGTAAGTCAAGGTGGTAAATTCTAACAAAAAAATCAGAAAAAACAAGACAAGAAAAACTAAAAACAAGACAAGAAATAAATACAAGACAAGAAATACTCATCCGATGGGTTGCCTCCCATTTAGCTCTTGGTTTAAAGTCGTCAGCTCGACTATCTCCTTGCTTTCTATGACTCCTCCAGAGGGAGTACATCCACAAAGTTAACTCCTTCCACCACTTCGGAAGTGAAATTCTCATAATATGGTTTCAACCGGTGCCCATTAACTTTAAGTTCTTTCCCTGTAGCTATGCTACGAATTTCCACTGCACCATGAGAAAACACATTAGTAACAATAAAAGGTCTGATCCATCGTGACCTTAATTTTAGGAAATAAATGCAAGCGAGAATTAAACAAAAGCACTTTCTGCCCAATGCAAAATTGTTTCCTATAAATCATGTTATCATGAAATGCTTTCGTCTTTTCCTTGTAAATCCGTGAACTTTCAAATGCATCATTGCGAAGCTCCTCTAGCTCTTGGAGTTGTAACTTCCTTTGCTTTCCAGCCCCATCCATCTCCATGTTGCATTGTTTAATAGCCCAAAACGCCTTATGCTAAATTTCAACGGGTAAATGACAAGGTTTACCATACACAAGTCTAAAGGGAGACATCCCTATAGGTGTTTTATATGCGGTTGTATAAGCCCACAAAGCATCATTAAGTCGCATGCTCCAATCTTTCCTTGTTGGGTTCACCGTCTTTTCTAGAATGGATTTCACCTCCCGATTAGACACCTCGGCTTGTCCATTTGTTTGGGGATGATAAGGTGTTGCAATCTTGTGCGACATATTGTACTTCGTCAACAAGCTTTGTAACATCCTGTTTTTGAAGTGAGAACCCCCCATCGCTAATTATGGCTCTTGGAATTCCAAACCTTGCAAAAATATGAGCTTGCACAAAATCTGAAACCACTTTAGAATCATTAGTTGGGGTGGCCTTAGCTTCCACCCATTTCGAGACATAATCAACCGCAAGTAAGATATAAAAATTCCCATGGGAGTTAACAAAAGGCCCGATAAAATCAATACCCCATACATCAAAAACTTCAATAAATTGAATAAAAGTTTGTGGCATTTGATTTCGGGCACCTAGATTGCCGGTTCTTTGACACCTATCACAAGTTGTACAAAATATATGTGCATCCTTAAACAAAGTTGGCCAATAAAAACCACTTTCAAGTACCTTGTGAGCGGTTCTCTTACTCCCAAAATGTCCTCCGCAAGCATAGGAGTGACAAAAAGACAAAATAGAATTAAATTCAGATTCGGGAACACACCTTCGTATTACTTGGTCACTACCATGTTTCCATAAGTATGGATCATCCCATATGTATTGGTTACCTAACTTCTTAAGTTTGTCCCTCTCAGCACGAGACAAGTTCTTTGGGATTTGTTTAGAAACTAAGTAATTGACAATATCGGCATACCATGGTTCTCCAAAGGCAATTGAGAATAGTTGCTCATCCGGGAAACTTTCACGCAATGGGATAGTCTCCTTGTCCACAGCAAGTCGGCTCAAGTGATCCGCAACGGTGTTCTCAATTCCTTTCTTGTCTTTGATTTCAATATCAAACTCTTGCAAGAGTAAAATCCACCGTATGAGCCTCGGTTTCGCCTCTTTCTTTGTAAGCAAGTACTTAAGCGCTGCATGATCAAAAAAGACAACAACTTTTGTACCAATTAGATAAGAGCGAAACTTTTCTAAAGCAAAAACAATGTCTAATAACTCTTTTTCAGTGGTTGTGTAGTTTTGTTGGGCCTCATTTAACGTTCTAGAAGCATAATAAATAACATGAGGAAGCTTCCCCACACGTTTCCCAAGCACCGCACCAACCGCATAGTCACTTGCATCACACATGAGCTCAAAAGGCTTGCTCCAATCCGGTGGTTTAATGATAGGGGCTGAAATCAAAAGTTCTTTCAAACGATTGAATGCCACCATACAATTTTCATCAAAGTTAAAAACCACATTTTTTTGCAATAAGTTACAAAGTGGTGATGCTATCTTGGAAAAGTCCTTGATGAATCTACGATAGAAACCTGCATGACCAATAAAAGAACGTATCTCCCTCACCGTAATGGGAGGGGTTATAGCACGAATAAGGTCTATCTTAGATTTATCTACTTCCAAGCCTTTAGAAGATATTATATGGCCTAAAACTATGCCATGAGTTACCATGAAATGGCACTTCTCCCATTTTAGCACAAGATTTGTTTCAACACATTGTTCAAGGATTAGAGACAAATTGTTCAAGAAAAGGTCAAATGAATCACCAAAGACACTAAAGTCATCCATAGTACTTCAATTTTTTGCAGTCACTTGTAGGATGGTTGACAAACCTATGGAAGCGGTAGTACTTGGGATCTTTCATTTCTTGTTTGGTTGGAGGAAGTCTGACACGAGGTAGCTTGATGACATCATCTTGTATCTAGACCTCCAAGAGTTTAATCACCTCCTCCACTTGAAAGGGAAAATCTGGGAATGGTGGAGTCTCATTTGACCTATGTGAAATGGGAGTCGGACGCTTAGATTGTTGATAGTTGTTTTCCATATGCTTTCTCTTTCCACCCTCACCAGGGATATGAATCTTGGAAAAAGGACTACTACCATCAGTATTGATCCAAAATGGATTGTTGATAGTGTTTCCTCCATAGTGAATACGTGTTGGCTCCTTTGATAGTTGATCCGTGAGGACTTTCAAAAGCGTAAATACTTCGTCTTGCGTCTTGAAAATAGTAACTTGATTCCTGACAAATCATTCAGGATTTTCATCAAATCGTGAATAGTTATTAAATATTGAGACTCCATAATATCGACAAGGGTTTTGAATGAAAGAACGGATTCAGGAATAATATGTGAAGCATTGTTGGTACCAGGGAAGTAAAATTGGGATTAAAGGTTTCTGAACCATTCCTAAGATCAACCATCTTGAAAAATTTAGGAAATCGAAAATGAAATTGAGAAATTGGTTTTGCAATCGAGAGATTAATCTCCCACTGTGGTCGCCAGTTGTTTTGGGGTAAAAACTGATTCTGCTGTTTTTGGTAAATTTGGGTGTGTTGATGAGAAACGAATTCAAACCCTAAAAAAATGTACTGCACATGAGTACTTTTAGATTCGAGAGATCAATCTGTAAGACTCTGGTCTAAACCAAGAAATGGCCGTTCCAGATTCAATTCGGTCACAAAGTGATTGAGAAGGGTTGATCTTAGGGAGGGAAGCGAAGAAGGTGTTTGAGATCAGAATGTTGAATTATGAAGGTGTGGCTGTTTTATGACTTGTATCAGAATGTGGAACTGGCTTGCAGAACGTAAGCTATCATTTCTTGGTGTTTCTGGATACTTGTGTTGATAACACTTGTTGTTATCGAAAAAAGGTTGAAAAACCTATTTATACAAGTCATGACTGAGCGCACACTGATCTCGTAGAAAGTGGAGAAAGTTAAGTAGTGGAGACGTGGAGTTGTGTAAAAGTGGTGACCGTCACGTTTCTATTACGAGGGAAGGCTGGCCAGCATTACACCAACTACTCTCTTACTGCTATTAACCGTCCGCCATTTCCTGACACTTTCTTGTAATGGGCGCGTTGCACGCCACACACTGTAAACCACCAGACCAATACCCTAGTGAGCATCCCCCAGTTTGTGACATGTTTGATGTCTCGAGTAAATGGGTAAGTCGTGAGACTTGCCGCTTAAAGCAGCACATAGTGCTTTTAGGTCGAATAAAAAAAATTATTTGTGGAATCAATATTTATAGAACATCGTTTATAATCGATGCACATAAAGCATCACTTTTAAACAAGCAACTAGAAATAATCGATGTTTATGAAGCATCTTTGTTCCAGAGCTCGTCTAAGTTAGTCGCGGAGCTTAATGTCTTAAAAGGAGCATGACCACCCTCTTTCAGGGAGTTGGTAGGAGCTATGCGCGCATCCCAGGGATTGGACGGCCGATCCCTATGTGAGAGTGGCGGCTGGTAGCCATTCTAACATCCTATCGGTCGGCCCAGGTTAGATCTGGACCAATTAAATCGGCTAGCCAAGTTTAGTGGTTGAGATGGTTTGCGGCAGTTGATGGCTGCCGTTGAATTATTGAAATATATATTAGCATCGCGACCAGCCACCTTTTGGGCGATCGTTTGGGATCCGTTTGGGCAAGACGTGGCTTGGCCGATCGCTCCTTATGGGAGAAGGGTGGCTGGTGATCACGACGTCACCCTGTTGGCCACTTGAATTTAGATATAAGTCGTCCGACTAGGTTAGCAAAGTTGGACGGATGAGATGATTTGCGGCAGTTGTATACTACCGTTGATTGAATTTTAGGGTTTAAAGTCGTGTGGCCAACCCTCTTTAGGATAATCGATCTAAGGCACTGGACATTGATTTGAGCAGGCCGATTGGCCATATGCAAAGGTGAGTTGCCGGCGAGCATGCTGACATCTTATTGGCCGGCTGAAATTAAATATAAGCCAGTCAATTTGGCCGGCGAAGATGGACGGATGTGATCGTTTTGCGACAGTAGCACGCTGCCGCAACGCGAATTAGGGTTTCCAAAACAGCGCGTTCACCTTACTTTGGGCAAGCGGTTTGATGCATTCCTGGCTTGCCGTGTGTAGTTCGATCGACTGGGGATGGAGGTGAGTCGCCAGTGAACACGCCGGCACCTCTTTGATCGTTTGAAATACGATCTAAACCGTCCAACCAGGCTGGCTAAGTTGGGCGGACGCGATGGCTTTGAGACCGTTATAGTCGGTCTTAACTCGTTGGAGTTTCTCTTTCGTAGCGCAACTAGCCTAGTTCTGGATAGCGATTAGGGCTGCTACTGGCATGTTCTGATTGGTTGGGACAATAGTGGGCCCGCCGGTGGACATCATGGAATTCGCCTAGTTCCGCTAGGAAGAGGCTAAGCTTGTTGAATTGGCCAGCCAAATCGTGTGGCCGTGATTGTTTTAAGACTGACATGGTCAGTCTAGGCTTATTTTTCTTAAGGAATTTAAGTACGTCCACCATGCATTTAACTAAGAGCGTGTTGACGCAAAGAAAATCAATTTATCAGAGAGTGACGTAGCTCGTGTGCTCCTGGGTATTTTCACGCAGATCTTAATACTGACACTTCGGGAGATTCGTGCTACTCCGCTGTGAGTGAACATTAATCGTCATGTCATGCCAATATTGAGAGTTCGGTTGGGGAACATAGCATAGGAAAATACTAGGCAGACCATGCATTAGTGAATAATGTTAGTGCAAGATAAAATTTATAGAATATTTGGGATTGTTGCTACATGCACCATTCTGAATAAATTTTATATACACGGATATGTTGAATTGCTCAATACATATATGAGCGAAGAGGCTTAGGCACTCATCACTTTTAAATGGCTCCATTTCATTAGTGAATAATGCAACTAGGAGCTTAAATACTCATTAGGCTCTATACTAGTGAACAATTCATCTAGGAACTTGAGTTTCAATACAATATGAAGAGCGGCATAGGCACTCATCATATTTTGATATATTCTTCAAATTCCTTGCGGAATATAGACATATCAAAGTCTACTACTTCTGATGCGAGTCAGGTAGACAGACTTTTATGGTTTTCGCCCTGAACTAAAAACCACCATCAACACAAGCATTTGTCTTTTAATTTATATTGTGTCAATAATTGCTACTCTTATGCTCTAAATTTTTCTCTTGTGAGAATGTAAATTTATTGAGCTAGAATTGTGAAATATTCACGTAGCAAAAACACTACTGTATAAACAGTTTTCTAGCGTCATGTTTTTCGTAATTGTGTTTTTCGGCTATGGGTCAAGTTTGTGTTCGCGCGGGTACCCATGTTACATGTCACGGACCAACTTTGGAAAACCCTAAACTATGATTCCTTGTGAAACCATTTAAAATACCAAAATATTTTGCTCGAGTACGCATACTCCAGGTTATTTTTCTTGTCCAGAATGGCATCTCCTTCTGGAACTTGTAACTTTGCAAAAGGTTTTCTTGATAAGGGTTGTGGTTTCGAAGAAGAGGAGAAAAGAACTCTCGTGGAAGTTAATGACACCTCTCCTCAATCTCCTGATAATTATTCATACATTGAGGATGATGAAGATATTTCTGTTGAAGATGTTCAAGATTTTATCGGTCAGTTTAACGATGCAAAACTACTTCTTGTAGATACCTTAAAAAACCTTGATATGTTAAGAACTGAGTTGAAAAATGTTAACTCTGACCTTGCTCTCATGAAAACACATGTTAAGGATCGTCTCAAGAATAATATCTTGTCCGAAATGCAGTCGATACCATCTGTCACAAGCTTGAAGGTCTTGAAACCCATGAAGCTTCCGTACGTGAAAGTTGATCTTTGCTTGTGATCCGTTTTGTTTTTAGAGTTATTTTTGTTTTCTTGTTTTTTATCTAGAAAACTTCTTATGAGAATTTATTCTTGTGTTTTTAAGAAGGATAACTAGGGTTTGGAATAGCCATTATTGTGAGTACACATAGTTGTTGCCAACGTTTTCATCTTGCAATGTTTTTAGATTTATTTGTTTAAATTCTAAAGTTTATTTGGAAGATGATTTTTGCAGTATTAATCTTTATGGTTTTATATATTGCAAATTGTTATGGGATATGTTGTTTATATCCGTGAACCTTGACTGTCCCATATTTGTTCAAAATTTAACTCTATTATATGTCGGTATGAAAGTATTGATAAAAGATAGAATGGACTTTTGACTACAAAAGTTAAGCCTTTTATGTCATTATGCAAATATTGATGGAACAAATGATGAACTTTTGTTTACAAAGATTAAGTCTATTATATGTCATTGTGCAAATAGTGATGAAAAATAGATTGAATCTTTGTTTATTCCGCAGTATTGGTCTTTCCCTGATCCACATCTTTGTGTATGTACTGTGTTGCTCTGTAAGTTTTCTTATGTTGAGCATTGCCAATTGAATTGATCATTTTCCTTGTGGTTAATTCAATTGTGATTTTTTGATACAAATTCATGTTTCATGTGATTTGTTAATGTCCAAAGAAATCCTTCTTTTCTTGTGAAAGTAAGGTTGCTCTTGTTGTTCTTTCGGGAATGACATTTTATTGGGGGGGGGGGGGGGGGTTCTTAATTGAACTTGTACTTAATTGACAAATCTTTGTGGGGAGTGCGGCTGTGGAATATTGTAGGATTTATCTTGTATCTTTATAAACTCCTTGATGAATACACTAAGTTTTGACTATGTGAAATCATCGAAACAAGTTGGTATGTTGTTTTCTTTTGGTCATGAAGTATCTATATGAAAATTTCATGCGGATCCCACTAGTTTTCGTACCTTTGCCAATTTATATTGACAAAAAGGGGGAGAATTAATGTGTAGTTCACACTATAAATACATATGGTTTACGGATCATTATATAAGGGGGAGTGGTTTTCATATTGAGATGAAGTATTGACTAAGGGGGAGTGATACATATCACCATAGTATTGTTGTCAAAGTTGTGATACAACTGGACTTTGATGTTGTATAATGATACTATGACACTAATGATTGAGAGCAACTGTTTTCGCATTGTTATAGCTACGTATCTTCAACAATGATGATGCAGAATTGAACACATTTGGAATCATTGGAGTACTTGGAAGTGACGAAGATTTCGAGTAATGTTGAAGAACCAAGGAGATCAAGCATTTGGATGAGAAGCTACAAAGTTTACTTATTTTGTAATCTATATGTATTGATATTTTTGTCGCTAAAATTGACAAATGGGGAGATTGTTAGAACACTTCTCGGTCGAACTCGCAAGCGTTGCTATCTCAAGCTTGTTTGTCAATGTTAGTGATCAAAACTATAAGTCTTGATTTCTAAGTCTACTAATAGTGATGTCTCGGACTAGGATAGATTGTGTAGTTGAGCATTAGACTTCACGGCGTTCATCAATTGAAGACTTAGAAATACTAAGGCGAACTTGTGGAACTTCATCAACAAAAGGTATGTGGAGACTAAAACTCATCTATCACTTGGAAAGTCTATTTCTACTCTATCTCCTATATTGAGACATAAGTCGTATTACTATAGTTTTCGATTATGCGCATTTGAGATTCGGGAAATTGAGTTTAACTCGCTTACATATTTCTAAATATATGTTGGTAAGCTTTCGCTTCAACCAAGTTCATCTTATATTCTTGACGAAAGTCAAAAGATGATCATGTGAAAATCGCCGAGTAACATCTTACACGGTTTGTGTGATACAATCATTTGGTGTAGAATTGGAATGTTTCGTTATGATTATTTCAAAAACTTGAAATTGCTTTGATGCTAATAGTGTGTGAAAACGGCTATTGTCATCCTCTAAGAAAGTTTCAATGTTTGAAATAAGAGTTTAGAACACTTAACCAACATTAGATTATAAACATGTTGTGCACTCTTGCATATATGTGATCCATGTCCGGGAACCATAGTATGCATACCCGTATGTTTGAGAAGTCCGGGAACCTAAGTACGCGTACCCGTACGCATCCTGGCGTAGGTTCATGACCGGAATTTTCTGGTGGGTTTGGAGGTATGCGTACATGTTCGCATACTGGCAAAAACCAAACTTGGTCCGGCTATTCAAGTATGCGTACACATTTGCATACTTGAATGGTTAAAGTTCTAAAATCGGTTTTGTCATGAACAAATACATTTATATAATAAGGAATGCATTCTTTGCAAACCGTGGCTATAATGTTCATGAATTGATTCGAGTGAATCAAACCGATTTTGCTTCAATTGTGTTCTTGTATACTTCTATGAGAATATAGCAATTGAACAACTCTTTAACTAGTTTCATTTGAGTCATTTGAACTAGTTATGGTTAAGATGAATAAGGTTGATATGAGAGTGTTCATATAGCTAACCTCGGCTAACTACGGTTGAGCCAACATAGTGTACACGCTTAGGTACGGTTACATAAACCTAAATGAGGGTACATTTCATTTGTGTATAACAAGCTAAGTTCGATCTAACGGTTGAAAGATATTAGCTTGAATCTAATCAGGATTTCATCAAACGGTGAATATTGAATGCTTTGTTACCCAGGTAACTTAGATTGCAAACCCTGATTTGAAAACTATATAAAGGAGAACTCTAGCAAATGGGAAACCTAATCGCCGCACCTCCTATGTGATACTAGTTGCGACTATAGTCAATTATCCTTTAACCTTAGGTTTTTCACGAAACCCTGTAGGTTAACGACTTAAAGACTTTATTGGGATTGTGAAGCCATACCCAACTATTTTCTCTGTAGTTGCGTGTTCTGGTCTTACTTTTACTATCGTGATTGAGTATTATCTTTGTTAAGATTTGCTTGAGATTTATCTCTGATAGGTAAGAGTTAAAAGTAGTCACAAACATCTTCGTCTCATCGTTTGTGATTAGGAATATCTTATTTCGTTAATCGTTAAGATTATTGTGAAGTGATTGATATTTCTAGGCTGTTCTTCGGGAATATAAGTCCGGTATATCAATTGGTTCCTGTTCACCTTGATTTATCTAAAGACGGAACAAAACTCGTAGGTATTTCTGTGGGAGACAGATTTATCTATTTAAATAGACTTTTCTGTGTGAGACAGATTTGTTTATCAAGTCTTCGACTTTGGGTCGTAGCAAGTCTTGGTTGTGGGTGAGATCAGCTAAGGGAATCAAGTGCGTAGAATCCTGCTGGAGTTCAGAGACGTAAGGAGCGCAACTGTACCTTGATCAGTGTGAGATTGATTAGGGCTCAACTACATTCCAGTCCGAAGTTCATTGGTAGTAGGCTAGTGTTTGTAGCGGCTTAGTACAGTGTGGTGTTCAAAGCTGGACTAGGTCCCGGGGTTTTTCTGCATTTGCGGTTTCCTCATTAACAAAACTTCTGGTGTCTGTGTTATTTCTTTTCCATGTTCTATTTTTTTATATAATTGAAATATCACAGGTTGTGCGTTGAATCGATCAATTGGGAAATCCAACCTTTGGTTGTTGATTAAAATTGATTGATCCTTGAACATTGGTCTTTGGTACCGTTCAAGTTATTTATCTTATATTCAATCGGGCTCGCAAATTCCTATTTGCTGATTGCGGATTGAATTAAGAGCTAGAGATATAAAACTCTTTGATATACTTTTCTTTAGATTGAGTCTGGCTGTCTAGTTGATTCTCTTGAAAGTATATTGGAGTTTGTCTATTCATATTGCCAAACGAAATATTGGGTGTGGTTGTTAGACCCCCGATTTTTCAACGACATTCATTCGAAAACTATACATCTGTCTCAGCAGACATGCTCAATCCATGAATCACAAAGTATTCGTCAATAATGCTCGACTCCATAATACTAAGACTCATCGTCTAATCAAGTCAACAACTGACTAATTAAATACATGTCTGCTTTTGTAGACTCCACAATCATGAGACATCAATCATGTCACATGGAGGGATATTTATTAGGGTTTAGGTATGGCGGCCTACGACACATGTGTACATCCACGATGAGAAATGTGAGTAAGTCGTGCAAGCAGTTGAGGGAGTTAGCAAAGTAGTGGGTGGACAATCAACCAAGTCTCCGCACAACGTGGAACTGGTTTAACCACGATTTCCCACTTCCTACTCTTTCACTCAATCAACCGTCACACTTACTGGAGATCAATGTGTTTACATTCTTACAATATTGATAGGGTGTAGAATACATCCTATTTACTATCTATTGTTTATGCTTTCTTTGCTATTTTTCTTGTAAATTATGTATTTTACGCTTGTTTTGAGTTTTGTAGCTACTTTGGAGTCACACGGAGGAAAAGAAGAAGAAATCACCCAATTTAATCAAAAAGGGCAGAATTGTCATTTCACAGGGCAAACACTAGCGGGAGACGAGCCACGGTTAAAAGGCAACTCTCTTAGAGGTTATTGCAAGCTAACTCCAGTACAAGAAAATGTTGGTCTTTCTCACGATAAGAAGGCTATCCAGAACCAGTTTGCAAAAGATCAGAGACTTCTCCGGGAAAGGGTGCAACATCTTAGTGGTGATGCTGGGATTAAGCGAATGGAATCAGCTACGTAGGACACTCGTTCTAGATTCTTCGAGGCCAAGGAAAATGGGAGCCCAATGGACACACCAGGTTGCTATTGGCACTTTATCATCTTTGTGCTCATAATCCGATATTATCCTGCATTCTCGTATTTTCTTTGTTTTCATGAATAAATATTTGTACTAATTAACTGTGTTTTTAGTAATAAACAAAGCTCCGGAGAAACCGAGGAGCCCAAAGAGCGAAGAAGTGGAGCCGAGCATCTGGAGCAGAAAGCCAAAGCATGTGCAGTCAGCTTGCAACTCCAACAAGAAGAATCAACTCATCTACAAGACATGGCTTGAGCTAGACCCACCTATGACCCTGATCCGAGCCCGTACACTCAAGCCGTTGAGATCTCATCTTCTTGCATCCTACGCCTTTGATCCTACGATCGACCCTTGATGTCTCCGCTCCACAGATTGATCACCCCAGCTCACCCTTGGCCGTTCCAGTCTCCATCGGGCTCCATCCTACGCCACTGAGGCCTTCCCATCATCCTTCGCTGTCCCCGCTTCACATCGAAGCACCCTATACCTATACCACTCGAGAGTGACCCTCATTTCTCCCTCACCTTTCTCTTTCTTCACTCCGCTACCCCATCGAGAAAACCCTATCGCCCTCACCTCCACCTCCTTCTTCCATGCCTTTCCTGTAGTCTCAACCACCCATCATCACCGCCATCACTCTATCTCTTTTTATCTCTTTCTACGAATTTTCTTTACAAACCTAGGTTTAGGTTAAAGATAAATAAGTTAGGGTTTCCAACAACTCCCTTGCAAAGCATTCAGGAGGAAGACAAGGCAACAAAAGTTTGGGTGCCTAGGGTATTTGCTATTTGAGTGCTTGTTTGTTATAAAGGAGATTTGAGAGAAAGAGACCAGTCGGTTTTTAGTAGTCAGTTTTAGTTTGAATTTAGGTTCATGTTTAGTTTGCTTTTGAATTTTAATCTTGTTTTAACATGTTTATTATGAGCTAAATTTACCATAGCTAGGATTTAAGATGAAACCTAATTTCTCGTTTAAATGTTTCAACTAGAATTGAATTGCTCTTGTATGCTTTAATTGATAAGATAAACTCAATGTTAATATCTCTTTGTTACTCTCACGATGATGCTTTGTACTCACTTTGTAGTTAGATTCACATTGAATTGAGTATGCTGCTGACTCAGAAGTTTTATGTAGTATTGCTTATTCTTTTGACTAGTTGTTTCGATTAGACAACTACTGTAAGGAATGAGCTGCTGAATGAGTAGTTAATTTTATTATTGATTGAGGATGAATTCCTAGTTCTTAATATGATTTGAGTTTTGTTTTCAATTCTATCTTGAGAGTTTTCACATGATTATCGTTTGTTTTTACTAATAGGAATGATCTTAATGACATTCATGATTGATTGATAGATTGTTTAGAGTGCATACTAAATTGATTTGTTGATTTGATCTAATGCTAGTGAAAGTTAGGGGATAAGTAATCGTTTCTTGACTCTTTACATAAGTAGCAAACACGAGACCTTGCGGAGGGATTAGTGGAGCAATTGTGTGTAGAAACAACGCTAGAAAGTGGACCAATGAGCTAGGAGTTTAACTACTAGTACTAAACCTAAATTCATAAATCTTAATGCATTAGGGAATTACATCTTGAGTGAACCTCAAGGTGGTTCTTTTGAATAGAATCGATAACTAAGCGGACACTTGTTCTCGGTGAAATTAGGGATTTTGGGGCTAGCTAAGCGGACTGCTTTATCCTACGGTTGGTGATAATGTTGTGACTAATAACAAGTAGAAAAGAACATAACTTTAATCATTGTTTCGTAACGAAGAAGGATTCCTTGATCTTATCTCTCTTATTGCTTTCCTTTTATCTTTTAATTGCTTTGTTTATTTTCTTTTTGCTTTTACACCCCCTTTAGTGACAATTTTACAACTAGAATCTCGTGCCATCGGTGGGATCGGCCTTGACTACCCTATATTACTAGTTAATTAGGTAGTAAAGTATTAATTAATTTGATTGCACCTACGACACGCATCAAATATAAATAAAATCTAGGAATTCACAATTGAAATAATCCTAGGATACACGGAATTAACGCAAAAATTCTCATACGAACAATCACTCTCAATAGACGAATTCAAACTTATTCGAACTCCACAGTTCACCAATTTACGAGAAACCTACAACATATTCACGATCCTTATATCATCATTGATCTCACACACGAGTTCTCGACTTCCCTCTTACATATCACCATATCCCTCTTGTGACCGAATTGAGTGGAACGACCGTTGTCTTGGTTTAGGCCGGAGTCCCTCTGATTGATCTCTCGAACTCAATCACTCCAGTGCGGTCATCTGCTTTGCAAAAAGTTAAGAAATTTGTTCGTTTGGGAACCGACCTTCGTCTCACCACTTTTCCTCAAAACCGGAAATCGTTTTCTCCCATCAACACTTGGGAAGAGCCGTGAAACGTCTTAAAAGAGCGACCTAGTTCGATTCGGCCATAAATTTATTTTTGTTTGGTTTTTGTGATTGTTTTGCGGGCATTAACAATTGTTAGAACAATATGTATTATAAGATTTATTATAAACCTACCAAGTCGTTTAAATAGTGAATGGTATATAATCTTCGGTGAGAACTTCATTTGATAAAGGTTGTTCATCCATTAAGGGAGGTACATCCCACGAATTGACCAAAATATCACCACATTAGTGTAAATAAGATAAGATGATGACTCAATATACCAACTTACAAACTTGGTAAGGATAGAGTCGATATGAATCCTTGTTTAAGCCAAACTTCTTCAACCATAATTGGCACAATCCAATCAGAGCAAAACCATTGACAACATATTACGTAAGAAATTATGGTTCAAAATTAAATACCAAAATGAACTCGTAAAGCTAATTATGGTTGGTTTCTATTTTCAAAGGAAACAACTGTAACTTGGGAAATAAATATAGCCATGTACATAATAAGTTACGGTTGGAATAAAGAAAACGAAATAATCAACTGTAACTAATTTTACTATTATGTCGTAACCATCACTTACAGAGTTGGTAACATGAAAAAAATTGAAGCTGTAAGTCTCTCTGAATAACTAAAAGTTTTGATCTTTTACGTACTTTAGATAATTTTTGAGCAACAAAAAGCTAAGCGGAGCTAAGTTAGAGGTATACCATGGTCATTTTCGAGCCCTATTGGTTCTTCAATTTCTTGGTTTATTTCGTCAATTGATTGAGATTGACCATCACTTTGGGTTAAAACCTCTCTACCATCTCAAAAATATGCCATCTCCGGATCTCCAAGAGGCACGTAAAATATATCATATACTGATTCACCCATCTCAAATTTGTCACTGGAATCACTCATCTTGGTTGAGTAAATCAAAGCCAGGGGTTTGAAAAATCACAAAAGTTTTTCTTTTTTTCCCCCTCCACGTTTTTCCCTCTAAAACAAACTCAATTTAATCTGATATTTTTATTCATAAATATAATCATTAGCTAATTTCAATTAGATTATCAACACTAACTATACAAGGATTGATTAGTCATTATTAAAAAAAAAATGATAAGGGACTTTTGAAATTACCATCTAATGGCCGATTTTGTCCTATTATAACAACCCTCTAGTGGTAGTTTCCCATTTATAACAAGATTATTAGAAAATTAGTTGTTGTTTTCTTTTAAATTTTTTTCCAAAAGTGACAAGACAAAATAGTATTTTAAAATAAAAGTGTTTGTGCCACCGCATGATTAGGAGATTTTTGGGCATATATTAAAATTTGGGGTAGAGTTATTATAGCCAGTCGAGGCTAGTGAAGCGCGAGGTGCGCGCGTTACGTGCTATCCCGTGAGTCAGGTGCTCGGCCAAGATGGCGCAACATTTCATGAACTGTCAAGCGCTAAGATGGTGAGACCTATAAGGCCGGGGAGCGCAAAGATGGTGCATCGTAGTAACATTGTCAGTGATGGGCTTCATTAAGGGAAATGCAAGGCAAGGTCGAGTTGATAAAATGCAACATGCGATGTTGGCATTAAGGCATATCCATGGAATTGAGTTAGACCAAACTAAATGATGATGCAAGAGTGTAAAGTAGGTCAAGGGTTTGCCTATGCATTAGGTCAAGGTTGGCCAAAGCTTGAGTGATGCAAACAAGCTAATAATGCAAGAGTAGCATTGCTATTGTCGAGCAAGTTGGCTAAGTGAAGCATATGACGCATGAATAACTAGAATGAGCTAAGGAAATGGCCAGAGATGATTTGTAGAATAATATTGGCCAGTGCATTGGCTTGGAGCAAGAAGGCTGTGGAGGCCATGTTGGATGCACACTGGGTCAAGGCCAAGTTCGATGGCGCAACAATTGTGCAATATGGTTCAAGTGACGATTAGGATTTGGTTATTAACTTCACAAGCGTACCAAAGGTGTGAGACAAGATAGATTGGTTATAAAGGAAGTTTGTAAGCGTGGGATAGTGTTCATAACTACTTGAGAACATGTGTTAGATGTTGGCTCGAGTTTAAGAAAGCTGGCCAAGATGTCACGGGACTTAATGTTGATGGTGGATTTTCGTTTAAGGTTAAATTTGTAAAAAAACCAGAAAAATCATGCACTGACATCTTGTAAAAGATAAAGCCATTTATAAGTGTTGGATACTCCCTCACTTAATTCACCAAGAATGGAGCATGTAGCAACAATCCCATTCTGTGAATACATGAAATTCCTCCAAGTTGGAGCATGTGGCAACAATCCCTTCCTGTGAATTTCATATCAGCCTTGTATTTCCAGTACTCATTATCAGTGTGGCATGACGGTGAGTGTTACTCTTGCTGAGTAACACGAACCTCCAAGCACTATAATGAAACCATGTACGAAATACCCGTACATGCCTGACTCTCGGTGTGTTATACTAGCCCGATTGAGCCCTCTCGGTGTGTTATACTAGCCCGATTGAGCATCCGGATCGACCATATCAGCCGGATATGATTCGATCGTGATCATCCAACTCCATAAGCATGATTGGATGACCCCGGATCAATTCCATCACCCCCAAGCGGTATGGAATACCCACGGCCGACCCCGCATGGTCGGTCATTGGCCTAGCTTGCCAAAAACCGTTCATACCAAGCATTATGGACGGAAAACCCTAAATTAGGGTTTGCGGCATATTACATGTGTCGCTAAACAGTCTCAACCATCCATCTTCGCAGGCATAGATGGAGGGTGTAGATGTAGACTCAAAGGGCCCAGAGCATGTCAACACGGTCACCGTGTGGGCCGCCTACACACTTGACCAATCGGTCAAGACCAACCATGCTTGGTTGCAACAAATTCGTACGCCCAAAGGGAGCATGGCGCACGGCTTTGGAAGCCAAAATTAGGGTTTCAAGCCATCACGCGCGTCCATCTTCTCCGGCATGAATGGAGGGTCACAAATTAGATTAAGCAGGGCCGGTCATACCAGCATGACCACCGTGGGCCCATCTACCTCCTCATGTGTTCGGCCAAGGCATATCATACCTGGTTAATCCAAAACGTGCGTCCAAACTAGCATGGCCACGCCTCCCAAACCACAAACTGATCTCGACCACTCAACTTCACCGGACGATTTGAGTGGCTTAGATCACGTTTTCATGGGATAGTCAGGTATAGGTGTGAACACTAGCCTACCACCTACACGCTGGTATGATCGACCAAGACCGACCAAGATGGGTCGTCTTGAAACGCGTGCCCAAACTAGGGATGTCACGCGGTTTCCAACTCCTTTGCGGCAATGGATTTCCCGAAGCCGATCTCAACCACTCAACTTTACCGTTCAAATTGAGTGGCCTAGATTGCGCCTTCATGGGACGGTGAGGTATGGACGTGCACACTGGCATGCTGTCTACACACATGCCCGGTCGGTCCTCTCCAAATCCCTTTCCATGCTTGGTTTCGACCAAGCTGAAGAGTGATGCTTGCGCACCTCTTCAAAAAACCCTAATATTCATTAGCGGTCGCAGATGAGTGTCTCAAAGATCATCTCATCCGTCCAACTTCACCAGACTTGGTTATACAACCCAGTTAGGAGTTATTTGGTTAGTGAGGCGTCATTACCCATCACTTTACCACACCATGATGCGAAGATACGCACAAAATACACACGATACTTCACAAGTATCGACTTCTGAATAACATGGTTATTCAATTCAGCATTACATGCTATCTTTCGTGGATCCACAATCCACACATTCGACATCAATCATGTCACAAACGCGGGGATACATCTTGGGGTATTGGTCTGGCGGTTTACGGCGTGCGGCGTGCAACGCGCCATCACAAGAACGTGTCGGGAAGTCATGGACGGTTAGAGATGAACGGGGAGAAGTGTGCAAGACTGGTCGTGTGGCACCGACGCACAACTCCACTACTCCATCACTCTACTTCCTCCACTTCCCACGAGAGACGTGAATAAGGCTCAATGACTTGTATAAATAGGTTCTCCGCCCTATTTCAAACAACAACACAAGTCCAGACGAGACAGAAAACCAAGTGTTAATACAAAACGTATTCAAACACTCAGAGCTTGCTTACATCAATCACAATCCTGCTCACCTTTCTGTTACAAGTCATAAGCAAGCCAACACCTTCACAATCTCAACACCTTCTTCGCTTCCCTCCCTAAGATCAACCCAATCTCCTTCACTTTGTGACCGAAACAAGTCTGGAACGGCCATTTCTTGGTTTAGGCCGGACTTGCACAGATTGATCTCTCGAATCTACAAGCACTCACCGCGCAGTGCATTTGTTTAAGGTTTAGATTAATTCCTCATCCACACCCCAAATTACCAAATTCTGCAGGAATAGTTTTCACCCATAAACAGCATGATAAAACATTATATTCACTGAACTCCCTGTATCCACTAAAGTTCTACTTATTGCCCATTCTTCCATCGTTTTTGTTAATTTTCCTTCTTGTTTGCTGGCACTTATCGTAATTACTAGTGGAGATGTGTGATTTAAATTCTCTCCTGACATTTCCGTTGCTGTGAATATAATTCTCTGTTTTTCCCATTCTTTCAAGGGTAACACCTTCTCTGTTGTTATAATTTTCTTTCCTTCAAAATCTCTTTTATGTAATCTCCCTTTGATACTTTCATGAAATTCTTTAACCATTGACTTTGTAATCATATTACATTCCAATTCTTCATTACTCTCCTTGATTTTAGTTTTCTTCAATTTATTCATTATACTCTTGATTTTTACAGTTTTAATGACAATATCCAATCTCTTATCTTCAATCTCTCCCTGTTTCTAGCGCCAATTTGTAGTTGCAGGAAATCCTACACTACACCCCTCACAATATTCCACTCAACTAAGACATTTTTTTAGATGAATAACAGTGATTTTATTGATTATTTCCTTGAAGATTCACAAGATAAAATAGAAAAGAGTTAAAGAAATTACAACCACCAACTTTCTCTCTCCTAATTACTTGTCTAACACTCTCCAAAAGAATCCCTCCTCTTACAATAGACTCACTCAACTCTTTATATAGGGTAGTACACAGTGGATGACAGCTAAGCTGTCCTTTATTTTCGGGAATGACTTGCGAGATATCGCAAGTGTACAAGTATACAATATCGCAACTCTCCTAAACTTCGCTAGATCTTCACACTTTTCTCATGTTTTGGCTGTCGTCATTCATTGCGTCATTAATGTTATTCTTCTGCGACGCCCTCGTAATGTCATTATTTATTGATCTCGCGAAGTATTGATGTCGCGATATTCTGATCCTACATTTAGTTTGTATTATGATTGTTCTGTTGACTCTTTGAATCTTTTCATGAATTGGAAAGGACTTGTAATGTTTGTCATAATGAATTGTTATGGGAAATGAGAATTTCCACCTGTGGTATATAGGATACGCTCCTTCACATTTATATCTACATGAATTCAGCTTTTACGCATATTAGGTGTGGAACAACCCGTCATCAATATATTATTAGGTGTGGAACAACCCGGCATCATTATTATACATTGTTTGACGAAGGAGTTTATCCATATACATGTTTTTGTATTTCAAGTGACTTGGTCACTTGTTCATGTTTGGGAAAACATGAATTGTTTTCAAATCTTGCTTTTCTTTAAAGTTAAATGTTATTCCTGCTGGGCACCCCTTTTAGGGATGATGTGCTCACCCATTCCCACTTTCAGTTTCAGAGACAGATCAGAGTTGCGCAGCGAAAGCTTCAAGGGTTGAGTTCGCTAGTTGATTAACTTCTTCTATGTTTATTATGTTGTATATTTTATTTTTAAACCAAATGATTATTGTTATGTATCACATGAGAGGAATTTTTGTATATATTTATATGTTTCAGAGCGGGGCTAGTTTTTGGATTAAGTGTTGTATCAGATTTCTTAATTGATAGCTTAAGTATATGATTTAGATTCTTAGTGCCTCTGTATTTAGTTAATATCTTGGATTAGTCAGCTGCTATCTTTAGGGGCGCTACATAATCAATCTAATCTACCACAAGGATAAACCGATTATATTTGGATCCTCTTTTACCGAAACAAGTATTGTGCACACCAAATATTATGAATCCCAAATCAAAAATCTTCAAAGTCTTCTTTGTCTTCAAATTTTCTTAGATCTTCAATAAACACCCGCACACAATCAACTTGAATCTCTTGTGATCAATCACGCACAGAACGGAGTCTATTAATAATGGATTATCACAAGACGTCTTAAGAACTACGAACAGTCTAAAGATCCCCGTCGAAACTTCGATCTAGTTTGAGTGAATCTTATATCAGAGGAGAAGATTCTCAAGCATAAAAAAACTAGGTGCAATCAAAGTTCAATCACCGTTAGTTAATCAAATCAATCGAAAACAAAAGATAAACCGTAATTATCTAATTTCCCACCAACGGTACTAATAGAGCTTCCCAATCTCAAAGAAGTCTTTAAACTGAGAGGCCGTAAGAGATTTCGCCTAATTAGGTTACCCTCCTGTCCGAATAGGCGGCTTTACCAGTAACAACACAACTGAGATAGTTCTTGCTATACGAAGGATTAGTTTGCTTGAAATGCAAACTTTCATATTTATAGACCAAGGAAGTTTGGACACCAAGGAATTTCCAAAACCGAAAATATTCTCAAGATATGCAATATATTCCAGATTCGGTTTCCATAATTCCTGGAAATGCTTTGTCCAAATAATGATCGAAAATCTCTTGGAAAATCTCCAACTAGTGTAAATGCACATTACTAATTTTCATTTTCCTAAAATAAAATTAAAAACCTTAAATAAAAGATTTTTTATTTTATTCGATCCGGGATTTTCTTCCTTTAGCTATTAAGGAATAACTTTGACCAATTAAAGATTAGCGTTACTGCACATGTTCAAAGTATGTCGACATCCTTACTTAGTAAGTCCTCTTTCATACTTACAACCTTGAAACCGATTTGCCACACTTCCAAACAAGTTTAGAATTGGTTCATCTGACTTTCAAGAATTATGTGATTGATCAAGACCACTCAATCACAAATCATGGGTTTCACGGTTCTACCACAACAAGTTTTGGTTCTACCTCTATGTGAGTATTGTGCATAGTCACACTAGCTTTCCGAAAATTCGGTTGACTAGGTACTAGGATCGGTTCCCCACATATATATGGTACCTGAATTGTACTCGCTGCACATGTCCATAAGATCAGTTCCCCTTTGCCTAAAAACGTGTTGCATATGTCCATAGGATCGGTTCCCCTTTTTGCTAAAAACTTGATGCACCTCATACAAGGATCGATTCCCCTTTGTGATGTGTTGCACCTCTTACTAGGATCGGTTCCCTTTACCCATAGTCGGTCATACACAAAATCACAAAATCGATCATACCATCTCAGGTGATTACTTAAGATCGGTTTCACTAATAAAAGTCATACCAATACAAAAGTCAGGCCTTTGTGAATAGTTTTACCAAGAACATAAACAAGTCATGAGCGGTTATACTAATCACACATATTGGTAGTTCAAAAGATATGCAATGAATAACAATACCAATAATGCCTGGCGATTTCTCTTTCGATTCACAAAACAAGTTCATGAATTTACTTCCTTAAAACGAATGTAAAATATTGTTTCCTAGGATGAAATCTTCACCTTATACCCATACATAATCACAATAGCATTCAAACGATTATGTCGATGTCTTATCTACAAAGTTTAATGGTTAAGCAATAAACCTCGTATTGTATTCCTTGATATTATGTCTAACTAGAGTATATCATTCATGCTTTGCAGTTTTGTTTTCAATATGCACGACTTGAAAGATACGTTAGGGAATGAAACAGTTCAAGTCAAATATCATTAACCTAAAGTGGAAGGATGATGTTGTCGTTGTAGCTCCTTACTTCTTCACTTCTTCAAGTCTTCGCCATACTTGTAATGTCTCATATCCTAATACTTTCAAGCTAACCTATACGAAGTTGACTTTAGTACATAATCAAGCGACTCTTAAAATGAGTTTTGGCTCACTAAACTATGACAACCAAACTTATATGGATAAATAAATTACAAGAATTCATTACACATACGCTTGATTCCCGAATTCAACAACACAATAACCTGTATACATTCAATCCATAAATGCCGTTGTTGACATTATAATAACAAAGCTAATACTCCCCCTAAAGGTAAGATAGGTAGATTTATCAATCCGCACGTCTTTTTTATTCCCTTGTAATCCATATATCTACAAGTATCATATGATATGTTACTCCCCCTTAGTGTATGCTTTTACTCTTTCGTTAGATAAACGTTTAAGCACCATTGTCCTTTCCTTTAGTGATACCAATCAATATTAGTATCACTTGTTTACTCCATATATTTCTCTCCCTTTTTGTCACAAAATGCAAAGAAACGAAAAAATAAAGGACAAACCGAAAGGATCTTACAAATCTCAAAATAGACTTGCAACCTACAGAGTTAAGCACGAGGGTTCCACACACCATTCTTGATAACCAATATCAAAATCGAAACTACAAAGTAATTATGTTTTGATATGTTATCAAGGAAACAATTTCCCGAAGTAATTTTCCCTAATAGCTTAGCAAACCAAAAAACAACTAAGCACTTTAGTTCCTTTGCTAAACCGATTGTACAAATACAATCGCTTGTTCGATAAGACCAAAATAAAGATAACTCTATTTCTCTCATTAGGTTATAGTTATCCATATAACTTAGACCTTTAACTTTTAAACAAGACAAGTACTAGGTTAGTTAACTAGAATTTCTTGTTAAGGCATTCAGTTAGACTTGAATAACCAAAACCTCTACTTTGATAAGTCTAACTAAGATCAGAATTAACTTAGTTTCTCTTATCCGGAATCGAATTAGACTAAACAATTCATCCCGGCGGCAGCACTCGCCGGAGGCTGGACCGAGTTCCGTCCGGCAGCAGCATCATATTTTTTTTCTGTGCTTCATGTAGTAATTTATCTCTGTGGCCCCCGGATATTCACACCCCACTCTGTTGTACTAGAAGATGTTTCACCCCAGCTGAGCCGAGCCAAGCAACTCAGCCGAGTCAACTCGCTGGACGAGCCGAGCCATGGCTCCTTGGATCTTTCCGCCCCATACTGTTATCCTTGCGGATAATTACACCCCATTGTGGGCTTGATCACACTATTCTTCTTGGGCTTGGTCTTCAATTTTGCATCCTTGATATCTTCTTCATCCCACGTCCGAATTGGGTGATTTTTGGCTCGTTGCAATCGTATTTCAGTTCCCTACATCATGAAGGTAAAAATTCTTACATTTGGAGAAGAATATTTTTGGTACAATCACATCATCATCATGTTTGGAGCAAGGCGCTCACCGACCAATTTTGTTTCTTCGATAACTTCTTCTTCGTGCATCAAAACTGAGTGATTTTCGGCCCGTTGTGATCGTATGTCAATTTCCAAGATCATGAAGCGAAATTTTAATTTTTGAAGAAAATTAAATTTTTAGAAATTTAAAATGGCAACACCGGAAACGGTCGCATTCAATCACCAAAGGAATGCTACAGTCAAGTTGATCGAACTATTGTAGTACAGTTCCTCAGCAAATACTGCAGTCCAGTTGATCGAACTGTCGCAGTCTTTTTTTCGTATAATTACCACAGTCCAGTTGATCGAACTGCTGTACTCTTTAGTACAGTTTCCCCACAACTACTTTAGTCCAATATGATCGAAACGTAGTTCAATTTCTCAAGAATCGCTTGATCCAGTTTTACTTATAAGCATTACAGTTCAGGTGATGCATGGCTTTCCTGAAATAAGTTCCATGGCAACTATCTTCAATCCAATTTTGATTCAACTGTTGAATTCCAGTCCCGCAGACAAATGTAGTTGCTGAGTCAAACCGAGACACTAAGGCAACTACACTAGTCATAGTCGCTGTAAAACATCAACATAGCCAGTGGACATCCTAATCACCTCGTAAACGAAGTCGCAGTACCACGACTCATAAGGTACGAATACAATTAAATATATTTTTGCATCATTTCATGCATACTTTTGTTCATTGGGACACCTGCAATGTGGCGAGCGTTTTCATATGCCAAGGCATGTGAAGATGCACACATCTCAATTATGTGCGAATATGGAATAATGGGATTGGCCCCCTGCGCGAATTTCAGATAGCAGAAAATCTTTCAACATCATTCCATGCGCGAGCAAGATGCAGCAAGGTTGTGCACCCTTGTGCGAGCATTGAGCAGCATGACGATCACTGTCTTATGGGGGAGAATTGCATATCACTTCAACATGGATGACCATCACTTGGGGGCGAGTTATGTAACACCTCATGGTCTAAAATAACTCTATTGGGGCGAGCTGCGTAACACTCCATACGCTTGGGGGCGAGTTACATAGCACCTAAATGCAATGCGGAATTCAGCTTCTGAAAATCGAAACAAAAGGTAACCCAAACTTCTTAATCCTCCAACGAGTTACAGGATTAAGAGGGGCGAGCATATACCCTAATATTTTGACACAATTATTGCAATCAGTAATGTTAAACTGCTACAGCTAAGTTGATCGAACTGCTGTAATCCAGTTCCTAAGCAACTGATGCAGTCCAGTTTTGCTCATCCATTCTGTACTCAGTTGGACGCAACTGATGCAGTCTGGTTTTATTTATAACTGTTACGCTCAGGATCTATCGAACTGTTTAAGTCTAATCCCTCAACAGCTGCTGCAGTACAGCTCTGCTTGTCGCTCCTGCAGTCCAGCTTATCGCAGCTGCTGCAGTGCAGCGTTGCTCACTCCTCTTGCAGTCCTGCTGACTGCAGCTGCTGCAGTTCGGTCTTGCTCGTCGCTGCAGCTCAAGCTGATCGAAGCTGCTACAGTCCAGCTATGTTCGCAATTCTGCCAGTTCGGTGCGGTGCAGCTGCTGCAGGGCGATCTTTCCGCCGGGCTTGCGCAGTCCAGCTATGTTCGCAACTCCTGCAGTCCAGCTGACCGTAGCTGCTGCAGTGCGATCTTGCTCGTCGCTGCTGCAGCTCAGCTGATCGAAGCTGCTGCAGTCCAGCTATATTCGCAATTCCTGCAGTCCAGCTGATCGCAGCCTGGCAGCGGTGCGGTCTTGCTCGCCCGCAGTCTTGATTTGCCGGGCCGGCCCGGTGATCGAAGTTGTTGCAGATCCGGCCTATGTTCGCAACTCCTGCAGTCTAGCTGACCGCAGCTGCTGCAGTGCAGTCTTGCTTGTCGCTGCTGCAGTCCATCTATGTTCGCAACTCCTGCAGTCCAGCTGATCGCAGCTGCTGTAGTGCAGTCTTGCTCGCCGATGCTGCAGTCCAGCTGATTGAAGCTGCAGTCCAGCTATGTTCGCAACTCCTGCAGTCCAGCTGACCGAAGCTGCTGCAGTGAAACTTTGTTCGTCGCTGATGTATTTCAGCTGATCGAAGTTGATGTAGTCCAGCTATATTTGCAGCTCTGTGATCCGGTGATAAAGCTTCTCAGCAGTCTAGCCGATCGCGACTGCCGCACTGAGACGATTTTGCTCAATGTTGTTACTACCCAATTTTGCTCATTACTGCAGAGGACAGTTTTTTGTGGCCGTCACAGTCAAGTTTACCGCAATCACTGCAATACAGTTCCGCAACAACTGTTGTGATCTAGTCGACATCGTTGCTGCTATCATGATTCATATAACTATTGAATACATATAAGGATCGATGTCAATCCAGTAGCATAACCAAGACCATTGGAGGCCCAACAACACACAAAGTCTGTTACCATCTCAACTACTAAAGGGTCATACCCTTTCGCTCGCAACTATCGCGGCTCAGTCCGTAATTGACAGCATCTTAATACCAACAACTACTACTACCTAATTTGGTCGGAAATTACTGACAGTCAGCAAATTCAAATTTCGTTTACAACAACAGCTCACACAGATTTCAGCCGAGTGACGTCAAATATAGCTCATCTTTTCCAAACAACAGTTACTAGTCAAGTTCTATGCAACTACCACAGTTCGGTTTTACATCAACAATTACAACTCACTTTTAACACTCCGCTCCAGCATCACGCTTCCATTGCAGACAAGATCATCCTTCAGTCCTGTTTATTTTTCATACAACAATAGTTCATACTCAACAGTTTCCCGCCGATCTTCCAAACACAATAGCCTCACTTTGGGGCGACTTCATTACGATTTCCACAATCAACGAAGGCAGATTTCTTTTCGCTTCAACAACAGAAATTTACTCTTGGGGGCGTCTTTACTTCCGTAAATAGCAAGAGAAGGTTGCCAATCACTTTAGCAGCTTGCCCTGTCAAAGTCAATGACCGGTCAATGGTCAAAGTCAATGCTCGGTCAATGGTCAAAGTCAACCGTTGGTCAACGTTCAAAGTCAGGTTGCACGTCGCACCTCCGGCAAATTTTCAGTCTTGTTGCCAGCGGCGCTTCTAACCAATTTCCATCCAAGTTCTCTGTCGCACTGCCAACCAGTTTCTAGCCATGCTGCCAGATGTGATGCTAATCAATTTCCAGCCATGTTGCCAGATACGTTGTCAGCCAGCCTCCATCCAAACTGCCAGCCCATTATGCATGTCAACCATCAATCCAGTCAGCCAGCATGCAGGATTAATTCAGGAGGCATGCAAAGACAGTTTCATGTGAATTAATCCAGGAGGCATGCAAAGACAGTTTCATGCAGAATTTAACATGGAGGCATGAATGAGCAGTTTCATGCAGAATTAAACATGGAGGCATGAATGTGCAGTTAATGCCATTTAAGTTTATATTGTAATTAGGTATTCAATTGTATAAATAGAGAGAATGTAATTCTGAACCGAGGGGGGGAGGAAAGAGAGAGAAAAAATAGATTGTAATTCTATTATCAATAAAACACCACTCCCCAAGGGGATTCACCCGTGGATGTAGTCAAACCATGCCGAACCACGTAAAACATGTGTCTCTTTTATTTTTTCTTCAATTCGTCTCCAACCCTAAATACACACCTCAATCGTGTTTCGTGCCCAAAAGTAATTTTTACTAATCACAAGTCATGAACGGTTAAACTAATCACACATATTGGTAGTTCAAAAGATATGCAATGAATAACAATACCAATAATACCTGGCGATTTCTCTTTCGATTCACAAAACAAGTTCATGAATTTACTTCCTTAAAACGAATGTAAAACATTGTTTCCTAGGATGAAATCTACACCTTATACCCATACATAATCACAATAGCATTCAAACGATTATGTCGATGTCTTATCTACAAAGTTTAATGGTTAAGCAATAAACCTCGTATCGTATTCCTTAATACTATGTCTAACTAGAGTATATCATTCATGCTTCACAGTTTTGTTTTCAATATGCACGACTTGAAAGATACGTTAGGGAATGAAACAGTTCAAGTCAAATATCATTAACCTCAAGTGGAAGGATGATGTTGTCGTTGTAGCTCCTTACTTCTTCACTTCTTCAAGTCTTCACAATACTTGTAATGTCTCATATCCTAATACTTTCAAGCTAACCTATACGAAGTTGACTCTAGTACATAATCAAGCGACTCTTAAAATGAGTTTTGGATCACTAAAATATGACAACCAAACTTATATGGATAAATAAATTACAAGAATTCATTACACATACACTTGATTCTTGAATTCTACAGCACAATAATTCAATCCATAAATGCCGTTGTTGACATTATAATAACAAAGCTAATACTCCCCCTAAAGGTAAGATAGGTAGATTTTATCAATTCGCATGTCTTTTTTATTTCCTTGTATTCCATATATCTACAAGTATCATATGATATGTTACTCCCCCTTAGTGTATGCTTTTACTCTTTCGTTAGATAAACGTTTAAGCACCATTGTCCTTTCCTTTAGTGATACCAATCAATATTAGTATCACTTGTTTACTCAATATATTTCTCTCCCTTTTTGTCACAAAATGCAAAGAAACGAAAAAATAAAGGACAAACCGAAAGGATCTTACAAATCTCTAAAAATAGACTTGCAACCTACAGAGTTAAGCACGAGGGTTCCATACACCATTCTTGATAACCAATATCAAAATCGAAACTATAAAGTAATTATGTTTTGATATGTTATCAAGGAAACATTTGCCCGAAGCAATTTTCCCTAATAGTTTAACAAACCAAAAAACAACTAAGCACTTTAGTTCCTTTGCTAAACCGATTGTACAAATACAATCGCTTGTTCGATAAGACCAAAATAAAGATAACTCTATTTTTCTCATCAGGTTCTAGTTATCCATATAACTTAGACCTTTAACTTTTAAACAAGACAAGTACTAGGTTAGTTAACTAGCATTTGTTGTTAAGGCATTCGGTTAGACTTGAATAACCGAAACCTCTACTTTGATAACTCTAACTAAGATCAGAATTAACTTAGTTTCTCTTATCCGGAATCGAATTGGACTAAATGATAGGTGTCTAAAACACCTAATTTTATATCTAGTATTTATGCTTTCTTTGCTATTGTCGTGTAAATTATGTATCTTATATTTGCTTTTGAGTCGATTAGGTATTTCGGAGTCATTCAGAGCGAAAGAAGAAGAAAACGTCCATTTGGAACGTAAAGGGCAAAAAGATCATTTTATAGGTGAGCGATACCCGGAGCCCAGTCAAAGAGAAGGGGCAACCAGTTGGAGTTTAATGAAAATTGCTAAAAGCACCCAGGGGTGTTGATAGCCGTCCCATACTTTTAGACCTGATTTGGTCAAGTGAACTTTCAGCCAACATTTCTCTGGTTTTTCCTCAGATGCTGATGAGAGAAATGGTGGATTCGATGGGATTGAGCCGATTGAACTGGCGAAGAAGATAAGATGAGATTCAATTTCAGATACAGAGTTTGGGGGTGAATTTGGCAGAGAACTTCTCAAGATTAAGTTAGGGTTATCTTGATGGATCTGGTGATTTATTATTGTTCAAGAAGAATCAAAAGAAGTTGAATAAGAGAATTGACAGTGGAATTGACATGGGTTTTGCTGGAGATGATCGAGACATGGGATTGTTGAGACTGATTGAAGAGCAGATATAGGGTTCGTGAATCTGAGATGGGTATTTCGGTTTTGATGGTAGAATCTGGTGGATTTCTGAGAAGAATTGATGTAAGCAATGAAACTTCGAGCACATCGGAGAAGAGATGAAGAGCCTCAACTGGAACCTGAGATGAATGGGTTTGATTTGTTGTGTGCAGTGAGTAAAGCAGATTGTAGGTAGTGGCTGACTCAGATGGACTTGGGCTGGGTTCTAGTGTTCACATGCCAGCCCATGAAGCTGTTGGACGTGCAGATTATACTTACACGAGTTTGGCAAGTTAGAGGTTATAAAAGGGAGAAACCCAGGGGGATTGAATCTTATCTTTTGCCTCTACTTTTGTTCTAGGGTTTAGAATCATGAAAGCTTTTCTCTTTATTCTTGTTATGAACTCCATGAACATGAGATAGAGTTTTCTATTGGTTATGGATAAAGTTGATTTCACATAACATGAATCCTTGTTTGATATATTAGTTTTGTTTCAGTATTATCGTTTATGATTCACCATCAATATTGTTACATGATTTAAATGCTTGTTTAGTCGAGTCGCGAATCGATTGAGTTTGCTTTCATCTTTATTGCTAGATTAGGGTTATTATACGCAAAAGTGATAATTCCTGATTGCAAGTAGCATAAATATGATTATAGTTTGTAGTGATATATTCTTATGATCTTATGTGAACCATAACCTTTGTTAAATCGGATTAGTGCTTTTACACGTTCGATTGCTTTGATTGGCCTGATTTCATAGAACCTAATGCATCTAGGGAATTAAACTTGATTAGTGCTTTTACACGTTAGGTTGTTCTTTTAGGTAAAATTCATATTCACATCTTTTAATGTGTTTGTTGATGACAAGAGGAGATTTGCGGGATATACTTGCGATCAAGGTATTCTGGGGCCTTTGATAAAATAGAGATTAAAATATCAATTCTAGTTATTAAGATAAGAATATGTTTGTGAATTAAAACGAAATCCTTAACCAATGCTTTCACATCTTTGAATTTATTTGTTTACTTTTCTTCATTTGTTTTTATTTTATTTTAGTATATAAAAATCAGAAAACCCCCCGGTGTTATTTATAGGAAACCGAAACAATTTGACAACCTTAGTCCTCTCTGTGGGAACGATCCTTTCTTGCCCTTGCTTCATAATATATTTTGAGTAGTAAGAAAGTGTAATTATTTTTGACGCCTACGACAGCGATCAAATTTTGGCGCCGTTGCCGGGGAGGCAGCGGTTGTCACTTGTTTTTGGTTTCTTATTTTTGTTTTTAGTTTTATTTTTAGTTTTTCTTATTTTCTGGTTTTGACATAGTTTTGAGAACTCTTGTTTCAGGTACTTACTATGGACGGAGCATATTGGAGCGATGGATACGGTTTTCAACAATCTCAACACTATGACAATTACCCACCATCTATGGGATACAATCAAAACCAATTTATTGGCTATGATGCATATCCTAGAGAACCTTATGGTGATTTTCATACATACCAACAACAACCTTGTAGTGGGTATGTAAGTCAAGCACCTAGGTGGGATAATTCTACTTCTAATTGGCTTTATTCGAGTTGTATGCAGATTTTGAATGGATTACAAGACATGCAACAAAGGCTAGACCAACTTGACCGTGATAGAGAGAACGTCGCACAAACCAATTTTTGGAACATTTCTTCTTACCCGACTCCATATCGTAGTTATGATCATTCACCCATTCAAAGGGAAGAGTCATGGGAAAGAGAACATATTGTATTCAATGGTGGTAAGCGTGTGAACGTCAGGAAACTTGCACAGAAATTATACAAGTTGGAAGATGATGGAGCCTCGGAAGAGATTGTCGATGAAATTAGTAGGACCATTCATATGGAACTTAAACGACGTCGTGATAAGGGTTGGGAAACCGACGACGATTCTTATTATGGTGAGTCTGAAAATGAAAACGAAGATGATTGTGTTAAAAAGGACCAACCTTTGGAGACATTTGATGACAACTTTGCAACAAGGTTTGAGTCTAATGAAGAGGAGAATGTTGAGAATGAAACCGGTTTGACCAATATTGTGGAAGACCCAATTGAGCTTGCAAATGATTGTAATGATGATGTTTATGTCGAAACTTTGGTTAAGGCAGAAACGGACGAAGAATAGTTTCAAGGTTTGATAGAGGACCATGATATACAAGAGGTGAATAATTCACTTGAGTTTTTCAAGGATGAAGAGGATTCTGTGATACAAGAGATTGTGATAGGTTTGTCTAACCCGTTGCCTATTGTTTCTTCTCCTTTACCTCTTATTGGTTTGAATGTATGTGCTTCGAGAATATTGTTGAATGACTTTGTTTCTCGATTTCCTCCATTAGAAACACTTGATTCTCAAACTATGCAGGTTTTGGAACAAGAAACAGTGGAAGTACCCGACTTCTATATTCTTTATACACTTCCAAGTGTGGACAAGAATAAGTGTGGGGGAAACTTTTATCGGTTGATAGCTTCGTTTCTGTTTTATATTACTAATATTTGTGTGAAGCTAGTGTTTGCAAAACAGTAACTATGGAAGGATCCTCAACTTTTCAGTATATTGGTGTATGGGGAATCGATCTTGCAAGTCGGGCTGACGACTTTAAACCAAGCGCTGAATGGGAGGCAACCCATAGGTTTTGTATCTCTTATCTTTTAATTTTTCTTTTCTTGTATTTACCTTTTCTTTTCGGATATCATTATAAGATTTCCCACCTTGACTTTCTTTGGACGATTCAATTTACATTGAGGACAATGTAAAGTTTAAGTGTGGGGGAGTGGTTAAGTATTTGCATTGTAAATTTTTCATAAATTTTCAACTTTTGTGTAAAATAGTGAATAAAAAACTCCAACTTGTGGTTAGTTTAGAGTCACATAGTATACATGTCGCTAAGATTATATCGAGATTCTCATAAGAGTGACTGAACTTAGAGATGACAGAGAACATGATCGGGTTTCTTACTTGTATGAGAGTTAAAGTTGGATTTAACCATGCCAGTGGCCAATGAGGTGCAGAATGAATTCAGTATTAGAGTAGTGTTCCCCTATAGTGGAGACTACCCATGTTACATAATGTGAGGCACCGACCTTCAATTCTTTGTACCTGTCTAAATATGTGCTTTTAGAGTGTGTAGTTGCAGGAAATCCTACACTACACCCCTCACAAGAATCCACACAATCAAACCATTGAAGATGAACAATTATAATTTTTGTTGATTAATTTCTTGAATGTTTACAAGATAATATGGAAAAGAGCTAAAGAAATTACAATCAATATAACTTTCTCTCTCTTAATGACTTGCTCAACACTCGAAAAAGATCTCTCCCCCAATAGGCCTGTTCGGCTCTATATAGGGTATTACATAATGGATGACAGCTAAGCTGTCCTTTATTTTCGGGAACGACTTGCGAAGTGTCGCAAGTGTACAAATGCATAATCTCGCGACACTCCTAGTTCTCGCTAGGTCTTCACACCTTTCTTGTGTTCTGGCTGTCGTCATCCATTGCGTCACTTATTTTACTCGTCTGCGACGCCTTCGCTACGTAACGTTTATGAATTCCGCAGAGGTATTGGTGTTGCGATATTCTGATCCTACAGAGTGTGTGTCACCGTACGTAAATTCCGGGCAGAATGGTGAGCTGCCCAACCTCCCACCAATAGAAGCACAACTTTGATCTCTTGAGTGCTATTTTTTCAATCATGATGGTGACATCGAATTGCTAACTTACATACCACTTGTAATCTTGTTCGCAGTTAGCACCATCCACTTTATCTCTCTCTACACCAACAGGTCCATAGAAACACAATCATCATCAACAATAGGAGGATCCCAAATTCGAAGGAAAGTTGAAGACGTTTAAGGTTTACAAGCAATAACACAAAAATGAGCAGATTTCAGATTCAAGTATAGCAACAAAACAAGGAGCAGAATTTTTACAAGTTGAAGACTATTGTACAAGAGCGAAGATTATCAGAGATGAGAGTTCAAGAAGTTTATGATATCGAGACATACAAGTTGTGAAGAATTAAGCGGTAAAGTACTTACACCATGGCCTTTGTACTTGCATTTTTATTTTTATTTTCAGTTTGTGTTTATTTCTCTTGTCTCCAAAAAAAAAAAAAAAATATTGAAAAATTGAAAGAAAAAAATAGAGAGACAAGAGAAAATTTCTTTAGGTTCATTACTAGTTTTATTGTTTTTGTTTCGTTTTGTTTTCATTTTGTATTTGTTTTATTTTTCTTGTCTCAAAAAAAAAAAAATTATGAAAAAAAAAGAAGAAAAAAAAAAGAGACAAGAAAATTCATTGTATCATATTTTGGGTTTGTATAGTTCGTTTTTAGTTTTGTTCTTTCAATAAAGCCAATGGAAGAAGGAATATTTATAATGAAGTTTCAAGCAATAAGGATTTATAAAAAAAAAAAAAAAAGTTACATTGTCAAGATTCTACGAAGTTCAATAGTTAGCATCAAGAGTTGAAGACCGAAGACGAAGATGAAGACACCGATTGAAGACCGAAGACGTTTCTATGGATGTTGTGAGAGTGGTGCTAGCTGCACGTCGAACGGATAACGAGGTAAGTAAGCATATTCCCACCTTCGTTAAGTGGTTGATTTCCTTTCTTAGAGATCGTCAGAAAAAAAAAGGTTTTCAAAATGAATAAAAGATGTGGGTTTTCAAAACAATTCGGAGGGTTTTGCCTTCCTACCATTCAACGTGTCGCAGGATTTCTCTCTTCATTCCTACCTGGACACATGTGTGACCCATAAAAAGCTATTTATTATTGAGAGCAACTTTCATAAAACCCTTTCTTGTGAGGCAGAGTCGAGACTTTCGATCACTCCGAACCCGAATTTCTTTCGATAAGGGATGGTTATTTCTCTCTCAACTTTTAAGGATGAGATTGTGTTCATTTATGTGTCTAACTTCTTATGACTAGTGAGAATCTCTATGTCTTCTTAGCGCATTGGATGCTATCATTTCGGAGAACTAGTAAGTTGGAAAATTAGGTTTTGTGGGTATATCTCTAGTAAACCCTCACGAGACTATAACTCGTCCACTAGGGACACCTAGGGGTTCAAAGGCTTGTTATTTATGCTAAGAGTAACCGTAGCCTCGACGACACGGAGTTGTATGTATGTTTTAGAATAAGTTTTGTTTGATTTGCTCGAGGACTAGCAAAGTCTAAGTGTGGGGGGATTTGATAGGTGTCTAAAACACCTAATTTTATATCTAGTATTTATGCTTTCTTTGCTATTGTCGTGTAAATTATGTATCTTATGTTTGCTTTTGAGTCGATTAGGTATTTCGGAGCGAAAGAAGAAGAAAACGTCCATTTGGAACGTAAAGGGCAAAGAGATCATTTTACAGGTGAGCGATACCCGGATCCCAGTCAAAGAGAAGGGGCAACCAGTTGGAGTTTAATGAAAATTGCTAAAAGCACCCAGGGGTGTTGATAGCCGTCCCATACTTTTAGACCTGATTTGGTCAAGTGAACTTTCAGACAGCAATTCTCTGGTTTTTCCTCAGCTGCTGATGAGAGAAATGGTGGATTCGATGGGATTGAGCCGATTGAACTGGCGAAGAAGAGAAGATGAGATTCAATTTCAGATACAGAGTTTGGGGGTGAATTTGGTAGAGAACTGCTCAAGATTGAGTTAGGGTTATCTTGATGGATCTGGTAATTTATTATTGTTCAAGAAGAATCAAAAGAAGTTGAATAAGAGAATTGACAGTGGAATTGACATGGTTTTTGCTGGAGATGATCGAGACATGGGATTGTTGAGACTGATTGAAGAGCAGATATAGGGTTCGTGAATCTGAGATGGGTATTTCGGTTTTGATGGTAGAATCTGGTGGATTTCTGAGAAGAATTGATGTAAGCAATGAAACTTCGAGCACAACGGAGAAGAGATGAAGAGCCTCAACTGGAACTTGAGATGAATGGGTTTGATTTGTTGTGTGCAGTGAGTAAAGCAGATTGTAGGTAGTGGCTGACTCAGATGGACTTGGGCTAGGTTCTAGTGTTCACATGCCAGCCCATGAAGGTGTTGGACGTGCAGATTATACTTGCACGAGTTTGGCAAGTTAGAGGCTATAAAAGGGAGAAACCCAGGGGGATTGAATCTTATTTTTTGCCTCTACTTTTGTTTTAGGGTTTAAAATCATGAAAGCTTTTCTCTTTATTCTTGTTATGAACTCCATGAACATGAGCTAGAGTTTTCTATTGGTTATGGATAAAGTTGATTTCACATAACATGAATCCTTGTTTGATATATTAGTTTTGTTTCAGTATTATCGTTTATGATTCACCATCAATATTGTTACATGATTTGAATGCTTGTTTAGTCGAGTCGCGAATCGATTGAGTTTGCTTTCATCTTTATTGCTAGATTAGGGTTATTATACGCAAAAGTGATAAATCCTGATTGCAAGTAGCATAAATATGATTATAGTTTGTAGTGATATATTCTTATGATCTTATGTGAACCATAACCTTTGTTAAATCGGATTAGTGCTTTTACACGTTCGATTGCTTTGATTGGCCTGATTTTATAGAACCTAATGCATCTAGGGAATTAAACTTGATTAGTGCTTTTACACGTTAGGTTGTTCTTTTAGATAGAATTCATATTCGCATCTTTTAATGTGTTTGTTGATGACAAGAGGAGATTTGCGGGATATACTTGCCATCAAGGTATTCTACGACCTTTGGTAAAATAGAGATTAAAGTATCAATTCTAGTTATTAAGATAAGAATATGTTTGTGAATGAAAATGAAATCCTTAACCAATGATTTCACATCTTTGAATTTATTTGTTTACTTTTCTTCATTTGTTTTTATTTTATTTTAGTATATAAAAATCAGAAAACCCCTCGGTGTTATTTATAGGAAACCGAAACAATTTGACAACCTTAGTCCTCTCTGTGGGAACGATCCTTTCTTGCCCTTGCTTCATAATATATTTTGAGTAGTAAGAAGGTGTAATTATTTTTGACGCCTACGACAGCGATCACTAAACAATTCATCCCGTAAACCTTTTCTTTCGTTAAGCCATAAACAATTCATACAAACCAAATAAATCAACTTGCATAATTATTCACCTCAACCGGAAGCAATTGAAACAACATAGTGTTAGAGCATAACTCGGTTGAACCCACCAAGCGTTGGTATGTCAAGTTTGGTTGTCATATTTTAGTGAGCCAAAACTCATTTTAAGAGTCGCTTGATTATGTACTAGAGTCAACTTTGTATAGGTTAGCTTGAAAGTATTAGGATATGAGACATTACAAGTATTGCGAAGACTTGAAGAAGTGAAGAAGTAAGGAGCTACAACAACAACATCATCCTTCCACTTGAGGTTAGTGATATTTGACTTGAACTGTTTCATTCCATAACGTATCTTTCAAGTCGTGCATATGAAAACAAAACTGCAAAGCATGAATGACACTCTAGTTAGACATGGTATTAAGGAATACAATACGAGGTTTATTGCATAACCATTAAACTTTGTAGATAAGACATCGACATAATCGTTTGAATGCTATTGTGATTATGTATGGGTATAAGGTGAAGATTTCATCCTAGGAAACAATGTTTTACATTCGTTTTAAGGAAGTAAAATCATGAACTTGTTTTGTGAATCGAAAAGGAAATCGCCAGGAATTATTGGTATTGTTATTCATTGCATATCTTTTGAACTAACAATATGTGTGATTAGTATAACCGCTCATGACTTGTTTATGTTCTTGGTAAAACTATTCACAAAGGCCTGACTTTTGTCTTGGTATGACTTTTATTAGTGAAACCGATCTTAAGTAATCACCTAAGATGGTATGATCGATTTTGTGATTTTGTGTATGACCGACTCTGGGTAAAGGGGAACCGATCCTAGTAAGAGGTGAAACACATCACAAAAGGGAATCGATCCTTGTATGAGGTGCAACAAGTTTTTAGCAGAAAGGGGAACCGATCCTATGGACATGTGCAGCGAGTACAATTCAGGTACCATATATATGTGGGGAACCGATCCTAGTACCTAGTCAACCAAATTTTTGGAAAGCTAGTGTGACTATGCACAGTACTCACATGGAGGTAGAACCGAAACTTGTTTTGGTAGAACCGTGAAACCCATGATTTGTGATTGAGTGGTCTTGATCAATCACATAATTCTTGAAAGTCAGATGAACCAATTCTAAACTTGTTTGGAAGTGTGGCAAATCGGTTTCAAGGTTGTAAGTATGAAAGAGGACTTACAAAGTAAGGATGTCGACATACTTTGAACATGTCTTGATAACGCTAATCTTTAATTGTTCAAAGTTATTCCTTAATAGCTAAAGGAAGAAAATCCCGGATCGAATAAAATAAATTGAGAATCTTTTATTTAAGGTTTTTAATTTAGTAATGTGCATTTACACTAGTTGGAGATTTTCCAAGAGATTTTCGATCATTATTTGGACAAAGCATTTCCAGGAATTATGGAAACCGAATCTGGAATATATTGCATATCTTGAGAATATTTTCGGTTTTGGAAATTCCTTGGTCTATAAATATGAAAGTTTGCATTTCAAGCAAACTAATCTTTTGTACAGCAAGAACTATCTCAGTTGTGCTGTTACTGGTGAAGCCACCTATTCGGAGAGGAGAGTAACCTAATTAGGCGAAATCTCTTACGGACGCTCAGTTTAAAGACTTCTTTGGGATTGAGGAGCTCTATTAGTACCGTTGGTGGGAAATTAGATAATTGCGGTTTATCTTTTATTTTCGATTAATTTGATTGACTAACGGTGGTTGGACTTTGATTGCACCTAGTTTTTTTATGCTTGAGAATCTTCTCTTCTGATATAAGATTCACTCAAACTAGATCGAAGTTTCGACGGGGATCTTTAGACTGTTATTAGTTCTAAAGACAATCTTGTGATAATCCATTGTTAACAGACTCCGTTCTGTGTGTGATTGAACACAAGAGATTGAAGTTGATTGTGTGCAGGTGTTTATTGAAGATCTAAGAAGATTTGAAGGCAAAGAAGACTTTGAAGATTTCTGATTTGGGATTCATAATATTTGGTGTGCACAATACGTGTTTCGGTAAAAGTGGATCCAAATATAATCGGTTTATCCTTGTGGTAGATTAGATTGATTATGTAGCGCCCCGAAAGCTAGCAGCTGACTAATCCAAGATATTAACTAAATACAGAAGCACTAAGAATCTAAATCATATACTTAATCTATCAATTAAGAAATCTGATACAACACTTAATCCAAAAACTAGCCCCGCTCTGAAACATATAAATATATACAAAAACTCCTCTCATGTGATACATAACAATAATCATTTGGTTTACAAATAAAATATACAATATAATAAACATAGAAGAAGTTAATCAACAAGCGAACTCAACCCTTGAAGCTTTCGCTGCGCAACTCTGATCTGTCTCTGAAACTGAAAGTGGGAATGGGTGAGCACATAATCCCTAAAAGGGGTGCCCAAATGAATTGTTTAGTCTAATTCGATTCCGGATAAGAGAAACTAAGTTAATTCTGATCTTAGTTAGACTTATCAAAGAACAGATTTCGGTTATTCAAGTCTAACCGAATGCCTTACCAAGAAATGCTAGTTAACTAACCTAGTACTTGTCTTGTTTAAAAGTTAAAGGTCTAAGTTATATGGATAACTAGAACCTGATGAGAAAAATAGAGTTATCTTTATTTTGGTCTTATCGAACAAGCGATTGTATTTGTACAATCGGTTTAGCAAAGGAACCAAAGTGCTTAGTTGTTTTTTGGTTTGCTAAACTCTTAGGGAAAATTGCTTCGGGCAATTGTTTCCTTGATAACATATCAAAACATAATTACTTTGTAGTTTCGATTTCTATATTGGTTATGAAGAATGGTGTGTGGAACCCTCATGCTTAACTCTGTAGGTTGCAAGTCTATTTTGAGATTTGTAAGATCCTTTCGGTTTGTCCTTTATTTTTTCGTTTCTTTGCATTTTGTGACAAAAAGGGAGACAAACATATGGAGTAAACAAGTGATACTAATATTTATTTATATTGATTGGTATCACTAAAGGAAAGGACAATGGTGCTTAAACGTTTATCTAACGAAAGAGTAAAAGCATACATTAAGGGGGAGTAACATATCATATGATACTTGTAGATATATGGACTACAAGGGAATACAAAAGACGTGCGGATTAATAAAATCTACCTATCTTACCTTTATGGGGAGTATTAGATTTGTTATTATAATGTCAACTGCGGCATTTATGGATTGAATGTATACAGGTTATTGTGTTGTTGTATTCGGGAATCAAGCGTATGTGTAATGAATTCTTGTAATTTATTTATCCATATAAGTTTGGTTGTCATATTTTAGTGAGCCAAAACTCATTTTAAGAGTCGCTTGATTATTTACTAAAGTCAACTTCGTATAGGTTAGCTTGAAAGTATTAGGATATGAGACATTACAAGTATTGTGAAGACTTGAAGAAGTGAAGAAGTAAGGAGCTACAACGACAACATCATCCTTACACTTGAGGTTAATGATATTTGACTTGAACTGTTTCATTCCCTAACGTATCTTTCAAGTCGTGCATATTGAAAACAAAACTGCGAAGCATGAATGATATACTCTAGTTAGACATAGTATTAAGGAATACAATACGAGGTTTATTGCTTAACCATTAAACTTTGTAGATAAGACATCGACATAATCGTTTGAATGCTATTGTGATTATGTATGGGTATAAGGTAAAGATTTCATCCTAGGAAACAATGTTTTACATTCGTTTTAAGGAAGTAAATTCATGAACTTGTTTTGTGAATCGAAAAAGAAATCGCCAGGCATTATTGGTATTGTTATTCATTGCATATCTTTTGAACTACCAATATGTATGATTAGTATAACAGTTCATGACTTGTGATTAGTAAAAATTACTTTTGGGCACGAAACATGATTGAGGTGTGTATTTAGGGTTGGAGACGAATTGAAGAACAAATAAAAGAGACACATGTTTTACGTGTTTCAACATGGTTTGCCTACATCCACGGGTGAATCCCTTTGGGGAGTGGTGTTTTATTGATAATAGAATTACAGTCTATTTTTTCTCTCTTTTTCCTTCCCCCCTCGGTTCAGAATTACATTCTCTCTATTTATACAATTGAATACCTAATTACAATATAAACTTAAATGGAATTAACTGCTCATTCATGCCTCCATGTTTAATTCTGCATGAAACTGCTCATTCATGCCTCCATGTTAAATTATGCATGAAACTATCTTTGCATGCCTCCTGAATTAATCCTGCATGTTGGCAGACTGGATTGATGTTTGACGGGCATAATGGGATGGCAGTTTGGATGGAGGCTGGCTGACAGCGCATCTGGCAACATGGCTGGAAATTGA
The DNA here is from genome assembly GCA_023531295.1 of Papaver armeniacum. Taxonomy (NCBI): domain Eukaryota; kingdom Viridiplantae; phylum Streptophyta; class Magnoliopsida; order Ranunculales; family Papaveraceae; genus Papaver; species Papaver armeniacum. The sequence goes on from JAJJWW010012072.1 coordinate 170,779, forward strand.
TTAGCAACACATCTGGCAGCATGTCTAGAAACTGGTTGGCAGTGCGGCAGAGAACTTGGCTGGAAATTGGTTAGAAGCACTGCTGGCAACAAGACTGAAAATTTGCTGGAGGTGCGACGTGCAACCTGACTTTGACAGTTGACCAACAGTTTACTTTGACCATTGACCGGGCATTGACTTTGACCATTAACCGGTCATTGAATTTATGTAATACTGGGCAGGTTGGTAGGCTGCCTCGGTTGACTGGTTAGCGGGCTTGGATGGCAGCTGAACAGTGGTCCTGGAAACATTCAGGCCCGATATGTAGTATTTTTACTCATGGTACAAACGCTTGGTAACAAAGCTTCAATATTCACTGTCAAATGAAAAACCTGATTCAACCAAGCTAATATCTTTCAACCGTTAGATCGAACTTAGCTTGTTACACATAAATGAAATGTACCCTCATTTAGGTTTATGTAACCGTACCTAAACGTGTACACCATGTTGGTTCACAAATAGTTAAACGAGGTTAGCCATATGATTACTCTCATATCAACCTTATTCATCTTAACCATAACTAGTTCAAATGACTAAAATGAAACTAGTTAAAGAGTTGTTCAATTGTATAGAAAACACAATCGAAACCAAATCGGTTTGATTCACTTGAATCAATCATGAACATTATACCCACGGTTTGCAAAGATTGCATTCCTTATTGTTAGAGCATGGCTCGGTTGAACTCACCAAGCGTTGGTATTTCAAGTTTGGTTATCATATTTTAGTGAATCAAAACTCATGTTAAGAGTCGCTTGATTATGTACTAGAGTTAAACTTCGTATAGGTTAGCTTGAAAGTATTAGGATATGAGACATTACAAGTATTGCGAAGACTTGAAGATGTGAATAAGCAAGGAGCTACAACGACAACAATCATCCTTCCACTTGAGGTTAGTGATATTTGACTTGAACTGTTTCATTCCCTAACGTATCTTTCAAGTCGTGCATATTGAAAACATAACTGCGAAGCATATTTGAACTCTAGATAGACATAGTATTAAGGAATACAATACGAGGTTTATTACTTAACCATTAAACTTTGTAGATAAGACATCGCCATAATCATTTGAATGCTATTGTGATTATGTATGGGTATGAGGTGAGGATTTCATCCTAGGGAACAATGTTTACATGTGTTCTAAGGAAGTAAGTTCATAAACTTGTTTGTGAACCGAAAAGGAAATTTCCAGGTGTTATTGGTTTTGTTATTCATTGCATATCTTATGAACAACCAATATGTGTGATAGAGCATAACCGCTCACAACTTGTTGTGTTCTTGGTAGAACTGTTCACAAAGGCCTGACTTATGTATTGGTATAAATTTTATTAGTAAAACCGATCTTAAGTAATCACCTGTGGTATGATCGGATTTTGTATGTCTGACCTTGTAAGGGAAAGGGAACCGATCCTTGTAAGGGAAAGGGAACTGATCCTAGTAAGGGAAAGGGAACCGATCCTAGTAAGGGGTGCAGTACATCAAAGGGAACCGATCCTTGTATGGGGTGCAGCAAGGTTTATAGTAGAAAGGGAACCGATCCTATGGACATGTGCAACACATATAAGTTAGATACCATATATATGTGAGGAACCGATCCTAGTACCTAGTCAACCGAACTTTTGGGAAGCTAGTGTGACTATGCACAGTACTCACATGAAGGTAGAACCGAAACTTGTTTTGGTAGAACCGTAAACCCATGATTGTGATTGAATGTTGGTTTGATCAATCACATAGTTCTTGAAAGTCAGATGAACCAATTCTAAACTTGTTTGGAAGTGTGGCAAATCGGTTTCAAGGTTGTAAGTGTGAAAGAGAACTTACAAAGTTAAGATGTCGACAAACTTTGAACACGTGCTGTGAATGTTTATTTCTATAATTGTTCAAATATATTCCTTAACGGCTAAGGGAAGAGAATCCCAGGATCGAAACATAAGTAAGTTAAAAATCTTTTAATTAAGGTTATTAATTTCATTTTGTAGGGAAATTACATAATTAGTAATGTGCATTTACTAATTAGATTTTCCGAGAGATTTCGATCGTTATTTTTGGACAAAGCATTTCCAGGAATTTTGAAAACGGAATCTGTGCTTTTATGAATATCTTGAGAATATTTTTGGTGTTGGAAATTCCTTGGTGTCCAAACTTCCTTGTCTATAAATACATGAAGTTTGCCTTTCTAGCAAACTAATCCTTCGTAACAACAGATTTACTCTTTTGTTGTTGTTACTGGTGTAGCCGCCTATTCGGAGAGGAGAGTAACCTAATTAGGCAAAATCTCTTATGGCCGCTCAGTTTAAAGTCTTCTTTGGGATTGAGAAGCTCTAGCGCGACCCGTTGGTGGGAAACTAGATAATTGCGGTTTATCTTTATTTCCGATTGATTTGATTGACTAACGGTGGTTCAAATCTGATTGCACCTAGTTTGTTTATTCTTGAGAATCTTCTTTTGTGATAATCCATTGTAAACAGACTCCGTTCTGTGCGTGATTGATCACAAGAGATTCAAGTAATTGTGTGCAGGTTTTTATTGAAGATTTAAGAAGATTTGAAGACAAAGAAAATATTGAAGATCTGACTTGGGTTTTATAATCTTTGGTGTGCACAATACTTGTTTCGGTAAAAGAGGATCCAATTAATAATCGGTTTATCCTTGTGGTAGATTGGATTGATTAATTTAGTAGATCGGCATCAATACGTTTCCTTGTGATTAAAGGTATTAATTGGCTTAATCTTAAATGATTACCTTTGGGTGATTGAACATAAGATAGATCTAAGGACCCGACGAAGGAGTTTATGTTAAGATAAACAGAAGAGCCTTTGTCCGACTCATATCACTTGGTTGAATAGAGTTGATACCAAACAGATTTGTTGTTCCTTTACTGTTTGGAATATGAACCAAAGGAATTGTTCCAAGTACGTGACTTATTCACAAGTCGGAGGCGTGGGAATACGGACGGAACTAAGTGAACTATAGGGTTAGTTACTTGGTCTCAACTATACGAAGTTAGGTGTAATTTTGTGTAGCGGCTTAATCCTGAGAGTATTCAATTCTGGACAAGGTCCTGGATTTTTCTGCATTTGCGGTTTCCTCGTTAACAAAATCTTTCTGTGTCATTTACTTTTATTTTCCGCATTATAATTGTTTTTTATTATAATTAAAGTAAATCACACAAAAGTTAATTCCTATTTACTTGATAAGCAATCCTATTGTGTTTGCTTTAAGTCCGAACCTTTGTATCAAGTAAACATACTTCGTTGTTGTATTGTCTCGATCTCGTATCCATAGACGATCACACGAAGTGTGAACCGATTAGTTGTATTGTCTCGACTCAGTCCATAGACAATCACTTTCGGATAAAGGACTTATAGGTAGGAAAAGTTTTAGCTTGAGGTATATTTGGGTACCCTCGCCTTTTCAATTGGTATCAGAACAGGCAAACACGAAAAGATCTAACAATCTATGTTTGGTGCGATCCAACCTATAAGAATGAATCCAAAGGATGATTCAGTTAATGTAAGTCAAGATAATGAGAATAAGATCTCAAGGAAAACCAATGGAAATTGGTCTCGAAAGTTGATAGGTGTAGAATACACCGTATTTACTATCTAGAGTTTATGCTTTCTTTGTTATTTTTCTTGTAAATTATGTATTTTACGCTTGTTTTGAGTTTTATAGCTACTACGGAGTCGCACGGACGAAAAGAAGAAAAAATCACCCAGTTTGAGCAAAAGGGAGAAATTTGTCATTTCATAGGCAAGTGTTATTTGGAGCCCAGCCAAGGATAAGGGGCAACCTGCTGACAGATTCACTAAAGGCAGATAATGTTCTTTGCTAAGGGGTGCCACCAACTTGTGTATAACCAAGAAACGAAGTTCAGATCGAGACCAAGTTCAAGTTCTTCTCAATTTCTTTTCCACGAACAAGACAAGACAACGTCACCGTCGTTCAGCCAAGGATCTGACGAGTGTTATCCATAAGTCCGTGGATTGTCTTGATGGCTTAAGAACATGATTTACAATCTGAGAAGGATTCGGAGCTTTGAATGGTTAAAGCTACCCCAGAATACAGGGACAAAGTTGATGTTGCTGCCATCAATTTCGTGAGTATGTATGATGAGTTTGGGCAGGAATTTGAGTACAAGAGCTGGATTTGGAAGTTACACACGAACACAGAAGAAACCCAAGCCGTTGCCATTGTTTTTGAATGTATGGTGGGTGATTGAGAACGGAATTTGAGTTACTAAATGGATGTATGAGAATGGGTTTTATATGGAATTTGATTGCTCGCAGGGAAGGAGAAAGAATTTGATCTCGACATCAACAGTAAGTTAATCTATGAAGCAACAACAAAATGCACACAATGTGTTTGCAGAATGGCCTAAACTGTGATGGAGTTGAAGCAATGGCTTGTTATGAGCTGAATTGAGCTGAAATGGGTCTGAGATGAGGGCTCAAGTGCAGATGGAAAAGATTGTTGGTGGTTGCAGCTGCAGATGGTGGACTGGTTGAGCTGCTGTTATGTGGAGCTGAAAAGGAGGTTGTTGTTGTGATTCTGTTGAGGTGCAGTGGAGGTTTTGCTGGCATAATGGTAATGGAATGGGTTTGGAAGAAAAAAGAGTTGAAGCTGTTGCTCGTTACAGGACAGAGAAAATGGGCTTTGTTGGCTGTGCTGTGAAGTAGTATCATGGAGTTAGCTGAGTTGCGAGGTGCTAATTGAGTCGTTAGAGCTACAACAGAGAACATGAAGATGTTTCTGCTGATGTTGTGAAAGAATGAGACTGCAAGCAAGACTGAAAGTGTGGAACTAGAGGTTTGAACAGGAAATAATGGGTTTTGATGGAGATTCTGAAATGGGTTTGCTGTCAAGAACAAGATGTGGTTGTTGGAAGGAATTTGTGGAGATATTCATGGGTGGCTGCTGTTGATTCAAACATGGGATACGTCCGTAGGATATGTGGGGTGATTGATATTTGACTTCCGGTGGGGCAAGGGAACCAAGACTACCAGAACTAGTTACATGTCTCAATCTTGTACAACAAAGGACTGCGAACGAGTTGAGGGATCCCAGTTTACTATTGCTAATGCATCGGATCAAGATTTTGGTGTCGCTGAGATATCCGTGCATCCGAGGCACATGAAGCCTCACCAAATTGAAGGTTTCAATTTCTTGCTTAGGAACTTAGTGTGCGACAGTCCAGGTGGTTGCATTTTGGCACATGCACCAGGGTCTGGAAAAACCTTTATGATCATAAGTTTTATGCAAAGCTTCCTGGCAAAATATCCAAATGCCAGACCACTTGTAGTGTTGCCTAAAGGAATCCTGGGTACTTGGAAGAGAAGAGATGGCAATGCTCACCCTGGTATGAGTGAACGGAGTTTGTGCTGTGTTGGTAGGATATGTAACTGTTGCAGACAACAAGAAGAGGTGCAACTGCAATGGGGGATGGAAGCTATGATGTTGTTATGGAAGTTGTATGTGGATATCCGGCTGCGAAAGGCATTAGAGTTTCAGTTGGCTGAACTGGAGTTGCCGCAAGCCATGGATTGTGGTACTGATGTGCAGCTGCAGGAGTTGATGTTTGAGTTGCAATTGGAGCTAATGGTTACAGCTCAGATGGTACTGGTGGTGCTTCAATGAACTGAAACAAGAGAGAATGAGTTGCTACTGTATGTATGTGTTGCAGGTATTGAGTGAGCTACAGGGAATGTGATGTGAGTGTGTTTACGTCGAGCACATGGATTGAGCACATTTGAGCTATGGGAGAGCAAATGGTGCACAAGAAAGCGTTGTGTCTTGGAGTTGGTGATCCGGTGGAGTTTGGATGTTTCTTTCTTTGTCGGATGTTCTGAATCAGGATGAAGTTCTGTGTTATTGCGGTATTGATGATCTTGTTGCCAAGAATTGGTCGGCATTGGTGTCTCGTGTGACTGATGGTGGTTTGATCCAATGAGCTGGCAGTTCAGGTTCAGGGTTTGGTGAACTTGAGGTTGAGAGTGTGGTGAACAAGAAAGCATATGGAAGAGATGAGGCGAAAGTTTGAAATGTCTTTGGCGGGTGATGTTAATTTCAAGACTAGTCTTTATTATGGAAGCGATTCGGGTTCTGAGGATGGTTATGGTGTTTGGTGGTCTTTGCACAACCTGAAATTATGGTATAATTGGGTTAGAGAAGTGCGGTTGTGGCAGAGCAAAGCCCAGGCGCAATGGCTAAGCACTGCAGAAATTGTGCAGCGGAGCGGGTGGTGCCGGTGGTACCGGCCGGGATGCGGATCTCGGAACTTGAAGCATGAATCATAACATTTCGGTGAATCGCGAAGGGGGTATGTGTTGGATGCATGATTCGGCCGCGGCATATATGAGCTACGAGTCACGCTTTTGGGCGCGTTTTCGCAAGAATTCAAGAATTGGTTTAGAAGGTTCATATGTGATGTATTGCTTTGAATTGTGAGTATATGAATTGCAGAGAAGGATAGTGAGTTTCTGCGAGTTATGGTAGTCGGATACAGGCTCAGGTGGCTGGAGGTAGTTTCACGCGACCGGATTCCGGCGACCGGCGACCGATTTCCGGCCATAATCCCAGTTTTCCGGCAACGGATTTTGGACATAATTTTACATGGGTATTTTCCACACATGGGCTTGTTGGACCACTTGGAGATGGGTTTTGAGAAGATTTGACCTAAATTTGGAAAGAGTATCCTTTTGGAATGGGAGAAGCATATATATAGAAAACTCTTTCTCTAAACCTAATATCTCCATGAGGGAGAACTCATACTTTTGGTTCTAGGGTTTAGAAACATGATAGGTTTTCTCTTCTTTATTGTTATGAACTCCTATGCCATGAGTAACTAAGTTTTTATTATTGGTTGAAGATGTAGTTGGATTTTGCAACCAAGTTATGATTTTTATGAATTAGTTTTCTCTCAATATTATCGTTTGATTTCTACGGGTTATAATAATTGCATGATTGATGTATTGCAATATGATTGAATGTTTGTTTAGTTAAGTCTAGAATTGATTGAACTCACATCCATATCTATAGCTATTTTAGGGTTTTCATCGAGCGATAACCTTGAATACGAGTAGCATGATATGATTCTAGGTTGTAGTGATACATCCTCGTAGTCATATGTAGAAATTGACCTTTGTTCGAATTGTTTGCGCAATGTATTACAATTGCATTGATTAGCCTATTTCTGAAACTTAATGCTCCTAGGAATTGAACTTGATTAGCGCAAGGCGTTAGGTTATTCTTTAGGTAGATTTCACATACGCAGCTCTAATGTGTGTGTTGATGACTTAAGAAATTTGCGGAGTATTCTTGCAATAAGATATTCCATGGCTTTTGATGATAGCGAGATTAAATACGAATTCTATTCATATATTCAAAAACTTGTTTACAATTGAAGATGAAACCTTTATCCAATATTTCACATCCTTGATTTGATTTGTTTACTTTTCTTTATTTGCTTTTATTTAGTTTATTTTATAAAAATCAGAAAATCCTCGGTGTTTTATATAGGAAACCATAACATATTGACAACCAAGACCTCTCTGTGGGAACGATCCTTTCTTGCCCTTGCTTCATTATATATTTTGAGTAGTAAGAAAGTGTAATTTATATTTGTGTCGGTGACAATAGGTCAAATTTTGGCGCCGTTTCTGGGAGGCGGCGGTTGTTAATTGTTTTTGGTTTCTTATTTTTGTTTTTAGTTTTGTTTTACTTTTTCTTATTCTTTGGTTCTTAACCGAGTTTTGAGAATCTTGTTTCAGGTACCAATTTCTATGGACGGAGCATATTGGAGCAATCAATACGGCTTTCAACCTCAACAATATGACAACTATCACCCTTACGTGGAGTACAATCAAAACCAATCCTTTGGTTATGGTCAATACTCCACGTACCCTTATAGTTGTTCTCATACATTCCGACCTTCTTACGGTGGGTATGTAAGTGAGCAACCACAAAGGGGGGATGATACTTGTGCTCCTATTCATATTTCTTCTAGTTTGGTAGATGAAATGCAACAATTTATGGCCAGCATGGAGTCAATTCGTAGACAACCACCAATTTCATCAACCGAATGTGCTCATAGTATGTATGGCCCAATTTCTGATCGTAGTTATGATCATTCACCCATTCAAAGGGAAGATAATTGGCCTAACAATACTGAAGTAAGTAATTCTAATTTTGCCTTGTCGGATGAGCTTTACAAACAAATGGAACACTATATTCAGAATTTGGATGGATCACTCCAAGAGCTTCAAAGAGGTGTTTCCGACGTAAGAAAGGGCATTGATGAATACATAGAGGAAATGAATAATTATGTTGAAAAAGGCGAACCTTTGGGGACTTTCGTTGATATTTGTGTAGTTAACTCAACTCTTGATCGTAATAATGATCGTTCACCTATTCAAAAGGATGAGTTCGAGATTAGCAACACTAAATTCAGCGAGGACCAATGTTATGTTGACTATGATAGTGATGATGATTATTATGAAAATACATCGTTTGAAAAATTTTATGGTGACATCCCCGAGGAGTGTACAATGGAGTCTTTTTGCGATCAAGGTGAAGTTGAAAAGGAATATGATGACACTAGTGTAGCTTACTCGAGCATTGATCTTTATAATGATCAAGAACCTATTCAAACGGTAGAGCTTGAGGATGATGCAAGAAGTGTTCTAAAGAAATTCCTTATGGACAATATTGCATCCGCAAAAGAGTATGTGCCTTACAACAAGGAGGAATATGTTGAGAATGAGACCGGTTTAACCAATATTGTGGAAGACCCAATTGAGCTTGCAAAGGATTGTAATGATGATGTTTATGTCGACACTTTGGTTACGGCAGAAACGGACGAAGAATGGTTGCAAGGTTTGATAGAGGACCATGATATACAAGAGGTGAATAATTCACTTGAATTTTTCAAGGATGAAGAGGATTCCGTAATACAAGAGATTGTGCAAGGTTTATCTAACCCTTTGCCTATTGTTTCTTCTCCTTACCTCTTATTGGTTTGAATGTATGTGCTTCGAGAATATTGTTGAATGACTTTGTTTCTCGTTTTCCGCCATTAGAGATACTTGATTCTTATACTATGCGGGTTATGGAACAAGAAACCGTGGAAGTACCCGACTTCTATATTCTTTATACACTCCCAAGTGTGGACAAGAATAAGTGTGGGGAAGCTTTTATCGGTTCATAACTTCACTTTTGCTTTATTGTACTAATATTTGTGTGAAGCTAGTGTTTCCAAAACAGGTTCTATGGAAGGATCCCCAACTTTTCGGAGTTATTAGTATATAGGGAATGAATCTTGCAAGGATATAGTGGTGACGACTTTAAACCAAGCGCTACATGGGAGGCAACCCACCGGTTTTGTATTTCTTATCTTTTAATTTTTCTTTTCTTGTTTTTAGCTTTTTCTTTTCGCAAATTGTTAGGATTTCCCACCTTGACTTTCTTTGGACGATTCAATTTATATTGAGGACAATGTAAAGTTTAAGTGTGGGGGAGTGGTTAAGCATTTGCGTTGTAAATTTTTCAAATTTTTCAACTTTTGTGTAATTAGTGAATAAGAAAACTCCAACTTATGGTTAGTTTAGAGTCACATAGTATACATGTCGCTAAGATTACATCGAGAATCTCATAAGAGTGACTAAACTTAGAGATGACAGAGAACATGATCGGGTTTCTTAATTGTATGAGAGTTAAAGTTGGATTTAACCATGCCAGTGGCAAATAAGGTGCAGACTGAATTCGGTAGTAGATTTGTGGTCCCCTATAGTGGAGACTACCCATGTTACATAATGTGAGGCACCGACCTTCAATTCTTTGTACCTGTCTAAATTTGTGCTTTTAGAGTGTGTGTCACCGTACGTAAATTCCGGGCAGAATGGTGAGTTGCCCAACCTCCCACCATAGAAGCACTATTTTGATCTCTTGAGTGCTATTTTTATCAATCATGATGGTGACATTGAATTGCTAACTTACATACCACTTGTAATCTTGTTCATGATTAGCACCATCCACCTTATCTCTCTCTACACCGACAGGTCCATAGAAACACCATCATCATCAACAAGAGGAGCATCACAAATTCTAAGGAAAGTTGAAGACGTTCAAGGTTTACAAGCAACAAGACAAGGAGCAGAATTTTTACAAGTTGAAGACATATATACAAGAGTGAAAATTATCAAGGATGAGAGTTCGAGAAGTTTATGATATCAAGACATATAAGTTGTGAAGAATCAAGCGGTAAAGTACTTACACCATGGCCTTTGTACTTACGTTTTTATTTTATTTGTATTTTACTTTCTCTTGTCTTAAAAAAAATTAAAAAAAAAAAAAAAACGAAAATTAGAAAAAAAAAGAAAAAAAAATTAGAAAAAAATAAAGAGAAAAGAGACAAGAGAAAATTTCTTTAGGTTCATTACTAGTTTTATTGTTTTATTTCGTTTTTATTTTTTTTTATTTTTTTTTGTTGAACAAAAAAAAAAAAAAAAAAAATTGATAAAAAAAACAGAAAAAAAAAAAAAATTATATTTTGGGTTTGTATAGTTCGTTTTTAGTTTTGTATTCTTTCAATAAAGCCAATGGAAGAAGAAATATTTATAATGAAGTTTCAAGCAACACGGAATTAGAGGAAAGAATCACATTGTCGAGATTCTACGAATTTCAAGAGTTATCATCAAGAGTTAAAGACCGAAGACGAAGATGAAGACACCGATTGAAGACCGAAGACGTTTCTATGGATGCTGTGAGAGTGGTGCTAGTTGCACGCCGAACAGATAACGAGGTGAGTAAGCATATTCCCACCTTCGTTAAATGGTTGATTTCCTTTCGAAGAGATCGTCAGAAAAATGAGTTTTCAAAAATTATAAAAGATGTGGGTTTTCAAAATACTTCGGAGGGTTTACCTTCCAACCATTCAACGTGTCGCAGGATTCTCTCTTCATTCCTACCTGGACACATGTGTGACCCATAAAAAGCTGTTTATTATTTAGAGCAATATCATAAAACCCTTTCTTGTGAGGCAGAGTCGAGACTTTTGATCACTCCGAACCCGAATTTTTGTCGAGAAGGGATGGTTATTTCTCTCTCAACTTGTAAGAATGAGATTGTGTTCATTTATGTGTCTAACTTCTTATGACTAGTGTGCAGAATTTCTATGTCTTCTTAGCGCGTTGGATGCTATTATTACGGAGAACTAGTAAGTTGGAAAAATAGGTTTTGTGGGTATATCTCTAGTAAACCCTCACGAGACTATAACTCGTTCACTAGGGACACCTAGGGGTTTAAAGGCTTGTTATTTATGCTAAAAGTGACCGTAGCCTCAACGACACGGAGTTGTATGTATTTTTAGAATTTGTTTTGTTTGATTTGCTCGAGGACTAGCAAAGTCTAAGTATGGGGGAATTTGATAGGTGTAGAATACACCGTATTTACTATCTAGAGTTTATGCTTTCTTTGCTATTTTTCTTGTAAATTATGTATTTTACGCTTGTTTTGAGTTTTATAGCTACTACGGAGTCGCACGGACGAAAAGAAGAAGAAATCACCCAGTTTGAGCAAAAGGGAGAAATTTGTCATTTCATAGGCAAGTGTTATTTGGAGCCCAGCCAAGGATAAGGGGCAACCTGCTGACAGATTCACTAAAGGCAGACAATGTTCTTTGCTAAGGGGTGCCACCAACTTGTGTATAACCAAGAAACGAAGTTCAGATCGAGACCAAGTTCAAGTTCTTCTCAATTTCTTTTCCACGAACAAGACAAGACAACGTCACCGTCGTTCACCAAGGAGATCGACGAGTGTTATCCATAAGTCCGTGGATTGTCTTGATGGCTTAAGAACATGATTTACAATCTGAGAAGGATTCGGAGCTTTGAATGGTTAAAGATACCCCAGAATACAGGGACAAAGTTGATGTTGCTGCCATCAATTTCGTGAGTATGTATGATGAGTTTGGGCAGGAATTTGAGTACAAGAGCTGGATTTGGAAGTTACACACGAACACAGAAGAAACCCAAGCCGTTGCCATTGTTTTTGAATGTATGGTGGGTGATTGAGAACGGAATTTGAGTTACTAAATGGATGTATGAGAATGGGTTTTATATGGAATTTGATTGCTCGCAGGGAAGGAGAAAGAATTTGATCTCGACATCAACAGTAAGTTAATCTATGAAGCAACAACAAAATGCACACAATGTGTTTGCAGAATGGCCTAAACTGTGATGGAGTTGAAGCAATGGCTTGTTATGAGCTGAATTGAGCTGAAATGGGTCTGAGATGAGGGCTCAAGTGCAGATGGAAAAGATTGTTGGTGGTTGCAGTGAGATGGTGGGTAGTTGAGCTTCTTTGTTATGTGGAGCTGAAAAGGAGGTTGTTGTTGTGATTCTGTTGAGGTGCAGTGGAGGTTTTGCTGGCATAATGGTAATGGAATGGGTTTGGAAGAAAAAGGAGTTGAAGCTGTTGCTCGTTACAGGACAGAGAAAATGGGCTTTGTTGGCTGTGCTGTGAAGTAGTATCATGGAGTTAGCTGAGTTGCAGGTGCTCATTGAGTCGCAGGAGCTACAACAGAGAACATGAAGATGTTTCTGCTGATGTTGTGAAAGAATGAGACTGCAAGCAAGACTGAAAGTGTGGAACTAGAGGTTTGAACAGGAAATAATGGGTTTTGATGGAGATTCTGAAATGGGTTTGCTGTCAAGAACAAGATGTGGTTGTTGGAAGGAATTTGTGGAGATATTCATGGGTGGCTGCTGTTGATTCAAACATGGGATACGTCTGTAGGATATGTGGGGTGATTGATATTTGACTTCCAGTGGGGAAAGGGAACCAAGACTACCAGAACTAGTTACATGTCTCAATCTCGTACAACAAAGGACTGCGAACGAGTTGAGGGATCCCAGTTTACTATTGCTAATGCATCGGATCAAGATTTTGGTGTATTTGAGATATCCGTGCATCCGAGGCACATGAAGCCTCACCAAATTGAAGGTTTCAATTTCTTGCTTAGGAACTTAGTGTGCGGCGAGTCCAGTGTGGTTGCATTTTGGCACATGCACCAGGGTCTGGAAAAACCTTTATGATCATAAGTTTTATGCAAAGCTTCCTGGCAAAATATCCAAATGCCAGACCACTTGTAGTGTTGCCTAAAGGAATCCTGGGTACTTGGAAGAGAAGAGATGGCAATGCTCACCCTGGTATGAGTGAACTGAGTTTGTGCTGTGTTGGTAGGATGTGTAACTGTTCCAGACAACAAGAAGAGGTGCAACTGCAATGGGGGATGGAAGCTATGATGTTGTTATGGAAGTTGTATGCGGATATCCGGCTGCGAAAGGCATTAGAGTTTCAGTTGGCTGAACTGGAGTTGCCGCAAGCCATGGATTGTGGTACTGATGTGCAGCTGCAGGAGTTGATGTTTGAGTTGCAATTGGAGCTAATAATTACAGCTCAGATGGTACTGGTGGTGCTTCAATGAACTGAAACAAGAGAGAATGAGTTGCTACTGTATGTATGTGTTGCAGGTATTGAGTGAGCTACAGGGAATGTGATGTGAGTGTGTTTACGTCGAGCACATGGCTTGAGCACATTTGAGCTATGGGAGAGCAAATGGTGCACAAGAAGCAGCTGTGTGCTGGAGTTGGTGATCCAGGTGGAGTTTGGATGCTGCTGCTGTCAGATGTTACGAACTGGGATGAAGTTACAGGTCGCTGTTGCAGGTATTGATGATGCTGTTGCCAAGAATTGGTCGGCATTGGTGTCTCGTGTGACTGATGGTGGTTTGATCCAATGAGCTGGCAGTTCAGGTTCAGGGTTTGGTGAACTTGAGGTTGAGAGTGTGGTGAACAAGAAAGCATATGGAAGAGCTGAACTGAAGCTGAAATGTCACTGGCAGGTGATGTTAATTTCAAGACTAGTGCTGTTATGGAAGCAGTTCGGGTTACAGGATGGTTCTGGTGTTTGGTGGTGCTGCACAACTGAAATGGTGGTATAATTGGGTTAGAGAAGTGCAGTTGTGGCAGGAGCAAACTGAACTGGCAATGGCTAAGCACTGCAGAAATTGTGCGAAAACGGAGTAGAATTGGTGCACCGGTGGTACTAGCTCGGGATGCCGGATTTCGGAACTTGAAGCATGAATCATAATATTTCAGTGAATCGCGAAGGGGGTATGTGTTGGATGCATGATTCGGCCGCGGCATATATGAGCTACGAGTCACGCTTTTGGGCGCGTTTTCGCAAGAATTCAAGAATTGGTTTAGAAGGTTCATATGTGATGTATTGCTTTGAATTGTGAGTATATGAACTGCAGAGAAGGATAGTGAGTTGCTGCGAGTTATGGTAGTCGGATACAGGCTCGGGTGGTTGGAGATAGTTTCACGCGGCCGGATTCCGGCGACCGGCGACCGATTTCCGGCCATAATCCCAGTTTTCCGACAACGGATTTTGGACATAATTTTACATGGGTATTTTCCACACATGGGCTTGGTGGACCACTTGGAGATGGGTTTTGAGAAGATTTGACCTAAATTTGGAAAGAGTATCCTTTTGGAATGGGAGAAGCATATATATAGAAAACTCTTTCTCTAAACCTAATATCTCCATGAGGGAGAACTCATACTTTTGGTTCTAGGGTTTAGAAACATGATAGGTTTTCTCTTCTTTCTTGTTATGAACTCCTATGCCATGAGTAACTAAGTTTTTATTATTGGTTGAAGATGTAGTTGGATTTTGCAACCAAGTTATGATTTTTATGAATTAGTTTTCTCTCAATATTATCGTTTGATTTCTACGGGTTATAATAATTGCATGATTGATGTATTGCAATATGATTGAATGTTTGTTTAGTTAAGTCTAGAATTGATTGAACTCACATCCATATCTATAGCTATTTTAGGGTTTTCATCGAGCGATAACCTTGAATACGAGTAGCATGATATGATTCTAGGTTTTAGTGATACATCCTCGTAGTCATATGTAGAAATTGACCTTTGTTCGAATTGTTTGCGCAATGTATTACAATTGCATTGATTAGCCTATTTCTGAAACTTAATGCTCCTAGGAATTGAACTTGATTAGCGCAAGGCGTTAGGTTATTCTTTAGGTAGATTTCACACACGCAGCTCTAATGTGTGTGTTGATGACTTAAGAAATTTGCGGAGTATTCTTGCAATAAGATATTCCATGGCTTTTGATGATAGCGAGATTAAATACTAATTTTATTCATATATTCAAAAACTTGTTTACAATTGAAGATGAAACCTTTATCCAATATTTCACATCCTTGATTTGATTTGTTTACTTTTCTTTATTTGCTTTTATTTAGTTTATTTTATAAAAATCAGAAAATCCTCGGTGTTTTATATAGGAAACCATAACATATTGACAACCAAGACCTCTCTGTGGGAACGATCCTTTCTTGCCCTTGCTTCATTATATATTTTGAGTAGTAAGAAAGTGTAATTTATATTTGTGTCGGCTGACAACCGGTCAAAAGTCTTTTCGAAAATCAAAGAAAAAGTCTATGACTAATATTTTGATTGCGGATCAGGTTTCTGATCAGAAAAGAGTGAGTTCGAAACTCACGAAACATGGTTTGGACTCGTCTCTAATTCATTGTGAAAAATCGTCTGAAAAGAGATTCGATTCTCTTGTCTGCCCAAGTTCTGAATGTCGTAAGGTGATAGAAAGCTTTTTCAAACATATTGAAAAAAAATTCAGAAAAGGGTAAATCCATTGACAGTCTAGATGATGTCCTAGAACTTATCATTCAAATGAATGTAAGAATATGTGAAGGAAAGCGAGAAACACCTAGTCTTCAAAATAATTGATAGATTATGAGGAACAAAAACTAGCTTTATGCAATGAAGTTCATCAACAGACTAAAGAGTGTGAAATTCTTACTCAATCGCTGGAACACTCACAGATAAGGAATAAGGTCCTTATTGAGAAACTCCTTACTGTAACATGTCAGGAGGTATATCTGAAAAAGTGTTTAGAAAAACATTTCCAGCAAGGAATGAAAACCTTAAGAGGACATATAGAACGTCTTGAACAAGAGACGTTAGCAAACTGTCGACTGGCAGATCTAGACAAAACGGATTCAAGTTCGAGGAACATACCATCTTGGGCACAAGATGTAATTAAGGATATTATATCTCGCAATTCCCTTAACAAAGACGATGGGTTCAGAACCCACGAAGAAGAACATGATCATGTTCAAAAGGGAGAAAGATCTTCTCCTATGATGTATGATGAGGATTATCCTCATCCCAGTGCGTAACCGCATTGGAATGTGCATCCTTACTTTGCCCAATCTTCAGATGTAAGGAAGCACACATACATGGGCAAATGGTATCCTACTAATATCTCTTATTCAATATAGAGAGATTACACAATCTACCTTAATGATATATTAATCATCTTTAAGTGTAGAAAGGTTATCTTACAACAACTTGTGTAAAAAGGGATAAGTTAGTATCTTCTGATACATATTTTGGAGAAAATTTCTTTGGAGTATATTGTGTTTCTTTAACATATTAAGATGCGAAAATTTCTTCAAATCTTGTCAGAATTATTTATTTAAGGCTGATATCTATGTTTGGAATGTGTTAAAGGTATTCAAGTATTTGTACTCAACGTGTCTGAGAACTTATACTAAAGGATGTATTCTCAAACCATATCTCAAGCACAACTTCTGAAAGCCTTGAGTGGAATGACTTTTAAGGATAATACTCATCTTGATAATGCCGTCAAGAAATCTGGTTGTGAAAATACCGATAATGAAAAGGATGATATGACTTATCTCCTTGTCCAAAACAGTTTGGATGCTAAGGTTGATATTATCAATCTTCGACAAGTCCTCCTCAGTACCATCGAAACTCAACATAGACAGGCAGCATTACTAAGAAATGTTATCCGTAACCAAAGGAAACTGATTAAACTTGGAATCGGTAATAGGAAGTATGCTAGGAATATTAATCGAAAGGTTAATGCTTTAGCCTGTGAACATAACCAAGGTACTGTGTGCAGAATCCGAGATATCAGTCGTGATGTTGTTGATGAAGATCCTAAAAAATGTGAGGAAATTGAAGATGATCTTTGAAAAGCACCTGTCGGAAGGTTACTAGAGATTAAGTCATTTGCTGTAATACTTAATCTAGTTTAATAGACATCAATTTTTGATTTCTTTCATTGATTGTATTGGTCTATTATGAATAAAATTATTTGATTGGTAATATTTCTTGTGATAGTTTTTGGTTTACATAGCCTGTGCTTAATTGCTTTTACCTTATTGCTATGTATGTTTATGGGATGTTTGATTTCGGTTTTACTACCTTAATATTCTATCTCATATATTGTGAACCCTCATGGTTTGGGTGACTTTCTGATTTAGCGGGATTAAGTTCTAGCCCTAGTAGGTAGGCTTTATCAAAGGATTATGAGGGGTTCTGATAGAAACAATATGTGAAAAAGTCACAATATGTTGAATCGGTTTTGGTTTAGCATAAAAGCATATGTGTTTCGACGGTTTCAACTTTTGCTTGCAATTGTTAAAACCAGGTTTTAAGTAACAAGACTCGAGAGAATGTCTCGAGAGAAGGTAGCAAGGCTCGAGAGAGTGTCTCGAGAGAAGGTAACAAGACTCGAGAGAATGTCTCGAGAGAAGGTAGCAAGAGCCTGCGAAATCATTAAAGGGCTCGCGAGAATATGAGTTGTATGTGAGCTGTCATCCATTATGTAAACACCTATATAAAGAGGAGAGCAGGAGAGAGAAAGAGGAATAAAGGGGGAGAGGACACTTTTAGGAGGAAAGAGATATTTTTAGAGAGAGATTTATTTTCTTTATCATCTTCTTCCCCAAATAATTAGATCTAGAGCTCTAGAAAATATCCATTAATGGAGATTCTCAATGTAATTCAAATGTAACCTCAACAATCATAGTGAAGAATCGTGGATGTAGATCACATTGATCGAACCACGTAAAAAATCTTATGTGTCTATTTAAATTTCTAGCACTTATATTTAAAATTTAGGTGATTAATATGATTTAGATCTACAAAATATAGTGAGGGGTGTAGTGTGGGATTTCCTGCAACTACATATGCGCTAGAAACAGGGACCTAATCTTGTTGGTTCAAGAAAGTTTAGAAAAAACGACTCATGTTGGTGGTGAATTCAATTGGATCTATAAACTTTAAGAGAAATTTCCATGAAAAGTAATCTTTGTTCATACTTTTTATTTATATCTATAAAATTTAGGTTCAAAAATGGAAGTTTTATGGAAGAAATCACACTTTCAGGGAGAAAATACCGTCAACAATTCAAAAAAAAAAAAAAAAAAAAAAAAAAAGGGTTTGATGTGATAAAATTTAAGGAAGAAAGCTAATTTTTAATGGAAGATTTCATATTGGGAGAAAAGAAAAGAGGAAAATTGTTGAAGGAAACTAAGGAAGAACGAAGAAAAGGATAAGAACAAAACGCTGTGATTTTTATCACAAAAAGAAGCTCGCAGATGGTTTGAGTTGGAGCGAAGAAGCTTGATGTCGCAAGATCAAATCTCGCCACAGTCATATTTTTCAAATATTTTTGAACTTTCAAGAAGGGAAAAATGGAATGAAGCTATAGCATTGTGTGTTTCCTTCGCAAGCATAAAGCAAGCAGCCCCAGATGGTCATTCGCGAAGAGAATAAGCTTGGGGTTGAGTTCGAATCCCACCTTTACATATTTTGAACTTCCGAGAGCGAAGAAGTGAATAAAGCTATAGTATTGTGTGTTTCTTTCACAAACAGCAGCTAGCACAATTGGTCTTTGCGAAGAGTATAAACATAAGGTCGCGAGTTCGAGTCTTACCCTTCGCGAAGAATTTTTGTCATCTTTTTCCTTGAATATCAAAGGGTGAATATAAGTCATGTATTAGCATTCTCGCGATCCTTTCGCACATGGGAGGAGTAGCACAATTGGTCACGAGCGAACATGAGGAGCTTAAGGTCGCGGGTTCGAATCTCCCTCCTCGCAAAGAATTTTTTGCTTCGCAAAGAAGGAAAAAAAATGGATAATTTCGCAAGATTGTTTCATTCTTTCGCAAACAAGAGGCGACATGGTTGGTCACCTGCGAAATTAATGAGTTCATGGTCGCGAGTTCAAATCTCAACGAACGTGTATTTTTTCGCATGGATTTTTCAAGTATATTTCGCAAGAAGAAAGTAAGTGATTATTTCGCGAGAAACATTTCGCAGAGGCTTGGCTAGCACAGTTGGTCGGGAGGCATGAACGCGAGTTTAAGGTCGCAGGATCAATTCTTGCTCTTGCACATTTATTTTTGTTATGCAAAATTTCACACAGACATTGCTTATCTCGCAAAGAAGAAAGTTGATGATTATCTCGCAAGTTAATTTCGCAAATGAGGTTAGAACAGTTGGTATGGTGCGAGAATATGCAAGAGGCAGGTCAAGGGTTCAAATCTCATTTCCCACAATTCTTTTTGCTGCGAGATATTTATATTTTATGCGACGTTCATACATTTCAAGGATGATAGCTTCGCAAGCAAATCATATACTTCGCAAGAGACAACAACAGCAGCAAATCGCAAATGATATGATATTATGAGAATGAATGAAAGAAGTGACAGAAAAGAAGAAATGAATGAAAGAATGAAGACATGCGATAATTTCGCAAAGATAATGAGAAGAGATAATCAAAAATGAATGATTGAATGAATTGACAAAAATGAATGAGTAAATGAATGGGACGAACCTTTATGGCGTACACCCTAGTTCGCGAATTACATTTCGTAAGAGGCAAATGTAAGACCTAAAGTGCGTCATATAAGGGGGTATCTCTCGACATGGCTCAGGGGGAAGGTTACACCGCTCCTGAAGCCTGAGTCATGGAAATTTGGGGCCCATGAAAGCCTATCCGGAAGAGGTACCTTGGATTCCCAACTATATATATAAGGTTATACCTGGTTGGGCGACCGAGGGTCTCTTCCTAGGAGTCGAGTGTATGCTCAAGGCGCGAGGTACACGGTTGAGCGAGTGCCCGGGATGGATGAACCTACCCCGGCCATTCTTGGCAAGTCTTGGCATATGTTGCACTCGCCCGAAGAAAACTCCACTTAGGGTGCAGTCTCGTAACCATAAACCCTATAGGTATAAGGGATAAGAGGTCTGCGAAAACAACTCGGTTGTTGTTAAGACCGGATGGGAGGAGCTAGTCTTGTATGGCCGATGTTTCGCCTCCTTGAAGGGGCAACCGGGGAGATGATAAGGGCGACGCTCTCCATTAGGGGAGTGTCAAAACAGACGCAAATGTCATGAGGCTTTGTTTTCGCAAGGAGACTTAGGCTTGTCATATTTGTGCAATGATCCCGAAGAGGCAATAATACTAACGCGAGGGTAAGACGAGATCAATGGGTCTTTACACGAAAGTGTACGGACGTCTGCGATTTCGTCGCAAGACTGGGCAATGTCATGGGGCTCCATGTTCGCAAGGATATTTAGGCCTGTCATATTGTCGCAAACAAAACATCCTGCAGAGGCAAAAATACTTGAAATATGATAAGGCAAGATCAATGGGTCTTTACATGCAAGTGTAAAGACGTCCTGCGATTTTGTCGCGATGAAAGGTGGCAGGGGAGGACCTCTAATTAGGGAGGTCTAACTTGGAAGTCCACACAAAAATGATAAGGCAAGGTCAATGGGTCATTACGTGAAAATGTAAAGACATCCTGCGATCTTGTCGCAATGATAAAATTCAATGTAAAGCAATGAAGAGATTATACTATCGCATGAGCACAACGCAGGGATAGAGGAAAGATAAGAATGAAGAAATAACTCACTCATTCAACACTTTTTCAACGATTCTACCTTCGTAGATAAAGAAAAGAGGCAACAATGGATTACCGAAAAAACATTTTATGTTCTTTATTTTCTAAGCAAGAATCATTTCCAAAGAAGATGTTTACCAATGAACAACAAGAATCCTCACCAAAAATGGAATAATGACTTCGCATGAACAGAGGCAATACTTCTTATACTTCAAGGATTAATATTTCTTATCCACTTCGCAAAGTTTCGTAACTTCGCGAAAGAATAGAGCATAGCATGAGGCAAAGAACATGGAGCGAGAGTTTCGCATGATGGATTCGCAATACTTCTTATATTTAGAGGATTAAGTACTTCTTATACTTCTCAAAGGATACTTCATACTTCTTATATATATTTCGAGGATTAAGTACTTCATATACTTCTTCAAGGATACTTCACGCTTCGCATAATTCAAGAAACGATACTTCATATATGCTTCTCAAAGCTTCGGAACTTCGCAAAAGAATAGAGGCAAGTACGTACTTTTCAAGTCCAGTATTCTTCCGCTCGTTCCTTCATCAACAAAGATCAAAGATTACTACAACAACAGATTTTTCCTTAAAGATCGCTCTTCAAGCAATATTCAAGGAAAAAGAGGCAAGATGTAGGATTCAAATATCGCACAACATATTCTCTTAGCGTGCGAGATTCAATTATTTTCTTAACTCGCGAGAGTGTCTCGAGAGAAGGTAGCAAGACTCGCGAGAGTGTCTCGAGAGAAGGTAGCAAGACTCGCGAGAGTGTCTCGAGAGAAGGTAGCAAGGCTCGAGAGAGTGTCTCGAGAGAAGGTAACAAGACTCGAGAGAATGTCTCGAGAGAAGGTAGCAAGGCTCGAGAGAGTGTCTCGAGAGAAGGTAACAAGACTCGAGAGAATGTCTCGAGAGAAGGTAGCAAGAGCCTGCGAAATCATTAAAGGGCTCGCGAGAATATGAGTTGTATGTGAGCTGTCATCCATTATGTAAACACCTATATAAAAGAGGAGAGCGGGGAGAGAGAAAGAGGAATAAAGGGGAGAGGACACTTTTAGGAGGAAAGAGATATTTTTAGAGAGAGATTTATTTTCTTTATCATCTTCTTCCCCAAATAATTAGATCTAGAGCTCTAGAAAATATCCATTAATGGAGATTCTCAATGTAATTCAAATGTAACCTCAACAATCATAGTGAAGAATCGTGGATGTAGATCACATTGATCGAACCACGTAAAAAATCTTATGTGTCTATTTAAATTTCTAGCACTTATATTTAAAATTTAGGTGATTAATATGATTTAGATCTACAAAATATAGTGAGGGGTGTAGTGTGGGATTTCCTGCAACTACATTAACATTTCTCTGGTAAAGGTTGAGGTGTGTTGTTATTCTTTTGTTCACGCATAAGGATGACAACGTGGTGATATTTCGATATCAATTCTCCCTGGACGAAGATGCAATCATATTGGAGAAGTGGATGTGAAATTTGAGGTAACAATCTTGTTAGTTAATTGTTTTCCTGTTTAAGAAAAGCCTGAGGTGATATTATATATATTTGTTGCTTTTGCTTAACAAAATTTCGGTTCAATTGATATTTATTCCATGATGTGTGTGTGGATGTGTGTTTCAATTGTATCCGGTTAAGAAAAACTATTGTTATCTTGCTTTATTGTGTGGTATCAATTGTTTAGGATTACAAATTTTCGGTAAAATTGATGTGTGTGTGTGTGATTCAATTGGTTCCGGTTAAGAAAAACTATTGTTATCTTGCTTTTGTATGGTATCAATCGTTTAGGATTACAAAATTACGGTGCAGTTGCGGTGCTTATTGATAGGGTGTAGAATACATCCTATTTACTATCTATTGTTTATGCTTTCTTTGTTATTTTTCTTGTAAATTATGTATTTTACGCTTGTTTTGAGTTTTATAGCTACTTTGGAGTCGCACGGAGGAAAAGAAGAAGAAATCACTCAATTTGAGCAAAAGGGTAAAATTGTCATTTCACCAAGGAGGGAATACTATATGGAGCCCAGCCAAGGTTAAGGGGAGGTCAAAGAGGTGTCCCTTATCCAAAAGAAGGGAGTGAGAATAGCACATTTTGGGTGTACTTATGGTGGGTGTCTGAATCCACCCACACCCTAAACCCATAGACCCATACCCGTACCCGGATCCATGCCCGAATCCGCCCCATTTAACCCAGCTCTAAATCGAGAAGAGTTATTTCTCAATCATTCATTCTGAAATTGAGAGGAAAAACGGTAGAGCAATGGCTGCCGCTGTGGTTCGATTGATCGAGAGAAAGGGAGTACAAACCAAGAGATCGAGAGTTGCAGGTGGTGAGTTAATGGATAGATTCGATTGAGAGATGAAATCAAGGGTTGGCTGTAGCTGATTCAAAGGAAATATCATCATGAATCGATGAATTAAGGGATTCGTAGTTGTTGATGTCGAGATTAAGATGCTGGATAAAAGAACTTAGGGTTTGCTGAATCAATTGAGATCGAGAAGCAGGGAAGAAGGAGATAGAGCTGCTATTGTGAAACTCATTTGAGGCGGTCGGAACGAGGTTGAAATCGGATGAGTTGAGATGGGAACCATTGCTATTTTGTCAAAATTGTGAGATGTTGATCTTTGTTGGAATTCAAAATGGTCGATGAGGATGAAGCTCGGTGAGAGGAGCATTTGTTGTTGAATTAGATGGGTTTGAGAGTGGATTTGAAGAATTACAAAATGATGAACTCGGATGGAAGTCTCTTTTTGCCAAGAACAAGGTGATGATAAGAGTCTGAGAGCTGCAATGAACTAAATGAGATTTTGGGTTGAAAATGGAAGAGATGGCAGCAAGATTTAAGATGGGTTCTGCTATGAAAGTGTTGATATTGTTCAAAGTATGAGCTGAGATTGCAGGGCGATGCTGGTGCTGTTGCTGCAATTGACAAAAACAGAAGATGGGTTTTGTGAAGACTGAAACTGAGAATCTAATATGGCTATGATTTAAATGCAGAGATGGTCAGGTTGCTGTGGTTGAGAAGCAGATGAAGAATGAAGCTATTGAATGCTCGAATTGATAGATGTATGTATTAGGTTTCTTAGCAGGGAATGGCTTTGCTCTGAGGTTGAATGAACAGGATATGGGAGTGCTGAACTGAGAGAGCAAATGGAGCTTGAGAGGTGATGGAAGTGCAAGGGCAGCCGCGGTGATACTGAGAGCTACAAGGAAGTTGCATACAGGGATGGCATTGCAGGTGGAGATGGATGCCAAGGATATTGCAGGTGGCTCAAATTGTGCAGGAGAAGTGAACTGTGGTGTTATTTCGATGGTGCTGAGTTGAAGAAAATGGAGTTAGCCTGAGATGGAGATGCTGGGTATGAGCTGAGTGGTGAGATGCACAAGAAGAGATGGCAGATATGGGTTTTGCAGTGGTGTGTGAGGTGTGGAGTTGGCTTTGAGAAGCAAATGAGGTGGAGATGTTAAATAAGCTGCTGGGATTTGAATTCAGTTTTGCAGAGCTGGAGAGAGCATAAATTACAAGGAAGGAGTGCAGGTTCTGTTGCAGTGAAGGCAAGGGAAATGGAGGCCATGAAGATTGTGTTGCAGCTGAAATGAGAACGGCGTCTCAATGGAGGTAATGGTGGCAGTAGCTGTGAAGGTTACAGGATAGAATATTGCAAGAAGATGGTGCAACATACAGGGCCATCATGGCTGGATTCTCCCAGCTGAAGTGCAATGATGGTGCATCACAAGTACAGGCCAGTGCAAAAGACTAGGCCATTCAGCCCATCCAGCTGAGTAATGATGATCCAGACCCTGACTCAGCCACTCAGACCAGTAAGCCGAGTAAGCCAACGAGTTAGAAGCTGACTCAGCAACTGACTCAGTCTGACTCAGTGATTCCTTTGACCCTGTTGACTAACAGTTGACTGACGGTTGACCCGTTTGACCGTTAGTCCTAATGGAGGACTGACGGAATATTCCGTCGCATATTCTCTCGACGGACAGAATTTTCAGGTGGCCGGCGGCGACAATTTCCACGGATTAAAGCCACAATCCCGCTTTTTCCGCGAGCAAAAATTCCAGAATTTTCTATGGACTTCTCTCATGGGTGTGAAGACTTGGGCTAGGAATTGGATGGAGAATTGGACTCAAATTTGGAAAGAGAAGGTGGAAGAGTTGAGAAAAGCTTGGAATTGGAAATTGAATTGCTAAAGGAAAAGGATTCTACTCCTTAGAAGATTTGGAGAATATTGAAGCCTATAAATAGAGAAGTTTTCTACAACTTCTACACACACATCTCTACACACACAACACTTGTTTTCTTTTGATTCTTCTTCTTAATTATTTGTGTGAACTTGAAAATTCCTTTTAAATAATTATTTGTGTGAATTTCAAAACATGAGTAGATAATTTTTTATTGATTGAGGATGAATTCCTAGTTCTTAATTTATGTTTTAAGTTTTTGTTTTCAATTCTATCTTGAAGTTTTTCACATAATTATCGTTTGTTTTTACTAATAGGAATGATCTTAAAGACATTCATGATTGATTGATAGATTGTTGGGAGGCCAACTAAATTGATTTGTTAATTTAATCTAAAGCTAGTGAAAGTTAGGGGATAAGTAATCGTTTCTTGACTTTTTACATAAGTAGCAAACACGAGACCTTCATGGAGGGATTCCGTGGAGCAATTGTGTGTGAAAACAACGTTAGCAAGTAGACCTTGATCTAAGAGTCTAACTACTAATATTGACCTAATAAGTTCATAAATCTTAATGCGTTTATTTTAAATTACATCTAGAGTGATCTACTACTAGGTGGTTTGGTAAATAGAATCCGGTAGTCGAGAACTTCCGTGTCCCGGTGATATAAGGGATTTAGGGGTTTAGCACGATCTAGATGCTTTACCTACGGTTGGTGATAATTTGTGACTAATAACAAGTAGAAAAGAACATAATTTATTCATTGTTTTGCAACGAAGAAGGATTCCTTGATCTTGTCTCTCTTATTGCTTTCATCTTTCAACTTTCGATTTTAATTGCTTTGTTTATTTTCTTTTGTTTTTTACACCCCCCTTTCGTGACAATTTTTACAACTAAGATCTCTTGCTCCTCGTGGGAACGAACTTGACTTCCATTATATTATTTTTAATTGAGTGGAAATACTAATTAATTTGATTGCACCTACAACACGCATCAAATTTTGGCGCCGCATCGTCTGGGGAGCAACGGGCGATTGTTAGTTGTGTTTCTTTTTGCTTTATTCTTGCTTTGTTAGATTCTTTACCGTATCTAACTTAGTTTTCGAGAATCTTATTTCAGGTGCTATACCTTTGGTGAATGCTTAAAGAGGGCAGACCGAGTCCAATACGTCTTCGATCCGGCACTCAACTAAAGGATTTCATTCATGCGGTCAACACTCCACTTCCTCCTTCTTCATCTAGTGAATTCACAGATTCGGACAAAGAGGAAGAACCAATGGCTGATCGTACACTCAAGGACCTAGCTTCTCACAAGCTTGATACACAACAATGGTGTATCCAAACTAATTCAACCTTCGAGATCAAGTCGGGGTTGATTAGAGAGTTACCAAAGTTCCATGGCATGGTGAATGAGGACCCAAACAAACATCTTATGGACTTCTATGCCATAGTTATGGCTATGCTTCCACCGGAGACTAATGCGGATGGAGCAATGTTGAAAGCTTTCCGTTTTCTTTGGGCAATGCTAAGGAATGGTTATATTATTTGCCTTAGGAAGTATCACAACATGGAATGGGATGAAGAAACTTTTCCTCGAGAGATATTTTCCCGCATCCAAAGCTACTCAAATTCGCAAGGAGATTTGTGGATTGAAACAACAAGTGGGAGAATCATTGTATGAATGTTGGGAGCGATACAAGAGGTTGGTGGCAAGCTGTCCACACCATCAATTTAGTGATGTTATGATACTCCAATACTTCTATGAAGCTCTCCACCCAAGTGATAGGTCTCTTCTTGACGCCGCGGGTGGTGGTGCACTAATGAACAAGACTTTGACCGAAGCTAGAGAGTTGATTGAAAGTATGGCGGCAAACTCGCAACAATTCTACACAAGGGATGAACCAATGGTTAGGCGAGTGCATGAAGTTAGTGATACATCATCACATCTTGATCAAAGGATGAGTAACATGGAGATAATGATGCAAAGAATGGCCGCGGTAAGTATTCCGGATGGTGAGACCGAACAAGTGAATGCTTTATATCCAAATCAAAGGCCAAGGTACGATCCATACTCCAATACCTATAATCCCGGGTGGAAGGATCATCCTAACTTTAGTTATGCAAATAAGCAAGCGGCGGCTCCTAATCCATATGCGCAACAAGGAGGTTTTCAACAATCACGCTTTCAACCTCAACAACAAGGTGGTTCTCAACAATTCCAACCACAACAAGTCAAGGAGCGTGATTCTTTGAATGATGACAAGCTCAATGCGTTAATGCAAGGTGTGCAAGGTCTTACTTCTATGTTCCAACAAAGCCAACAAAAGACCGATTCGGCCATCAAGGATTTACAAACTCAAATGGGACAATTGGCGACCGATGTGAACCTATTAAAATCTCAAGCATCCACAAAACTTCCTTCACAACCATTTGTGAATCCAAGAGAGAATGTTAATGCGGTTACTTTAAGGAGTGGAAGACAAGTGGATGGTCCAAGTCATCATGAAAAAGCTATTGATGAGGTAGTCAAAGATAAGGAGGAAACCGCACCAAAGGAGAACTCCACACCAAACGACCAATCTAAGGAACCGGTTCCTACTTTCACTACTCCACCTCCTTTTCCTAGTCGTTTTGCTAAATCCAAGAAAGAAGCTCAAGACAAGGCACTTATGGATATCTTCAAGAAGATTGAAATCAACATTCCATTCATTGAGGCTATCAAGACAATGCCACGGTATGCGAAGTTCATGAAGGAATTATGTACAAAGAAGGATAGGTTGCTTGATAATGAAATTACTAAAGTTGGCGAGAGTGCGTCGGCTATGCTATTGAAGAAGATGCCTACAAAGTGCACGGATCCCGGTGGTTTCACGGTACCAATTACTATTGGTAAGCAAAGGTTTGAACATGCTTTACTTGACTTGGGAGCTTCCATTAGTGTGATGTCGGCCGAAATATATGACTCCTTGAATCTTGGACCTTTGAAAGAGACAAGAGTTATTATCCAATTAGCGAACAA
Organism: Papaver armeniacum; assembly: GCA_023531295.1. Taxonomy (NCBI): domain Eukaryota; kingdom Viridiplantae; phylum Streptophyta; class Magnoliopsida; order Ranunculales; family Papaveraceae; genus Papaver; species Papaver armeniacum. Next base: position 198,871 of record JAJJWW010012072.1, read on the forward strand.
GTCTAACATATATCCAAAGGGACTTGTAGAAGACGTGCTAGTGCAAGTAGATGAGCTTATTTTTCCGGTGGATTTCTTCGTGGTGGATATGGACAACAATGAGAACCGAGCATCTACTTCTTTACTTCTTGGGAGGCCATTCATGAAGACCGCAAAGACGAAGATTGATGTTGATAAGGGTACACTCACTATGGAATTCGACAAGGAGATAATACACTTTAACATATTTGAAGCCATGCGCTACCCAAGTGATGTGCATTCCGTTTACTCCATTGATGTGGTTGATTCATTAGCGCAACAAATGGTGGAATTGAATCGAGAGGATGAACTTGATGTGGTGTTGCAAAAGAGCATTGAATTGGACGTCCACGGCTTGTCTAACTTGGATGTTGAAATCTCCAATGAATTGGTGGAGATGTGTGGTGCTTTGGCGACATTGCAAGAAGCTAAAAAGGGTAATGTTTCATATATTTCTTTACCCGTGAATGATGAAATACTTGTACCATCTATTGTGAAGGCGCCCAAACTAGAATTGAAGCCACTTCCGGACCATTTGAAGTATGCTTTCTTGGGAGATGGAGATGAGCTTCCGGTGATTATTTCTAAGAACCTCACATCGGTACAAGAAGACCGTTTGCTTAGAGTCTTGAGAGAGCACAAAACGGCTATTGGGTGGACAATTGCGGATATCAAGGGCATTAGTCCTTCCATGTGCATGCATAGGATTCTAATGGAAGAAAACGTGAAGCCGGTACGTGATGCTCAACGTCGGCTTAATCCTCCCATGATGGAGGTTGTGAAAAAGGAGATACTCAAATTGCTAAGTGTGGGGGTAATCTACCCAATTTCCGATAGCAAGTGGGTTAGTCCGGTTCAAGTGGTACCCAAGAAATCCGGAGTCACGGTTGTTCGAAATCAAGACGATGAACTTGTTCCTACAAGAGTTCAAACCGGATGGAGAGTGTGCATTGATTATAGAAAGCTTAATTCCGCAACCCGAAAGGATCACTTTCCTTTACCTTTCATTGATCAAATGTTGGAGCGGTTAGCGGGGCATTCTTATTATTGTTTCTTGGATGGTTATTCGGGATACAACCAAATTGTTATTGCACCGGAGGACCAAGAGAAGACCACTTTCACTTGTCCATTTGGAACGTTTGCATATAGACGGATGCCGTTTGGCCTTTGCAATGCACCGGCTACTTTTCAAAGATGCATGGTGAGTATATTCTCGGATTATGTGGAGCGCATCATCGAGGTATTTATGGATGACTTTAGTGTTTATGGCAATTCTTTTGATGGTTGTTTAAATAACCTTGAACTAGTTCTTAAACGATGCATAGACACAAACCTTGTCCTTAATTGGGAGAAATGTCACTTTATGGTAAACCACGGCATAGTACTTGGTCACATTGTGTCCTCTCGAGGGCTCGAAGTGGACAAGTCAAAGATAGATTTAATAAGAAACTTACAATATCCCACTTCGGTGAGGGAGATCCGTTCCTTTCTTGGTCATGCAGGTTTCTATAGGCGGTTTATCAAGGATTTCTCTAAAATCTCCATGCCGATGTGCAAGTTATTACAAAAGGAGGTACCTTTCGACTTCAACAAGGAATGCGAGGATGCTTTTGACAAATTAAAGGAAATGTTGACAAGTGCGCCAATTATCAAATCACCGGATTGGAATCTTCCATTTGAATTAATGTGTGATGCTAGTGATTATGCGGTTGGAGCCGTTTTGGGTCAAAGGGTGGACAAGTTGTCCCATGTTATCTATTATGCATCTAGGACCCTTAATAATGCACAAATCAATTATTCTACCACGGAAAAGGAGTTATTGGCTATAGTTTTTGCTTTGGAAAAATTTCGATCATACTTGGTGGGTACAAAGGTTATTGTGTATTCCGATCATGCCGCACTAAGACACTTAATAAAGAAGAAAGAAGCTAAGCCAAGATTAATCCGGTGGATCCTATTGTTACAAGAGTTCGACATAGAAATTCGTGATAAGAGGGGTGTGGAGAATACCGTTGCGGATCATCTTAGTAGACTTGTTATGTCTCAAGAGGAACTTCCATTACATGACTGTAGTAGCAGGATTTCCCACACTACACCCCTTACTCGATTTTGCTTAATTAATCCATTGAAAGATGTAAGATCAAGAACATTTATTGATTGAATTCATGAAATGTTTACACAGGATAATAGAATTACACTTAGGAATTAAAACACTCTTAAACTTTCTCTCTCCTATTGACTTGCCTAACCCTTTCGAAAAGATCTCCCTTCTTACAGACTCATTTAGCCCTTTATATAGGGTAATACATAGTGGATGACAGCTAAGCTCCCCTTTATTTTCGGGAATGTCTCGCGAAGTGTCGCAGATGCACAAATATTCACTCTCGCGACACTTCTTAACCCTCGCCAGGTCTCACGTCTTCTTTATGTTTTGCCTGTCGTTATTCATTGCGTCGATTATTTTAGCTCCCTGCGACTCCTCGCGACACCGTCGTTCATTAATCCCGCGAGCCTTGTACGTTGCGATATTATGATCCTACATCTTGCCTCTTTTTCCTTGAATATTGCTTGAAGAGCGATTTGAAGGAAAAATTCATTGTTGTCATATTCCTTGGTTTCAATTGATGAAGGAACGAGCGAAAGAATACTTTTCTTAAAAAGTACGTACTTGCCTCTATTCTTTTGTGAAGTTCCGAAGCTTCTTTGAGATATATACAAAGTATCGTCTCCTATCTCTCCTCATACTTCTCCTGCGAGGGGAAGAGTATCATGAGATTTTTACAATATTGTTGCCGCGACTGCTTATCTTTATTTGTTTCAGTTTTGTACTTTTACACGGATTTTGATTATTAATGTCTTTTCTTGACACGTCTCTTTCAACCGCTTATTCTTGACCATTCATGTCTCTTCGCATTAAATGACCTCGTTTTTCTCGAGGATCTTTTTCCCTATATATAGTTTTCTTTTCCCCTCCTTTTCATTCTTTAGTTTCTCTCTGCAACTTCTCTTTGACTCTCTCCTTCCGCAATTTGCGCTCCTGCTACTGTAAATCTTTTCTTCATCCCTTCTAACGTTGATCCTAATCTTTAACCTCCCATCCATTCCCATACTGATAATGGCTTCCATTAGTCGTGCATACAAAGCTTCTTTTGATGAAGTTCAATGAGTTGCTCGAGAAGGGTTTCACTCTATCAACCATTCAAGAATCTTCATCTATTCTTTCGCAAAGTTATTTTTCGATCATCAATGTGATGATCAAAAGATTATAGTCTCGCTAGGTCAGCTTCTCGCGGGACTTCCCATTCCCTTGTACAATCCTGAGATGCCTTTATTTTATGAAATCTTGGCCCATGAAAAATTCTCTCGGGCTGTTTATCAATTGAGTGGCGATTGCATTCGCCTAATGCTTGAGTTCGCGAATCGTGGTCTTTGGCAAAGGATCTTTATACCCTACTATCGTTAGACACCCCGATTTCACAGACTTGGAAATAGCTGCTGAGAAGTACACTGTAGAGAGCTTTTTTGAAAACTATTCAGTGATAAAGATGATTAATGCGAAATCTCGCTGGGGCATTCGCCTGAAAAAGAAGGATAATGTCCCTGAGGATAAATTGCTCATGCAGGATATTGATTGGCACTCGGGCAATAATACTACTCCTCGCCACTCCAAAGATGAGAAGTGGTGGGTTGTACCCTTGATTTTAAATGGCCCTTATATCGCGGGCTCAAGACGTTCTTCCTGCGAACCTCGCAGGGTATCATCCTTGGGAATTCAAATGGCCTGATGAGGCAAATGAGGTATGTTTCCCATTTTAAATCTTGCCTTTACAACTTTCTTTTTATATATGTTGAGTTTGTAAAATTTCTCAGATCGCCAAATTGAGAAGAAAGTACAAGGATAATCCGTTGGAGAGTACTCTGACCATACTTCGATCGCTTACGGGTGAAGTAAGAAACATTTCCTTTGTTATTTGAAACAATATTGTTGCCTCTGTTTCTTATCTTTAACCATATGCGAAGGTTGAAGTCAAGAAGTCAGAGCCATGAAGATTAAAAGTAAGGGTAAAACTGCTGCTCGCAAGGGTAAATCTTCTGCTCCCTTAACTAAGAAGCGAAAGATCCACTCTTCTTCTCGCCTTAGCTCAAGCTCTGAATCTTCTGACGAGGATAACCATGACTCGAATCCTTCTCTCGCCAAGAAGATTCCATCGACCAGTTCTTCTATGGATCAGTTATCTAGCATCTTCTCAGACTCTTTCCAAGGAATGGGAGATGCTCCCCTAGCTTCTCTTTGCGGGGTTCTCGCAAACGTGTGTAATGCTACTTTATTAGAGGGCAATAATTCTTTCAATGGAGCCTCTAGAACTGTGTCTCCCGACTTCTTGAACTCACTTGGGTCTTTGGTATGCATGTAGTCATATTTCCCTGTTAATTTTTAAATTTTTAAATATATATATATATATTAATGATTTTTCTATCTTCTTTTATAGGTTGGAAGAACTTCTTTTGTAGTTGCCTCAGATCTCGAGAGAAGACGCAACAATCTTGAAAAGAAGAATTCGCAATTGAACAAGAAGATTCGAGAATTAGAAATTGAAGCTGCGTCATCTCGCGATAAGGTTCAAAAATTAGAAGCCGATCTAGATTCCCAAAAGGATAGAGTGTCTACTCTTCAGAACTCAAATCAGCAACTTTACGGTATAGTAATTTTCAATTCTCAAATCCTTGTCATGTTATCTTCTATCTTTCTTTGTCTGACTATTATTCTCGCAGACGTATATAATCTCTCCGAAGAATCCATTCTTCTCCATTCATTTCCCGAACCTATGAATGACGATGTCCTTCTTACTTACCTCAATCAATCTCTAAGTAGTTCCTCAAATAAAACTAACCTCCTTTCATTAAAGGATCTTCAATCCAAACATCACCTCTTAGAGATCGAACACAGATCTAGTTTAAATTTGACTAATCGCTTTAAACGAATGTACCATGATTCCGAGAAGAAAATCAAGACTTTAAGGAAGAAAATTAGTGATCTCATAGATGAGAACGATCGCATTACTAACAGAGGTGCACAGGCGTTAGCAGAATTCCACAAATCTCTTCTTGGTGTGCAAGTCGAACGAGATGAACTCCTTCATCAAAATACCATACTTAAGCAGCGAGAAGAGCAAGTTCGTTCTCTTCTCGTTATTAATAGTGATGATGAATTCGCCTGGGCTGCGAAGGTTTTAGATAATGCCAGGAATAACCTAGGTGTTGATGTTAGTCTTCATGCCGAGCATACTTCCTTGATTAAAGATATGATATCTGATAGAGAAGGTTGCTTATTATACATACGCTTTCTTACTTCTGTAGTATTGCTTGTAAATTGTTAACTTGTTGTTTCTTATTTGCAGAATCTGAGAAGAGGCTTCAGGTTAGAATTAGAGAGCTTGAATCTGAAAAAGAACAACTCGCCAGGAATTTTCCAGCGAGAATTGAAGAACTCGAAACCGAAAAAGAACAGCTCGCAAAGAGTCTCTCCCTTCGCGAGAATAAATATTCCAAGTTAAAGAAACAATTTCTAACGACAGTGGAGAACTTTAATAATGATGCTGTTCGTTTTCGCAATGGAGGCATGGAGTATGTTTGTAAGGGCCACAATATCCCTCTGCATTCATATCCCTGTCTCCTTGAAAAGGTTCCTGAGAATCTGCCTGTCTCGTGACGTTTCGATAGTGAGGCTGGCGAAGAAGAAAATTCTGGCGATGAGAATAATCGGGATCAAGAATCGGATGAAGAAGAAGAATCACCAAAGAGATAACTCTTTTTGTTTTCTTTTCTGCTTGTAATATCTGTACATTTTCGTATCCTTATTATAGTGTATTTCTTGGATTTTTCCCCGAATTCAATCTTCACTCCCCTTTTTTGGTAGTTCTTCCTTGTAATATAATCGGCTAACTAACATTATTGATGTATAGCTCTTTCATCAAGATGAATAACAATATTCCATCTTTTCCATTCCCATACTTGCCTCTCGTTATTTATCTTCGATGAAAGATTTTAGTTGTCATCATGTATTTTGCCTAATAATTTTATTGAATTGAAATCGTTGCGACGTGGTCGCAGGTATCTTTATAAATCAAGAATCCTACTTGTCTCGCCTTACCATTTTGGTAGTCTTTGTTTTATTTTTTTCTTGTTGCGACAAGGTCGCAGCCGCCTTTACATTTTCATGCAATGGCCCATTGACCTTGCCTTATCATTTTTGTGTGGTCTTCCAAGTCAGACCTCCCTAATTAGAGGTCTTCCCCGCCACCTTTTATCGCGACAAAATCGCAGGACGTCTTTACACTTGTATGTAAAGACCCATTGATCTTGCCTTATCATTTTCCAAGTATTTTTGCCTCTCAGATGTTTTAGTTGCGACAATATGACAGGCCTAGATATCCTTGCGAACATAAAGCCCCATGACATTGCCGTCTTGCGACGAAATCGCAGACGTCCGTACACTTTCGTGTAAAGACCCATTGATCTCGTCTTACCCTCGCGTTAGTATTATTGCTCTCGCAGGATCATTGCACAAATATGACAAGCCTAAGTCTCCTTGCGAAAACAAAGCCTCATGACATTTGCGTCTTTTGGCACTTCCCTAGTGGAGAGTGCCGCCCTTATCTTCTCCCCGGTTGCCCCTTCAAGGAGGCGAAACATCGCCATACAAGACTAGCTCCTCCCATCCGGTCTTAACAACAACCAAGTTGTTTCGCAGCCTCTTATCCCTTATACCTATAGGGTTTATGGTTACGAGGCTGCACCCTAAGTGGAGTTTTCTTGGCGAGTGCAACATATGCCAAGACTTGCCAAGAATGGCCAGGGTAGGTTCATCCATCCCGGCACTCGCTCAACCGTGTACCTCGGCGCCTTGAGCATACATCGACTCCTTGGAAGAGACCCTCGGTCGCCCAACCAGGGTATAACCTATATATATAGTTGGGAATCCAAGGTACCTCTTCCGGATAGGCTTTCATGGGCCCCAAGTTTTCATGACTCAGGCTTCAGGAGCGGTGTAACCTTTCCCCTGAGCCATGTTGAGAGATACCCCTTATATGACGCACTTTAGGTCTTACATTTGCCTCTTACGAAATGTTATTCGCGAACTAGGTGCACGCCATAAAGGTTCGTCCCATTCTTTTACTCATTCATATTTGTTAAATCATTGAATCATTCATGTTTCATTACTTGTCGATATTGGTTTACGAAGTATTCGCACAATTCTGTTTTATTTGTTGTATTTTCATTTTTCTTTCTTAATCGAATTCCCATATATTCTTGGGCCGCGAGATTCTCGCACATCATTTCTTCAATTGCTACCTTTTCTCCCATTTTTGTTGATTATTCACTTCTTTTGTCTTTTTGTTCCTCCCATCCTTTGCTTCTTTATTACCATAATATTTGCCTGTCTCTAGGCATTCACCTCGCGAGGTATGTTCAGTCCTTACTTCTATAACGTCCACCATCAATTTTCCTTTCTCTGCTCATCTCTCACATGTTGCTTCCAACCTTTTCTTTTGGCATTTCTTTCTTGTGACTTTCTACATCGACCTCATGACATTGTTGCGACTCCTTCCAATCTCCCTGTATAATACCAATGCCATTTGGATGTGGAAATTTTATACATTGATGATATGTTGATGCGACCCCCAAGATTTCATGAAGCCATGGCCTCCCAATCAGCGCATTATATGGAGATTCCACGTCAACCACACGTAATAAGATATCGCTTGATAATCCTTGTAGAGGTATCCTCATGTGAACCTCTCCCTTTGGTTTGTTTGCAGTGCCATTAAAGCCATATATCTTGTATGTCGAGGGGATCAAATCCTCATCTTTTCCTCCCATCGTCTTGTAAGTATGGTAAAAGAGAATATTCACCGAACTTCCTGTGTCGATTAGGATTCGGTTGATCGCCCAGCAAGCTTCTGCTTCATCATCTTCCCCATCAACTGGTTTCGGTTAATCTCTAGTTTCACAACCAACGGGCTATCATGTGTTTCTCTTCCTTTTGGCACTTCATCTGCAGAGAAAGAAATAGTCTTCACTGCCACTTTTCTCTAATGCAGAGGCGTTCTCGCCAGACTCATTATTTCTTTATCATTAGCATCTCTCGCAAAGACTCTACTGAGCACGTTGTCATGAAAATCTTCGATTGTGCGATAAGAGTGGATGATAGAGTTGCAATTCAAATTTTTAGCTTTTGTTTGCCTCTATTCTTTTGCGAAGTTCCGAAGCTTTGCGAAGTGAATAAGAAGTATTATCTCTTGAAGTATGCGAAGTATGAAGTATCCTTGAAGAAGTATAAGAAGTACTCAATCCTTGAAATATATAAGAAGTATGAAGTATCCTTTGAGAAGTATAAGAAGTACTTAATCCTCTAAATATAAGAAGTATTGTGAATCCATCATGCGAAACTCCCGCTCCATGTTCTTTGCCTCATGCTATCTTTGTAATGCAAATAAAAATTTAGATTAGTATTCAACATTTCTTTTATCAAAAATTTTCATTTAATTGCAAGTTCAAATCATTTTTCTTTGTTTTGATTTCCTTTGTATAACTTGTTTCGTCTCAAACGATAAACATCTTTCATGGAAATGATCCTAATAGGTACCCCCTTATATGACGCACTTTAGGTACATTGCCTCTTGCGAAATCATAAGGTAAATTCGCGAACTAGGGTGTACGCCATAAAGGTTTGCCCGCTACTACTCTCCATGTTGGATATCATTCTCATTTGAAAAAAATCAAATATTTAAGGGAAATATATAAATTGATCTGTGTGAGATATTGTTCTCGAATTATTGTAATCGTGAAATCTTTGTAGTTCTGAAATCTTTGTAATTCTGCGATTGTATCGCGTTTTGTAAATCAAATCAAAAATCTTTTATTTTTTTGTAAGTAAAATGTTTAAGGAAAGTGGTACTTAGCTTTTGTGGTTTGTTGTTGTCAATCTCGCAAGAAGAAAAGAAATGTGAGAAGTGAGACTTGAACCCTTGACCTGCCTCTTGCATATTCTCGCACCATACCAATTGTGCTAATCCTCATTTGCAAAATTCATTTGCGAGATAATCATCAACTTTCTTCTTTGCGAGATAAGCAAAGTCTCATGCGAAAATTTCGCATAACAAAAATAAGTGTGCGAGAGCAAGAATTGATCCTCGCGACCTTCCGCTCGCGTTCATGCCTCCCGACCAACCGTGCTAGCCATGCCTCGCGAAGTGTTTCACGCGAAATAACCACCTACTTTCTTCTTGCGAGATACTTGCGAAAAATCCATGTGAAAAATACACGTTCGTTGAGACTTGAACTCGCGACCATGAACTCATTAACTTCGCAGTGACCAATCGTGTCGCCTCTTGTTTGCGAAAGAATGAAACAACCTTGCGAGATTATCCATTTTTCCCCTCTTTGCGAAGCAAAAATTCTTTGCGAGGAGGGAGATTCGAACCCGCGACCTCTGGTTTATACTCTTCGCCAGTGACCAATTGTGCTAGCTGGCTTTGTTTGTGAAAGAAACACACAATACTATAACTTTATTCACTTCTTCGCTCTCGGAAGTTCAAAAATATGTAAAAGGTGGGATTCGAACTCGCAACCCCAAGCTTGTTCTCTTCGCAAGAGACCATCCGGGCTACTTGTCGCTTGCGAAGGAAACGCACAATGCTATAGCTTTATTCCATTTTTCTCCTCTTGAAAGTTCAAAAATATTTGAAAAAATATGATGTGTGGCGAGATTTGATCTTGCGACATCAAGCTTCTTCGCTCCAACTCAAACCATCTGTATGCGAGCTTCTTTTTGTGATAAAATTCACGCGTTTTGTTCTTATCCTTTTCTTCGTTCTTCCTTAATTTCCTTCAACAATTTTCCTCTTTTCTTTTTCTCCTGAATATGAAATCTTCCATTAAAAAATTAGCTTTCTTCCTTGAATTTTATCACATCAACCTTTTTTTTTTTTTTTTTTTTTTTTTTAAGTTATTGAATTGTTGACGGTATTTTCTCCCCGAAAGTGCGATTTCTTCCATAAAACTTCCATTTTTGAACCTAAATTTTATAGATCTAAATAAAAAGTATGAACAGAACTACTTTTCATGGAAATTTCTCTTAAAGTTTATAGATCCAATTGAATTCATCACCAACAAGAGCCGTTTTTTCTAAACTTTCTTGAACCAACAAGATTAGGTCCTCTGTTTCTAGCGCATATGTAGTAGCAGGATTTCCCACACTACACCCCTTACTCGATTTTGCTTAATTAATCCATTGAAAGATGTAAGATCAAGAACATTTATTGATTGAATTCATGAAATGTTTACAAAGGATAATAGAATTACACTTAGGAATTAAAACACTCTTAAACTTTCTCTCTCCTATTGACTTGCCTAACCCTTTCGAAAAGATCCCCCTCTTACAGACTCATTTAGCCCTTTATATAGGGTAATACATAGTGGATGACAGCTAAGCTCCCCTTTATTTTCGGGAATGTCTCGCGAAGTGTCGCAGATGCACAAATATTCACTCTCGCGACACTTCTTAACCCTCGCCAGGTCTCACGTCTTCTTTATGTTTTGCCTGTCGTTATTCATTGCGTCGATTATTTTAGCTCCCTGCGACTCCCTCGCGACACCGTCGTTCATTAATCCCGCGAGCCTTGTACGTTGCGATATTATGATCCTACAATGACCGCTTTCCGGACGAACAACTTTTCTCCATGGAAGAATCAACACCTTGGTATGCGGATATAGTGAATTACTTGGTGACAAGGAAAGTACCTAGTACAATGTCTAATTTCCAAAAGATGAAACTTAAGAAGGTAGCTAAGCAATATGTGTGGGATGAACCATACTTATGGAAATATGGCGTTGATCAAATAATGCGAAGGTGCGTGCCTAATTCCGAATTTCAATCCATTCTCTCCTTTTGCCACACTTTTGCATGTGGTGGCCACTTTGGTTCTAAACGCACCGCTCTCAAAGTTCTCGAGAGTGGATTTTATTGGCCCACCTTGTTTGAAGATTCATATGTTTTTTGTAAATCGTGTGATAGATGTCAACGAACGGGCAATCTAGGTGCTCGAAATCAAATGCCACTCACACCAATTCTCGCCGTTGAGATTTTTGATGTGTGGGGTATCGATTTTATGGGCCCTTTTGTCAATTCGAATGGAAACTTTTATATACTTCTTGCCGTTGATTATGTTTCGAAATGGGTGGAAGCTAGAGCCACCAAGACTAATGACTCTCAAGTTGTTTGTGATTTTGTAAGGGAAAACATTTTCAATAGGCATGGTACACCAAGAGTGGTGATAAGCGATGGAGGCTCACATTTCAAGAAGGCTTTCCACGCTCTCCTCAAGAAGTACAACATAACACACAAAATTGGTACGCCTTATCATCCACAAACTAGTGGACAAGCGGAAATTTCAAATCGTGAGATCAAGTCCATTCTTGAGAAAACGGTGAATACCACAAGGAAAGATTGGAGCTTTAAGCTAAATGATGCACTTTGGGCGTATAGAACGGCGTATAAGACACCGATTGGTATGTCTCCATATAGGTTGGTTTATGGCAAGGCTTGTCATCTTCCGGTTGAACTTGAACATAAGGCTTATTGGGCGATAAAGAAATTCAACATGGAGTATGATGAAGCGGGGGAAACAAAGGAAGTTACAACTACATGAGCTAGAGGAGATACGTAATGATGCTTACGAGAGTGCCCGGATTTACAAGGAAAAGACCAAGCTTTTTCATGACAAGATGATTTCTCGTAAAAGTTTCATCGTGGGACAAAAAGTCCTTTTATATCATTCTCGCCTTAAACTATTTCCTGGAAAGTTAAGGTCCCGTTGGATTGGACTATATGTTGTTACTAATGTTTTTCCTCATGGTGCAGTTGAAATTACTAGTCTTAGAGACAATTCGGTTTCCAAAGTCAACGGCCATAGGTTGAAGCCATACTATGAGAACATCGCTTATGTGAATTTGGATGAACTTTCATTTGGAAATGCACTCCCTCTGGAGGAGTAATGTGCCGCAAGAGCTAAGTCGGGCCGTCGACTTTAAAACAAGCGCTTAATGGGAGGCAACCCATAGGTTTTGTATTTCTTATCTTTTTGCTTTTTGTTATTTTTTTTTCTTGTTTCTTCTCATGTTAAAATTTCCCACCTTGACTTTACTAGGAGGATTCAATTACATTGAGGACAATGTAAGGTTTAAGTGTGAGGGAGTGGTTAAGCATGTTTTTAAAACAAAAATTACAAAAAAATGAAAAAATTTTAAAAAAAAAAAAAGAGTTTTACTTTAAAACTTCAACTTTTTAAGATTTTAGAGTCACTAGCATACTTCTAGGTATGTTTACATAGAGATTTTGACCGACATAATTGAACTTGGAAATGTTAGAGAACTACATTCGGATTTCTTGTTTGTTAGAGTGTTAAATAATGGATTTAATCATGCCGGTGATGCGAATTTGGTGCGAGGAGAAGTGCATTATTAGAGTTCTGATCAATCATTAGTGGAGACTACCCGTATTCATATCATGTGAGGCACCGACCAGAATTCTTCCATCTACTAAAGAGCTTCTTTTGAGTGTGTGTCACCATACGTCAATTAGGGTAGAATGGTGAGCTACCCAACCTCCCACCAATAGAAGCACTACTCTTGATCTCTTGAGTGCTAATTTTGTCAATCATGAGGGTGACGTCCATGGATGAAAGCTTCCTTCTTGTAGTTCGATTTGCAGTTAGCACCATTTTCTCTCTCGACAACAACGGATCCATAGAAACACATTCATCATCAACAAGGAGCGACATCAAAATCTATAAGGAAAGTTGGAAAAAGTTTAAGGTTTACAAGCAACGGAACGAGAAAAAGAGCAAATTTCAAATACAAGTAAAGCAACATACAAAGAGCGGAATTCACATATATGTTGAGGACTTACAATACAATAAGGTAATTTTATCCAAGTATCAAGACTTATTCATGAAAGCAAAGAAAATCAAAAGGTGAGAATTTTTGAAGTTTATGATTTCGAGACGATACAAGTTGTGAAGAATCAAGCGGTAAAATACTTTTCCCACGGCCATGGTTTAATTTTGTATTTAATTTCTCTTGTGTTTCAAAAAAAAAAAAAAAAAAAAAAAAAAGACAAGAGAAATATTTGTTTTGTTTTTATGAGCCGTGGTGAAGGAAGGAAAAACTATAAGGAAGTTTCAAGCGACAAGGATTTTTAAGGTAAAAAGTTACAAATTGTCAAGGAATTACGAAGATCAAGAGTTTATCATAAATGGTTGAAACCGAAGACGAAGACCAAGAAGATCAAGACGAGGAGCGGAAGAGTTTCTATTGGATGCCGTGAGAGTGGTGTTATCATAATTGGCGATCGGATGTGAAGGTGAGTAAGTAATCTCATCCTCGGTAATAAATGGTTGATTTCCTTTCGTAGAGATCGTCAGAAAAATGGTTTTTCAAAATATTAAAAGATGTGGGTTTTTAAAAAAATATTTCGGAAGTTGTCCTTCCCACCATTCAACGTGTTGCAGGAATTCTCTCTTCATTCCTACCTGCACACATGTGAGAACCATAAAAAAGCCGTCTTTTTGAGTGCAATTATCATAAAATCCTATTTGGTAAGGCAGAAGTCGAGGCGAAATGCTTATTGATCGTTTCTCAAACACGCGTTCTCTCATTATGGTGTGGTTATTTCTCACTCAACATTTAAGAACGAGAATATGTTCTTTAGTATTTCTAACTTCTTATTACTAGAATGCAGAAACTCTATGTCCTCATAACTCTTTGGATGCTTAGGACGCTTGAACGCTTTGAAGTTGTGAGTTTTGGTTTGATTTGCTCGAGGACTAGCAAAGTCTAAGTGTGGGGGAATTTGATAGGGTGTAGAATACATCCTATTTACTATCTATTGTTTATGCTTTCTTTGTTATTTTTCTTGTAAATTATGTATTTTACGCTTGTTTTGAGTTTTATAACTACTTTGGAGTCGCACGGAGGAAAAGAAGAACAAATCACTCAATTTGAGCAAAAGGGTAAAATTATCATTTCACCAAGGAGGGAATACTATATGGAGCCCAGCCAAGGTTAAGGGGAGGCCAAAGAGGTGTCCCTTATCCAAAAGAAGGGAGTGAGAATAGCACATTTTGGGTGTACTTATGGTGGGTGTCTGAATCACCCACACCCTAAACCCATAGACCCATACCCGTACCCGGATCCATGCCCGAATCCGCCCCATTTAACTTGACTCTAAATCGAGAAGAGTTATTTCTCAATCATTCATTACGAAATTGAGAGGAAAACGGTAGAGCAATGGTCTGCCTATTGTGGTTCGATTGATCGAGAGAAAGGGAGTACAAACCAAGAGATCGAGAGTTGCAGGTGGTGAGTTAATGGATAGATTCGATTGAGAGATGAAATCAAGGGTTGGCTGTAGCTGATTCAAAGGAAATATCACTGTAACTGATGAATTAAGGGATTCGTAGTTGTTGATGTCGAGATTAAGATGCTGGATAAAAGAACTTAGGGTTTGCTGAATCAATTGAGATCGAGAAGCAGGGAAGAAGGAGATAGAGCTGCTATTGTGAAACTCATTTGAGGCAGATCGGAACGAGGTTGAAATCAACAGTTGAGATGGGAACCATTGCCGCTGTTGCTGTCAAAATGGTGAGAGGAGCAGCTGTTGTTGAATTAGATGGGTTTGAGAGTGGATTTGAAGAATTACAAAATGATGAACTCAGATGGAAGTCTGCTGCCAAGAACAAGGTGATGATAAGAGTCTGAGAGCTGCAATGAACTAAATGAGATTTTGGGTTGAAAATGGAAGAGATGGCAGCAAGATTTAAGATGGGTTCTGCTATGAAAGTGTTGCTATTGTTCAAAGTATGAGCTGAGATTGCAGGGTGATGCTGGTGCTGTTGCTGCAATTGACAAAAACAGAAGATGGGTTTTGTGAAGACTGAAACTGAGAATCTAATATGGCTATGATTTAAATGCGAGAGATGGTCGTTCTTTGTGGTTGAGAAGCAGATGAAGAATGAAGCTATTGAATGCTCGAATTGATAGATGTATGTATTAGGTTTCTTAGCAGGGAATGGCTTTGCTCTGAGGTTGAATGAACAGGATATGGGAGTGCTGAACTGAGAGAGCAAATGGAGCTTGAGAGGTGATGGAAGTGCAAGGGCAGCCGCGGTGATACTGAGAGCTACAAGGAAGTTGCAGACGGGGATGGCATTGCGGTGGAGATGGATGCCAAGGATATTGCAGGTGGCTCAAATTGTGCGGGGAGAAGTGAACTGTGGTGTTATTTCGATGGTGCTTGAGTTGAAGAAAATGGAGTTAGCTTTGAGATGGAGATGCTGGGTATGAGCTGAGTGGTGAGATGCACAAGAAGAGATGGCAGATATGGGTTTTGCAGTGGTGTGTGAGGTGTGGAGTTGGCTTTGAGAAGCAAATGAGGTGGAGATGTTAAATAAGCTGCTGGGATTTGAATTCAGTTTTGCAGAGCTGGAGAGAGCATAAATTACAAGGAAGGAGTGCAGGTTCTGTTGTAGTGAAGGCAAGGGAAATGGAGGCCATGAAGATTGTGTTGCAGCTGAAATGAGAACGGCGTCTCAATGGAGGTAATGGTGGCAGTAGCTGTGAAGGTTACAGGATAGAATATTGCAAGAAGATGGTGCAACATACAGGGCCATCATGGCTGGATTCTCCCAGCTGAAGTGCAATGATGGTGCAGCACAAGTACAAAGGCCGAGTGCAAAAGACTAGGCCATTCAAACCCATCCACCGAGTAATGATGATCCGCACTCGACTTCACCTACCCATCTCGCCCGATTTGAGTAAGCCAACGAGTTAGAAGCTGACTCAGCAACTGACTCAGTCTGACTCAGTGATTCCTTTGACCCTGTTGACTAACGATTTGTGATTGTTGACCCGTTTGACCGTTAGTCCTAACGGAGGATCGACGGAATATTCCGTCGCATATTCTCTCGACGGACAGAATTTTCGAGGTGGCCATGACAATTCCGGCGGATTCGCCACAATCCCAGTTTTCCGACGAGCAAAATTCCAGAATTTTCTATGGACTTCTCTCATGGGTGTGAAGACTTGGGCTAGGAATTGGATGGAGAATTGGACTCAAACTTGGAAAGAGAAGGTGGAAGAGTTGAGAAAAGCTTGGATTTGGAAATTGAATTGCAAAAGGAAAAGGATTCTACTCCTTAGAAGATTTGGAGAATATTGAAGCCTATAAATAGAGAAGTTTTCTACAACTTCTACACACCTCTCTACACACACTACACTTGTGTTTGCTTTTGATTCTTCTTCTTAATTATTTGTGTGAACTTGAAAATTCTTCTTTTAAATAATTATTTGTGTGAATTTCAAAAGCATGAGTAGCTAATTTTCTTATTGATTGAGGATGAATTCCTAGTTCTTAACATATGATTTAAGTTTTTGTTTTCAATTCTATCTTGAAGTTTTTCACATAATTATCGTTTGTTTTTACTAATAGGAATGATCTTAAAGACATTCATGATTGATTGATAGATTGTTTGGAGTGCACGCTAAATTGATTTGTTAATTTGATCTAAAGCTAGTGAAAGTTAGGGGATAAGTAATCGTTTCTTGACTTTTTACATAAGTAGCAAACACGAGACCTTGCGGAGGGATTCCGTGGAGCAATGTGTGTGTGAAAACAACGTTAGCAAGTAGACCTTGATCTAAGAGTCTAACTACTAATATTAACCTAATAAGTTCATAAATCTTAATGCGTTTATTTTAAATTACATCTAGAGTGATCTACTACTAGGTGGTTTGGTAAATAGAATCCGGTAGTCGAGAACTTCCGTGTCCGGTGATAGAAGGGATTTAGGGGTTTAGCACTGATCTAGATGCTTTACCTACGGTTGGTGATAATTTGTGACTAATAACAAGTAGAATAGAACATAACTTGATTCATTGTTTCGTAACGAAGAAGGATTCCTTGGTCTTGTCTCTCTTATTGTTTTCAACTTTCGATTTTAATTGCTTTGTTTATTTTCTTTTGCTTTTTACACCCCCTTTTCGTGACAACTTTTACAACTAAGATCTCTTGCTCCTCGTGGGAACGAACTTGACTTCCATTATATTATTTTTAATTGAGTGGAAACATTGATTAATTTGATTGCACCTACGACACGCATCACCTGCTATTATAGTTATAAATTCTTTTGTGGGTTGAAAATCGTAGTAAAAAATCTATGAGTTTCGGTTACCAAGCGACGAACATTAGAATTATAGAGATGTTGGGCTACAAGAACCCATGATGAGTTCAATAACAACCTGACAGTCAGTATAAAAAATAATCCTCCTTGATTTTTAGCAACAAGTTTAAACCCGTTAGATTAATAACCTAGAACTTTACATTGTGAAATACCAAAAAACAAGTTTTTTTGTTGTTACATTCCTTGGAATGTATGGTATTACGAAAGATTGTATTTTTAACATATATGACACATTTTGACAATTAAACTAGTGGTAATGCGCATAATACATTAACGAAGATAATTGAATGCATTATCGAGTTTTGTCTTATTTTAAAAAAATACTATAAAAAAACCTTTGTCTCTATCAATTAGAATCCTCCTCTTCCATTTCTATATCCATCAGAATATATCCTCTCGTTGTACTCTATTCTTAGTTGATCCATCAATAAATATCCTCTAATTATACTCTATTCTTAGCTGATCAATATATCTCCCCTTGTTAGTTGATCGATGATCAAGCGAAAACTTCTAAAAGACAAAAATTAACATCTAGTATATCTCCCCTCGTTACCTGATCAAGGATCAAACGGGAACTTATAAAAGACGAAAATTAACATCTTGAGAGGAAAAATCATCTTGCAATCAAACCATCACAAATTGCTTCTGCGATTAATTCGTTGAATTTGTTACCGCTGGTGAGTAATAATCCCATATAAATAAGAGAGATGCGGATAGTTTGTTTTAGGGTTTCTTCCAACTATTTTAGTAATTAATATTTATATAGTATTATTTTTTTGCATTAGCTACTTCTTTATATTATCGTCTATGGAATTTATTCAGTTAAGTTTTTCATTGACGATAATTTCAATACTTGATCTTCATGAATATGTCTTCTATGTATTAATTTCCATGAGATTGTTATATTCCACCATCTTTTCATTATGGCCTATCTCATGATGATCTTCAAAATTTATGCTTATAACTCTAATGTTCTTCTTAAACAACTTAAGATGAATACTTTTGATGATTGATCTCTGGCTTACATATTCTTGTAAGATTTGTTAATACATTTTTCTATTAAAACAGATCGCATTTGTTGTTCTCTTTTGGGAATTACGTCAGATGGAGGAGAGTTCTTAATTGAACTTGCTATTAATTGACATCTTTAGAGGAAGTGTGGCTATGAACTTTAGGAGAGAAAAGTATCATTAGTCTTTTTATTGTGAAAGAAACTAAGTTGTAAAACTTATTGGAATCATCATCGACAATATGATTGAATTCTTAGTCTCAATTGTTCTCCTAATGGCTTAATTCATGATTAACCCAATTTTCATCACCTTTGTCAACTTTGTGTCCAAAAGGGTGAGAGAAATTAACAGTCTACTACTAATGACATATGGATTTTCGAAGCATTATCTGGGGGGTAATTAATATGTGCGCTCATCGTCTTATCTAGAAAAAATATACATGTAAAAACTAGGGGGTGGGGGTGGGGGGAACATATCACAATAATAAGTAGTATCACTATATGTTTGAAAAAGTATATTATGCTTAAAGTGAAACAATACTCTGATAACAACTATGTACGAAACGAAAGTTATCCATGCAAATTCCAAAGAAGAGAGAATGTTAAAGTTGTTATCAACCGCTATTGAATCTCTAATTACAGGTACTCAATGAACACATGAAGAACCATAGAAGAAGAAAATTGAAGTTTCAAGAAATCAAGAAACCATCATGGCGTTGTAATGAAAGTCAAACTTGTAAAAGTTTATATGTATTTCAAAAAAAATTGTCATTGAAATTGACAAAGGGGGATATTGTTAGAGCGAATGCTCAGTTGAACCTCTAGGCATTGATATCACAAGCATGTTATCAAATTTAGATGCCAAAACTATTTCACAATTTATAGCCTATTAAAGTTAGCTTTGGTCTACATTAGATTAGGTAATAAAGTCTTAGCTTCATCCAAGTTACTCTTGAGATTAAATATTGAAGACCATATGAAGACATCATTTGAAAACTTCATCAATGGTTAGTAACAAAGATTGATTTTCCTTTCAGATTCTTTCCTTTCATAGAAAAATGATAGATTTCGGTTAATAATCGAACTACAAAGATTGTGATGTTCGGCTAAATTCTAGTGAAATTTTGATTTCAAGCGCATGTTTGTCGCTTTTTCGAAAAAAAAATCGAGTAAATATTTTCTCATGAGTTTGAATATATAGTGAAATAACTAGGGTGCCAAGTGCATCACAATATTTTCGATATCCACCTATAAGTCTAATACCTTGTGTGATCTAATATAGACAGGGACTTTCAAGAAGGTGACAACAACAAGGTATACACTTGGGATATAATATAAGTAAAATTACTTTATTATAATTGAAACTATAACTGAAAATGCGAAAAGTAAAGTAAAGACATACAACAAGATTTTGTTAACGAGGAAACCGCAAATGCAGAAAAACACAGGGACCTAGTCCAGTTTTGAACACTCTTAGAATTAAAACGCTATACAAAGAACACTACTAACTACGTATAATTGAAACCAAGTAAAATACTCCTGATTACCTAGTTTCCTTAGTATCCCTGCGCCTACAACCAATCTGGCCAACGCATGTGATAGGTGTAGAATACGCCTTCATTTTATATCTATTGGTTATGCTTTCTTTGCTATTTTTCTTGTAAATTATGTACTTTACGCGTGTTTTTGAGTTATTAGGTACTTTGGATTCATGCGGAAGAAAAGAAGAAGAAACTATCCAAATCGAGTTAAAAAGGGCAAAAAGGTCATTTCACAGGTGAATACTACTGAGAGTCGAGTCAAGGTTAAGGGGAAAATATCTCAAAGGAATATTAGTAACAACCAACTGATGTTAAGGGGTAGCCACCTGTTATAGGGTATCCATTGGGGTGACCCCTATCTTATCTATTGGGGTGTCATTATCCAGCCCCAACTTAACCCTCCTAGAATCGAGATTTCCTCTCATTCATTTCATTCATGAAAGTTAGAGAACAAAACCAGCAGACGTTGCTTTGTCCAAGAAATTGAGAAGAAGGGTTGATTTGAACCCGAGAAAGAGCTCGCTTCATTTGCTATGAGTCCGTCGAAGAATTCATGGGTTTGTGGTATTTCTGAATCCGAGATGATGGAAGATGGGTTAGGGTTTGATTCAACAGGGGAGATAGGATTTAGAAGCTGTTGTTGGTGGTATGTGAAGAGTGATTGCAATCGAAATAGTTGGGACTTATTGAGATGGAAGAGATGGTTGTGGTGATTAGATCGAGAAGTCAGGGAAGTTGGTATTTAGGGTTTCATAGAGATGAATATTGGAAGCTGATGAGGTCAAATTCAGGGATCGATAAAGAGGAATTTTTAATGGGTTTTGCATATGAGGAAGACGATATGCAGGATTCGATTTGTTGTTGCTGGTAGAAGAGATGATGAACACAGAACTTTGGGTATCTGAAATTCGAGTTCAATGTGAAGGACAAGTAGAAGAAAATGAATCCCTGAGTTGATTATGGAAGCAAATTGAACTTCAGATGTTGGGAGTTGGCTTGACAGTAGAAAGCTCTCTTGAATTGAGAATGTAGGAGATGTTGCAATAGAAGAAGAGAAGATGATGTTGACAGAGATGAACTGAGACATGCAAGGTTTAGATGGCAGAAGGATGTTGGTCTGAATTGTAGGGGTGATTGGTACTGTTGTTGAAGGTGGCTGGTGATAGAAGGTACACAGATGAGATCGGAAGTATGGCAATGGAATTGAAGGTGGTTTTGATGTCACAGGTGCGGTGGCTCGAGAAGATGGAGGTGTTATTGTATTGGCGGTAATGGGTTCGATCTGGTGTTGGTTATTGCGCAAATGGGTTTGAGGAGTTGAGCTGAAGCTAGGGAGTATTGCAGCTGATCATGGCAATTGTGAACTGGCAAGCAAGGAATTAAAGTATGGCTGTGATAGAGAGGCATGCTTGGTTGCACGTTTATTTTGGAGCTTAGCAAGGATTGCAACAAAAGCTAAATGTGATGTGTATTGTCTAAATGGGGCTGGTTCTATTGGTTGAAGCAGGCAGTGGTGATTGAGCTGAGATTGCAAGCAAGAATGGAGTTGTTGGAGGAAAAGATTGGTTGAGCTCCTGACCGGGCCGAGAAGCAGTGATCGAGAAACACACAGAGTTGTGTTGAGCTGCAGTGGTCGAGCTAAGGAGAATGGATGCGTATAAAATTGAGTTACAGATGCTCATGGTGGATTTGAGACAATGATTACATGATTAGAAAGAAGCACGAATGCTAACTGCGGGGAATGAACTAAATTAGCTGAGCACTACAGGGAGGTGAGTCTGTAGCTGGTTTTGCAGTCGAGATGGAGTGAGAGTACGTTGCAGCGAGTTGATGTTGTTCGTGTTGAGCCAGGGAGAGATGCGGAGATTGTGGCTGGAATTGCGAGGACATGGACAGGTCCGAAATTTGAAGATAATGTTGCTAATGGTGGCGGAGACTGAAGCTAGAGACTGAGATGAATTGGTGGTGCTTGCAGCTGAGTACATGGAAAGAACAAGCTTCAATGGAAGAATTAGTGATGCTGCAATGAGTTGAAGTTGCAGTAAGGCACTGGCAGGGAGAATGTGATCTGAGTGAAGTTCCAGGCATTGATTGAAGTGGTGTGTGTGTTTGTGCTGGTTCTGATTATGTGATTGATGCTATTGTTACTTCAAAGAGCTGAAATGGATGTGATTTGGTGGGTGATGTTTATAATCCGAGCAGATTTGAGAGATATGGTGGTTGTTGTGAAGCTGCCATCGAATTGAAGAGAAGAAGAGGAATTGGAGATGAGGTTGCAGGGTGTACACAGATGTATGCAAATGGGACTGAAATTGAGATTGCAAAGCAATGATATAGACTCTGAGAAGATTGAAGCTGCAGAATTTGGTGAGATGGACTGTGATGGTTTGATGTGCAGCAAGCAGCCATTAGGGCTGGATGTGTAATGCTGCAGCACAAGGATTGTGCATCACAACATCTGGCCAGTGCAAATGGAATAAGCCAAAGTGAATCAGTCTGATTAGCTACCTGACTCGGCTGAGCCTTGACCCGGTTTGACTCAGTGACTTGACTGAGTTGACTGTCCGATTTGACTCGTTGACCGGTGACCGGGTGGACTTTGCCGGTCACCTGAGATGTCTGCCGACGACTTTTCCGGCCAAGTTCCGACCACAATACCAGTTTTCCGGCGACATATTTTTGGGCATATTTTCTACATGGGTTTTCTCACACATGGGCTTGGAGGACTTCTATCTAATGGACTTTTGAAGATTAAACCTAATTTTGGAAACAAGAGAGCTATTTAAAGGAAAGACTTTTACAACTAGGATTATCTTATATCATATCTCTTTTTCTATTCTTTTGCCTCTACTCTTGTTCTAGGGTTTAGAACCATGAAGTCTTTTCTCTTTCTTCTTGTTATGAACTCCATGAATATGAGCTAGAGTTTTCTTTTGGTTATGGATTAGTTGGATTTCCAAACATGAGTTTTTGTTCAATAAATTAGTTTTCTCCCATATTATCGTTTATGATTCACCATTAATATTGTCATATGATTGAATGTTTGTTTTGTCAAGTTGCAAATTGGTAGAACTCACATGCATGTCTTTTGCTAGATTAGGGTTATTATACGCAAAAGTGATAATTCCTGATTTGAAGTAGCATAAATATGATTATAGTTTGTAGTGATATATTCTTATGATCATATGTGAACCATAACCTTTGTTAAATCGGATTATTGCTTTTACACGTTCGATTGCTTTGATTGGCCTGATTTCATAGAACCTAATGCATCTAGGGAATTAAACTTGATTAATGCTTTTACACGTTAGGTTGTTCTTTTAGATAGAATTCATATTCGCATCTTTTAATGTGTTTGTTGATGACAAAAAGGAGATTAACGGGATATTCTTGCGATCAAGGTATTCTAGGGCCTTTGATAAAAGTTGAGATTAAAATATCAATTCTAGTTATTGTGTAGAAAATATGTTTGTGATTGAAGACGAAATCCATGACAAATACTTTCTCATCCTTGATTTGATTTGTTTACCTTTATTGTTTGCTTTTATTTAGTTTATTATATAAAAATCACAAAACCCCCGGTGTTATTTATAGGGAACCGAAACCATTTGACAACCTTAGTCCTCTCTGTGGGAACGATCCTTTCTTGCCCTTGCTTCATTATATATTTTGAGTAGTAAGAAAGTGTAATTTATTTTTGACGCCTACGACAGCGATCAAATTTTGGCGCCGTTGCCGGGGAGGCAGCGGTTGTCACTTGTTTTTGGTTTCTTATTTTTGTTTTTTGTTTTTTGTTTTATTTTTATTTTTCTTATTTTCTGGTTTTTGACATAGTTTTGAGAACTCTTATTTCAGGTACCTGTTTCTCATGGAAGGAGCATACTACATGGATGGATACGGTTTTCAACAACCTCAACAATATGACAACTACCAATTCCAGGGGTATAATCAAAACCAATTCATTGGTTATGACCAATACTCCGTGGAACCTTATGGTTTTCCTCAACAACCTTATGGAGGGTATGTGTGTGAACAAACACAAGGATGGGAGGACTCTTATGCTCGTGAACAAAAAGTCTCTAACTTTCTAGACAAAATTGCCAACTTTTTACAAGAGGAATTTCAAAAAGAAAAAGAGACTACAGACGAGCAACTCCAAGAACTTCGTGAAGGTATTGCTAGCTTGCGAAGAGGCATTGATCAATGCAAGGAAGATATGGATAATTCTAATGTGCATATGGTTTGTGATGAATATTTGATTGATGCTAATGTTGAAAAAGGCCAAACCTTGGGCACTTTCGTTGATAATTATGTAGTTAACTCAACTCTTGATCGTAATAATGATCATTCACCTATTCAAAAGGATGAGTTCGAGATTAACAACACTAAATTCAGCGAGGACCAATCTTATGTTGACTATGATAGTGACAAGTGATTATGATACATTGCTTGAAACAACTCATGGTGACATCCCCAGAGGAGTGTACAATGGAGTCTTTTTGGGATCAAGATGAAGACGAAGAGGAATATGTCGACACTTGTGTAGATTACTCAAGCATTGATCTTAATAATGACCAAGAGCCTATTCAAAGGGTGGAGCTTGAGGATGATGCATTTTCGAGTGTTCTAAAAAAGTTTCTTATAATAAAATTTGGATCCGCAAAAGAGTATGTGCCTTACAACAAAGAGGAGTAAGTTGAGAATGAGACCGGTTTTACCAATATTGTGGAAGACCCAATTGAGCTTGCAAATGATTGTAATGATGATGTTTATGTCGAGACTTTGGTTACGGCAGAAACGGATGAAGAATGGTTGCAAGGTTTGATAGAGGACCATGATATAAATGAGGTGAATAATTCACTTGAGTTTTTCAAGGATGAAGAGGATTCCGTGATACAAGAGATTGTGCAAGGTTTGTCTAACCCGTTGCCTATTGTTTCTTCTCCTTTACCTCTTATTGGTTTGAATGTATGTGCTTCGAAAATATTTTTGAATGACTTTGTTTCTCGATTTCCTCCATTAGAGATACTTGATTCTCATACTATGCGAGTTATGGAACAAGAAACCGTGGAAGTACCCGACTTCTATATTCTTTATACACTTCCAAGTGTGGACAAGAATAAGTGTGGGGGAAGCTTTTATCGGTTGATAGCTTCATTTCTGTTTTTATATTACTAATATTTGTGTGAAGCTAGTGTTTGCAAAACAAGTTCTATGGAAGGATCCCCAACTTTTCAGATTGTTGGTATATGGGGAATGAATCTTGCAAGGATATAGTCGGGCTGACGACTTTAAACCAAGCGCTGCATGGGAGGCAACCCATAGGTTTTGTATCTCTTATCTTTTAATTTTTCTTTTCTTGTTTTTTTTTCTTGTCGCATATTGTTATAAGATTTCCCACCTTGACTTTCTTTGGACGATTCAATTTACATTGAGGACAATGTAAAGTTTAAGTGTGGGGGAGTGATTAAGCATTTGCGTTGTAAATTTTTCAAGTTTTTCAACTTTTGTGTACATTAGTGAATAAGAAAACTCCAACTTGTAGTTAGTTTAGAGTCACATAGTATACATGTCGCTAAGATTACATCGAGATTCTCATAAGAGTGACTGAACTTAGAGATGACAGAGAACATGATCGGGTTTCTTAATTGTATGAGAGTTAAAGTTGGATTTAACCATGCCGGTGGCAAATAAGGTGCAGATTGAATTCAAAGATTAGAGTAGTGGTCCCCTATAGTGGAGACTACCCATGTTACATAATGTGAGGCACCGACCTTCAATTCTTTGTACCTGTCTAAATATGTGCTTTTAGAGTGTGTGTCACCGTACGTAAATTCCGGGCAGAATGGTGAGATGTCCAACCTCCCACCATAGAATCACTATTTTGATCTCTTGAGTGCTATTTTTGTCAATCATGATGGTGACATCGAATTGCTAACTTACATACCACTTGTAATCTTGTTCGCAGTTAGCACCATCCACCTTATCTCTCTCTACACCAACAGGTCCATAGAAACACCATCATCATCAACAAGAGGAGCATCACAAATTTGATCGAAAGTTGAACACGTTCAAGGTTTACAAGCAACAGTACAGAAATGAGCAGATTTCAGATTCAAGTAAAGCAACAAAACAAGGAGTTAAGTTTTACAAGTTGAAGACTATTGTACAAGAGTGAAAATTATCAAAGATGAGAGTTCAAGAAGTTTATGATATCAAGACATATAAGTTGTGAAGAATCAAGCGGTAAAGTACTTACACCATGGCCTTGTACTTACATTTTTTTATTTTATTTGTATTTTACTTTCTCTTGTCTAAAAAAAAAAAAAATGATATAGAAAAAAAAAATTGATAAAAAAAAAAAAGACAAGAGAAAATTTCTTTAGGTTCATTACTAGTTTTATTGTTTTATTTCGTTTTTATTTTGTATTTGTTTTATTTTTTATGAAAAAAAAAATGATAAAAAAAATAAAAAAGAGAAAAAAAATAAAAAATTCATTGTATCATATTTTGGGTTTGTATAGTTCGTTTTTAGTTTTGTATTCAATAAAGTCAATGGAAGAAGAAATATCTATAATGAAGTTTCAAGCGACAAGGAATTTGAGAAAAAAAATTACATTGTCAAGATTCTACGAAGTTCAAGAGTTATCATCAAGAGTTGAAGACCGAAGACGAAGATGAAGACACCGATTGAAGACCGAAGACGTTTCTATGGATGCTGTGAGAGTGGTGCTAGCTGCACGTCGAACGGATAACGAGGTAAGTAAGCATATTCCCACCTTCGTTAAGTGGTTGATTTCCTTTCTTAGAGATCGTCAGAAAAATGGGTTTTCAAAAATGAATAAAAGATGTGGGTTTTAAAAATACTTCGGAGGGTTTTGCCTTCCTACCATTCAACATGTCGCAGGATTCTCTCTTCATTCCTACCTGGACACATGTGCGACCCATAAAAAAGCTATTTATTATTGAGAGCAACTTCATAAAACCCTTTCTTGTGAGGCAGAGTCGAGACTTTTGATCACTTTGAACCCGAATTTCTTTCGATAAGGGATGGTTATTTCTCTCTCAACTTTTAAGGATGAGATTGTGTTCATTTATGTGTCTAACTTCTTATGACTAGTGTGCAGAATTTCTATGCCTTCTTAGCGCGTTGGATGCTATCATTACGGAGAACTAGTAAGTTGGAAAAATAGGTTTTGTGGGTATATCTCTAGTAAACCCTCACGAGACTATAACTCGTCCACTAGGGACACCTAGGGGTTTAAAGGCTTGTTATTTATGCTAAAAGTGACCGTAGCCTCGACGACATGGAGTTATATGTATGTTTTAAAATTGTTTTGTTTGATTTGCTCGAGGACTAGCAAAGTCTAAGTGTGGGGGGAATTTGATAGGTGTAGAATACGCCTTCATTGTATATCTATTGGTTATGCTTTCTTTGCTATTTTTCTTGTAAATTATGTACTTTACGCGTGTTTTTGAGTTATTAGGTACTTTGGAGTCATGCGGAAGAAAAGAAGAAGAAACTATCCAAATCGAGTTAAAAAGGGCAAAAAGGTCATTTCACAGGCGAATACTACTGAGAGTCGAGTCAAGGTTAAGGGGCAAATCTCTCAAAGGAGTATTAGTAGCAGCCAACTGATGTTAAGGGGTAGCCATTTGTTATAGGGTATCTATTGGGGTGACCCATATCTTATCTAATGGGGTGTCATTATCCAGCCCCAACTTAACCCTACTAGAATCGAGAGATACCCTCTTATTCATTTCATTCATGAAAGTTAGAGAACAAAACCAAAGAAATGCTTTTCCAAGAAATTGAGAAGAAGGGTTGATTTGAACTCGAGAAAGAGCTCGCTCATTGCTATGAGTCCGTCGAAGAATTCATGGGTTTGTGGTATTTCTGAATCCGAGATGATGGAAGATGGGTTAGGGTTTGATTCAACAGGGGAGATAGGATTTAGAAGCTGTTGTTGGTGGTATGTGAAGAGTGATTGCAATCGAAATAGATGGGACTGATTGAGATGGAAGAGATGGTTGTGGTGATTAGATCGAGAAGTCAGGGAAGTTGATATTTAGGGTTTCATAGAGATGAATATTGGAAGCTGATGAGGTCAAATTCAGGGATCGATAAAGAGGAATTGTTAATGGGTTTTGCATATGAGGAAGACGAAATGCAGGATTCGATTTGTTGTTGCTGGTAGAAGAGGTGATGAACACAGAACTTTGGGTATCTGAAATTCGAGTTCAATGTGAAGGACAAGTAGAAGAAAATGAATCCCTGAGTTGATTATGGAAGCAAATTGAACTTCAGATGTTGGGAGTTGGCTTGACAGTGGAAAGCTCTCTTGAATTGAGAATGTAGGAGATGTTGCAATGGAAGAAGAGAAGATGATGTTGACAGAGATGAACTGAGACAGGCAAGGTTTAGATGACTTTAATGTGTAAAAATATCCCCTTCTGGAAACAAGCTTCCAAAACTGCCACCCTTAAGTGAAATATACAGATAACACCCTTTTGGGGTTTTATAGACATTTATACCCTTATTTAGAAAAGGTCCAGACCTTTTGATTGAGTCAGCTACCACCTCAGCAATTATATCTGGCAGAGTCAGCTACCACCTCAGCAGAGATATTTATCCCGTTTTCTTGTTTTTTCAGTCAATTTTTTTTTTTTTGAGCGGTTCGTGATCTCCGCCCTCTTATTTCCTTCTTTCTCACCAGTTTTCTTTTCTTTCTCCATTTTTAAAGTTCAGTTCTTCAGAGATTTTCATTTGTCTCTCATTCTTCAGAGATTTCTCAGTTTTTAAGTCTCAGATTCAATCCGCTGCATACCCAATTCGCCATTTATGAAGAACTAATATCTATATCTGAATATGGATTGAAATTAGGTGTCTTGAAGAAGATATTAGGGAAGAAGATTTGGATAAAGGTAGAGCTTAGAGAGTGCAGCTTGCTATCGATATTTTGTTTCAATTTAGTGCGGTTTGTAGAAGAGAAAAGAAGAGCAGAGCAACTGATTGGGAAATTTTGATGTTTTCTAGATTATGAAACAGGTATTTTCATCAAATTCACTTACGATTTAGGGTAACTGAGCACAAAACAAAAAGGTATGATTTAGGTTTTAAAATCTCATTTTTTTCTATTCATCGTCGTTAGAGTATTTGGAACTGAGACAAATGAAAATTTTTGTGATTTATTCTATGGAAATTAGTATTTTGCTTCAGTTTTGATTTCTATTTCTTAGGTTTTTGAGAATAGATTTTTTTTTTTTGTTAAATTAGGGTTCATACTTTTATCACTGTAGCTTGTTGTGAATGAGAAATTTTTATTTGTTTGTTTTAAAATTGGGTGTATTATGTTGGGTTTCTCTCTAATTCTTGTTTGGGTCTTGCTCTGTTTCTTCTCATTCGGGTCTGATGTTGCTTATTAGAAATGATGTATTGTTTTTTTGTTGCATGTTGAACTTTTAATCATTATGGTTAATGGTTCTAACAGTTTGGATTTCTTTAAAACTGATCTCAATTGTTTACAGAAACCTAATTATTGGTCTTCTTAGCAGTATTTAGTTTACTTAATTTCATGTAATTTTAAGAGGAAACTTGGAATAATTTCTTGAGTGGGTTGAACCTTGTGAATGGTACTAGAGCAATTTTTATTTTTGAAGTAGCCGTTCTTTGGAAATTGTTAGTTGGAGAGAATTAGATTTTTATAGGCTTACTTCATCTGATTAAAAAGTTTAAACAATTTAGTTATGCGTGTTTTGTACTAGACATTCTGATTTATTGGCATGGAATGATGAAAGCCCATTTAGTTACTATGTGCTTTGTAGTGTGATCAAGATCCTCTTATATTGACTTAAAGCAAAGAATGGTATATCAATTCGCCTTAAATGGAAATGCATATTTTCTGTATTATAGAATTTTTAGATGATCGACTGATTTGTATTTGAAATTAACCATTAGAAATGTGGTGAATTTGCTGGGGTGTGGCATTTGTATATATGAAGAAATTATGGCGAATGCGGAAGCTGCCTTTCATTTACGAGAGTGGGCCTAAGAACAAGGATGCCCTTGTTTGTGTTATGTCTTTTTCAGGAATGGGTTATCGGATACTAAACATCTAAAGTACTTGTGGATCCTGTGCTCAGAGATAGTTGGAGTTGTTTCTTGAATCCTAGTTCGTAGCATTGGCGTGGTCCACCTAAGTTTAAGTGCGGTAAAACTCTTGTCATCCATTACATAATTAGTACTCTTCCTTGTTTTCCCCGCTTTGTCATGGCCACCAAAAGCTTCATTGTTTTAGATTCAACATTAGCTCTAAATCATGAATTTGTGGATGGTCCACCGGAGTGTACTTTTAGTAACTAAAGAATATGAATTATTACTATGTTATTACTAATCTCGACTACATTATTTTTGTAGGTTCCAAGTAATGGGTGCAGGAGCGAAGAAGAAGAAGAAGTGTTCTCGAAAAGTGAAATCTGATGTTCATGTGGATGAAACATTGTTGGATGCCACCGTTGAGGACAAGAGTGGTATCTATGGATGGTGTTGAAAGGTAGATAGGTGACATTTAGCCTCGTTAAGGCTAACCATTCATTTTAGTGATGTGTCTGGTCACTTCTTTTTTTATTTATTGCTGGAGATTCACATAAGATATTTCCGAGTATAATAATCGCAGAAAGCTCTGAGAGTGAATACCTACTTTTAGATATAGTTTTGAATCTACTTGTTCTAATAGATGATTGTATGGTATAGTGAAATTGTGCCACCGTTGAGCATTCTGGTCAAATGCCGAAATGTATGCATTAATAGCCTAGAACCCAAGCTACCGCCTATCTGCACTATTTTAAGAAGTTAAATTTGAACAATAACAATAGTTTAGTTATTTATATATAAGAGAAAGTTAGATGCCTCTATGTGAATCCTATTTTTTCCATGTTTCTTTCGCATTGTTCTTTCTAGGTGTATTTGGTATAAGCCACTTGTAAACGGAAACTAGACCGGTCATTCCTTGAATCACTTTTACAACTCGAGTAATGTGTGGTTATTGGATTAGTTGGAATGTACAACTATTTATCCTTTTTAATGTTCGTGCTTGCGCTCTCAAATACTTAATTCTAAGAACTTGTATGTTGTTACCGGTGTAACTATTTATTTCTATATTGTAGGATGTTTGTTCACCCCGCTGTCTAGGGCTTATACGTGCAAAGTAACAACATACTCAAGCCCGAAGGTTTTGAAGAGGGTGCGTAACTCTTTGTCTCTGTCGAGCAAGAGAAATTTATGTCAATCGCGATTGGCCCCCTTACCGCACTCCGCCCATGCAAACGTGGTCTGCCGCCTTATTTCATTTCTTATTGGCTAGTCGATCTCCATGGATGATGAAGGTGATAAGGGTAACCTCGAAGAAATGCGCGTAATGGTTTGTGGAAAGGAACTCTTCCTTGGAAAAAAAGAGTTCGCATTGATTTCGGGGCTTAGTTTTATGAAGTCGAACCATAATTTTTCTCGTCCCTCCACTAAGCCCCGCCTTAAGATGAAGCATTTCCCCGATGAAGGAAAACCAGTAACTGGAAAACATTTGAAGATATTACTTTTTGGCAAAAAGGAGAAGGACGAAAAAAAATCGAGGAAATCTGGCAAAAAGGAGGAGGAAAAAAAATCGCGTGAATGTCACCAATCAAGCAACTCTAATGCTGAATGTGAAATTGTCAAAGTCCCACTGGAATCTGATGACAAGGTGAAATTGTCGTTACTATATGTTGTCCACGGGTATGTCCTGGGAAAGGGAAATGACAAAGTAGTTGAGTGTGATCACCGGTACCGGTGGATAACCTCGTCGACTTCAACTCTTATCCTTGGGTGAAATAGCGTTCAACATTACTCTTGTTAAAAGCAATGTCGCCTTAGCTTATCGGGATTAAGCATGAAAAGCCTGTTGGTAGTGAGGTGACTTACAAATGTCAAGGAATGGCTCATGTCCTGGTGGTAAGAAACAGTTGGGTTGATATTTTCTAGTTGTCTAATTTTTGCGATTGTTGTTTTAAAGGTTTTCCTTTTTTTTCACCAAGGTTTGGGGTCTGGAAGTGTTGCCGAAACTGCGTAGTAGGTTTGGAAGCAAGACTATTTTTGCAAATTGGCGCCCCCATATGCATAGTGTTACATGCGATTCAAAAGAATAACCCATGAATCTCTACTTAAGGTTTTGGAGGAGTCAAAGGTTTGAAGTAATAACTATCTCGAGTTACTTTATTTTTTCGTTTTTTGTATTATTAATTTGGTCGAGTGACTTTATAAAATTACGGGGTGAAGTGTGTGATGACATTATGTGGCATAAAGAAGATGCTAAGCGTTTGGTAATCTTTGGGGTTATGTGAAGGTCCCTTGGTAGATGACGAACAAGAAGATTCGTTAAAGAATGAAAATGTGGTGGAGAAAGAAGATTTGTTTGAGAAGGGTGAGGAAGAAAATATGTTAGAGTCAAAAAATGTTTTTGTGGATGAACAGTTCGAGGAGAGGAGAGCATGGATGATGAAAAGAACGAAGAAGATCTGTTAGGGAATGTAAATATGGTGGAGGAAGAAGATCTGTTTGAGAAGGATGATGAAGAAGCACGTGTGGCACATCCTAGCTCCCAACCCGATGTTCTTTGTTCTAGGACATCAACTTCAGTCATTGCTTCTTTCGAGTCTTTTGTGAAAAATGCAATGATTGGTCATACGGAGGATTTGAAAAAGACAGATGATTGGTGAAATGGAGGTATTTAAAAGTGCGGGTGAAGGGTCGGTTGGAGGAGTTAAGCGTCCAGGTAAGTAATGACCATAAAACAATGTTGGATCGTATGGAGTGTTTAACTACGGAGATCAAATCAATAAAGGATAAGATTGGCGGAACCGGACGTACATTGCATTGTCAAAGAAAAAAACGGTGAGTTAATTGGAAATTCATTGTATTAAGATAGATAGAATGTCGGTTTTATTAAATATCGTTTTATTGAATCGATATTTATGTTGTTTGAACAGGGACTCCACCTGGAGGACGTAACGAAGAAGGAGATTTCGATGGTGCGGCAATGCGAAGCCGGATGTGACTCCTCGGCAATGGATCCAACAAGATTGAGTTAAATCCACCATATCCGTACAATCCTCCAAATAAGGAAGTTGATGTGAGCCGACTCGTTGTAAGTATTTGTTGCATCTCTAGTGTTGTTGCTACATTAACACGTATATCTTTTGTACTTTTTTCAGAAAACTATCGTGGTATTACTTTTTGACTGTGTCGGATATGTAGGCGAAAACATTTGTAATGACTCAACGGGGAAAAAAGAAAGCGTCGAGTAAAATTAAACCCTCGTGACCGGCCCCGTTGCACCCATTATCGTTCTTTCGATGATGTTACAAAAGGCCGGGGAAGGGCTAGGAGGAAAATAAACCCCGCATATCCCTGTTGTCCCCGTATACTCCTACGGGGCTAGTGGCGAAAAAGAACCCCAAAAAGGTTTCGACAACCAATGAGCTGTTATCATGAATTATTTTGAAGAAGACATCTTGGATCGGCGAATAACGAGCGGGATATAGATGATGTGAACAAATTCATAAACCTTGGGTTAGCCTCCTCCCTAGTATACCCTTTTGTTTCTCTGTCTTGTTGTATATGTGAAAACTAACAATCATGGTGTTGCCTTGTAATGGATCGTAATTTACCACAAAGTATCAAGGAACATGGCGATAACTATGATGGTGACGGTACATCATTATTGTCTTGCTCGAGTATAAACTACTACTATGTTCAACTGGTTGGTTAAGCGGTAATGTGAGTCGATTGCATCATTTGATATTGACGATTAAATCTAATAATGAGAACATTATTTGGGTTGTGAGAAGTTATATGTTTATTGGTTTTCTCGCAGATTATTGATGCAGTGCATTGGTGCTTTTGCACAAGTCTTATCCTTCTAAAAATCGGTACCTGGTCATACTTTGAAACTCACTTACCGGTAAGTTTTTGTGCGAGAATAGATTGGATATTTTTTACTTCTTTATATTATTGCATGAATACATTGTGACTGAGGTTCCTTGCTCGTGAAACAGCAACATTGTGCGAATGGTGATTTTGCCCACGTTGACAGATTGAGATTAGGGTTAGCAGGACGCCGTGGTTTACCACCTAGTGAGCATTTACCCTCTTGGGATAAGGTTGATGTCGTATATGGTGTAGTTTGTATTGAAAAGGTTCACGGGGTGCAGTCTCCATTCAAGTAAAGGAGAAGACAATTATAATTTATGATTCTCTTAGACCGAATCGTAATAATCGCTCAAGCAAAATTCACACTAAGTCGGTCAAATTCGTGATTATTTGGAGAAAGCATACAACCGCGGTACATGGTGTTGTAGATATGACTTACAAACCCCTAAGCAAAATCATACGTGAGTCTTACTTGAAATTTATTTTTAACCTTGAATTTTTAACCTTATATTTGGAGAATTGATCCATATACAATTTATGCGGTAGCTCTTGTGGGGTGTTTTCCTTCAAGTTTATCGAGCATATGGTTAGGAAGATTCTGTTTGTCAAGTCCAACCTGATTTCGCTACTCGTTATCGATGCGAACTTGCTGCGGTGCAACTATTCAAGAAACAATTCATAGAGGTGAATGGCACAAGTGGTGAATAGTTGAATAGTTGAAAATCTTTTTGTTTTTTGGATGTTGGTTCTGTTTTTTGGATGTGTATAGTTGAAAATCTTTGTCGGCTATAGTTCTAAATCTAAGTTAGTGGCGATGGACTCTTATACCTGGATATATCTGTTTATATTTTGTTGATCATGTTATGATCCTTGATTATGTATGTATAGCGGCTTGTCTCTGCTTCTAAAAATTGATGCTTAGATATTTTATCTACTTCATGTTCTTTGAAAGGAGTTAGCGACTTAGTGTCGTGAAAGATCACTGGTTTGGGTGACTTGAAATTTAAAAACTAAGAATACAGGTAGGAAAAATGTATATAAAAATCCACTAAAGTTTGAAAACAATATAGAATACATAGGTAGTAAAATATACAATAGAATAAAGGTTAAGAGGGCCGAGTTTGCTTAGTGGGGAGTAAGCCGGTGGCTATCTTGTTGGGACAGGGATGGGCTTATGCCTAGATAATAAAAAAAAAAAAAAAAAAAAAAAAAAAAAAAAAAAAAAAAAAAATTACAATAAACATTGAAATAAATGCTAGATTTTTGAATTTTTTGTGAAGAATGTTACAGATGTTGTTAGAGGCGATTCCATAAAAATTCATTGTTGGTTAAAAATGAAAAGGTTGTTGAGAAATAGATTCTTATCACCTGACTATGATCAAGTTCTTTTTTGGAGAGCCGATGCGAGAAACAAACAAGGATAGTCACACTGATGTATTTACAACTTTCGAGAAATATATAATAGTTATTTTCGAGTTTCTAGTTCCAGTTTCTTATCTTGTGTGTCTAATGTGTGTCTTAACCGCCTATAACTAGTTTTGTGGATTTGTAAGGTGTTTTTGATTCAAAACACACCTTGTGGATTCAAGGCTATTTCGAAATCATTACTGCTAATCTGCGTCGGTACTCGGGTCTAACTCTAGTAATCTTTGAACCCAAGATGTCGAAATCCTATATATTTCATATTCGATTCATCGAAATGAGAACCTCTCTGTTTTAACTCTAGTAATCTTTGAACCCGAGATATTGAAATATGATATATTTCATCTCTATACATAATTTGTCAATGTGAATCGAAATGCTCCATCACCTATATGGCTTGAAATGCTCCAAAATTGCCACTCTAACTACAAACCCACCAAGATGACATTTAAATACTAAGAGTGGTATCTACAGATGTTGTTGAAAGGTAGATAGGTGACATTTAGCCTGTTAAGGCTAACCATTCATTTTAGTGATGTGTCTGGTCACTTCTTTTTTTATTTATTCTTTGGAGATTCACATAAGATATTTCTTGAGTATAATAATCAGTAAAGCTCGGAGAGTCGAATACTTACTTTTAGATTTAGTTTTGAATCTACTTGTTCTAATAGATGATTGTATGGT
The DNA here is from genome assembly GCA_023531295.1 of Papaver armeniacum. Lineage (NCBI taxonomy): Eukaryota > Viridiplantae > Streptophyta > Magnoliopsida > Ranunculales > Papaveraceae > Papaver > Papaver armeniacum. The sequence continues at coordinate 234,808 of JAJJWW010012072.1, forward strand.
ATAGTGTAATTGTGCCACCGTTGAGCATTCCCTGTCAAATGTGTGTGTTAAGTGCCTATAACTACCTACTAGTATTTAATCTTAGGATCTTGATTTGTACAACATTCTCTGGAATATTTGGAAACTAAGAAATGATTTGGTCTTCTCTGGGCATGTATTTTCTCAAGATGTTATTCTTCGTAAGACAATCTTTGGATTTTAATGTTTGCATGGAAAATAAGGAGCCTTTGTCTCTCAATAATCACTTAAGTTATTGCATCAACGATGGTCACCTTCAGAAGAAAATTTTGTGAAAATTAACGTTGATGCTGCCTTCATCCCTAATAATGGTGTTGCCAGTGCGATTGCTAGAGATTATGAAGGAGAATTTTTGGGTTGTGAAACTATTACATTTGATGCTACGTCCGCGTTGTTGGCTGAATCAATTGCTTGTAAACTGGATGTTTTACTGGCAAGGAGTTTAGGGTTTCAAAATGTTATTATTGAAGGAGATGCAAAGAATGTTACAGATGTTGTTAGAGGCGATTCCATAAAAATTCATTGTTGGTTAAAAATGAAAAGGTTGTTGAGAAATAGATTCTTATCACCTGACTATGATCAAGTTCTTTCGAAGCTGGAGAGACCGATGCAGAACAAGAATAGTCACACTGATGATTACAACTTTCCAGAAAATATATAATAGTTATTTTCAGTTTCTAGTTTGATTTCTTATCTTGTGTGTCTAATGTGTGTCTTAACTGCCTATAACTAGTTTTGTGGATTCAGAACAGTGTTTTTTGGATTCAAAACACACCTTGTGGATTCAAGGCTATTTCGAAATCATTACCGCTGCGTCAGGTACTCGGGTCTAACTCTAGTAATCTTTGAACCCAAGATGTCGAAATCCTATATATTTCATATTCAGTTCATCGAAATGAGAACCTCTGTTTTAACTCTAGTAATCTTTGAACCCGAGATATTGAAATATGATATATTTCATCTCTATACAGAATTTGTCAATGTGAATCGAAATGCTCCATCACCTATATGGCTTGAAATGCTCCAAAATTGCCACTCTAACTACAAACCCACCAAGATGACATTTAAATACTAAGAGTGGTATCTACAGATGTTGTTGAAAGGTAGATAGGTGACATTTAGCCTGTTAAGGCTAACCATTCATTTTAGTGATGTGTCTGGTCACTTCTTTTTTTTTATTTATTGCTGGAGATTCACATAAGATATTTCTTGAGTATAATAATCAGTAAAGCTCGGAGAGCTGAATACTTACTTTTAGATTTAGTTTTGAATCTACTTGTTCTAATAGATGATTGTATGGTATAGTGTAATTGTGCCACCGTTGAGCATTCCCTGTCAAATGTGTGTGTTAAGTGCCTAGAACTACCTACTAGTATTTAATCTTAGGATCTTGATTTGTACAACATTCTCTGGAATATTTGGAAACTAAGAAATGATTTGGTCTTCTCTGGGCATGTATTTTCTCAAGATGTTATTCTTCGTAAGACAACGCTGGATTTTAATGTTTGCATGGAAAATAAGGAGCCTTTGTCTCTCAATAATCACTTAAGTTATTGCATCAACGATGGTCACCTTCAGAAGAAAATTTTGTGAAAATTAACGTTGATGCTGCCTTCATCCCTAATAATGGTGTTGCATCAGTTTCTAGTTTGATTTCTTATCTTGTGTGTCTAATGTGTGTCTTAACCGCCTATAACTAGTTTTGTGGATTGGTAACAGTTGTTTTTTGGATTCAAAACACACCTTGTGGATTCAAGGCTATTTCGAAATCTGTCAATGTGAATCGAAATATGCTCAAATTCTATTAATGTTGAAACTCGGGTATAACACGGAACCATCAATGTGAATCGAAATGCTCCATCACCTATATGGCTTGAAATCTACTACAATGGAGATCCATATCTAGACGTGGACTAAAATATACACGACATTTATTAATATACTCGGTCATTTAGATTGTCTGTTTTTTATCTGTTGCTGCTTGTGAAACTTACCCTTTTGCCTCACGAAGACAACTGGATCATATGTTTAACACTTTTTCGCTGTTTTAGAAAATTCAATTTTATTCCATGTTTATAGATTGGTTTGGTTGATGATGGAGGTAAATACTAAATGCCCTACTATTCTTATTTTTACGACAATGAATGAACACATGTTAGTTTGGAATTACAATCAGAATATCTAATTTTAATATGTGTGTGCAGGCAAGTTTCTAAGTATAATCAACCTGAAATTATGGAAACTCCTGAAGAGTTCTCTATGTGACTCTTTATAATAGCGATTTAATGCCCGGTGATCCCGAACTCCATTTAAGGGTTGTGAGACCCCATCGTCTTCGCACAACAACTTCGATTACTACCAAGTACAACGAAGAATATAAAAGGTATACTAAATTACCACTCATACATAGCATTGCTCTAAATAAACTTTTTTACCATAATACTGCAAAGAGAAAATGATTGATTTTACTACCACTCCATTTACATATTAGTCCCCAGTAGAGCGGAATACTTCTTCCGATTAATCAATCTCCTATTAAGTGTGTTATTATCGGCTCTTATAGAATTAACACATTTTACCGGATCATTGTATGTATGGTGTAATAGATCTCAAGAGGTGGCAACGGCGCAGAATGGAAAACCCAACTTAGCTGTTTCCTTTCTTAATCTACGACCTTCTTCAATCGCGTCATACCATTCCTCAGGGACATAACTCCATTGGCGAAATATCAAGATTTGTTAAAGATATACTTGAAGAACCTCATCCCTTTGGTTTTGGTAGGTTTTTGGTTTGTTGGTTGCTACGACGGCTTCTTTTTGAAGGAATTTTAGAAAAACATTTTTCCGAAACTCCATTGGCGTAAGTATCCATTTGTTAAAGACATACTAGAAGAACCCTCATCCATTTGGTTTTGGTAGGTTGTTGGTTTGTTGGTTGCTTTGATGGCTTCTTTTTGAAGGAATTTTAGAAAAACATTTTTCCAAACATGATTTGCTCTCGATCTTGAACCCATGTGATCAAAGTGGGTAGTTTAAATTGTAAGGAATCACTCCTAAAGGTTGGATGTCATATACATATATATATGTATAGAATTGTAGACTCGAGAAAGCATCTTCCTACCTCACTCATATCTTAGATTTTCCTTTTGTTTATAATTTTCTTTTTCTTTGTTTTGATAAATGACACACCCATTTGCTTTGAGATTTGAATAAACATTTACTTCCCAACTCCCACACTCCCACCTCGCTTTGACTTAAAATAAACTACACGACCGCCACAATGACCATCTGGACTCTCTAATTTATTAGTCGAGGCAATAGTTTGTCCCCATATTAGATCTTCCTCTGCACATTCTTTATTAGTCAAAGAGGCAATAGTTTGTCCTTTATTGAATCTTTTCAAAGCACTCTTTTTTAGTCAGGGAGGCAACGGTTTGTCCCCTTATGGCATGGAGATGTTTGTGGCTAATGTGATGAAAAGAAATTGGTTTTCACTTTTCAGGTACAGATGAGAGGATTTGAAGGGAATGTGGTCAATGTTTGTAAACATGGAAACATGTCAGTAATAAGGAATTCCTTTGCAAAGGGTAATTCCCAAGAATGGGACAAGCTTTAAATTTGCTTTTTTCTCTTCCTTTATAGGTGAACATGAGAGGCGCCAGCTATATTTAGTTGGCATTAAATTTTACATGTTTGCCAACATAAGTATAAATGGACAACATTCATATTCGTTTGTGCTTAATTATCTCTGGGGTAAAAAAAAATCACTGTTATTAGGTGCATTTGTTTACAAGTTTTTATCTCAAACCATCCAAAAATAATGGCAGGATGCTCTCAACAGGCTGGCCTAATCTCACTCAATTCAACTGCCCGAACAAGAAATCAATATACTACCATATATGGGAGGAATCGTGTTAAGTCTGATGACTCTAAAAATGGTGTTGAGTCTGTTGACTCTAAAAAACCTATTTCTAAGCGTGTAGTAACTAATTTCTACAAAACAAAAAATGGTAGCCAATTTTGTAAGGAGTGGTTTGAGTTAGTAGAGGAGGATTGCGGTTGCGTAAAGAATGCAACGAGGTTAGGGATCTCGGTCCGGAATCATGTATCATTCCTTATCATGGCAGCGGCGTATGGATCAAGGAGGAGAATTTTGGACAGAGTTTGTTTGAAGATCTCGCCCTTGTTGAGTTGATGAATGGTGCAATGAAGAGCGATATCCGAAGGCACAAGAACGCAGAACTTGAAAAGAAAAGTGATGAAGAATGGTTTAAGCTAATGTCCGACTAGTTTATTTTATATTTAAAGTCCTTTTTATTAGGTACGATGAAACTGTTTTCCCTTCTTGGTTGTCCTAGTTATGGCTATATAATTTTGGTTGATTCAATAAGAAAAGTCTAGTTATGGCTATATAATTTTCGTTGTTTCAATAAGAAAAGTAAATGAAAATTAGCACGTTTAAAATAGTGCATAACCTGGCTACCATGAAAACTATTGAGCCTGTCATTTTGCATCAACTTCTATTGAAGTAAATGATTTTTGATTCTTGTAATCAGTTCACATGAAACATGCCAAGACTACGGAACTTGCAATTAATAAACATTAGAAAACTAAGGAATTCCTTTTGAAGTGGTAATTCCCAAATTCAATTAAGACATACTTTTCAAATTTAAAGTTTCATATCAAGTCTGAGAAAAACTAATTTAACCTGAGGATGAAAACATGACTAAGACCACTCTACTAATGATGCCGCCTAAACTATTTCAAACAAACATAACAAGGTAAGAAATGTCAGCAACCAAAATCACTCCAATTCTAAGCCTTGGGACAACGTTTCTTCGTTAGCATAATGCCCCGTCTGGTGACACCTTGAACAAGCTCTTTTCTTTCTAGGTTTTTCAATGGCAGACCTTTTCCTCTTGATGCACCGACGACCAACTTCCGGTGTAGTATTTGGAGGAAGCACCACCCGATCGCCACCTCCATTGGGACATCCCAAGTTTCCGGGCTCAAAGACACCATAGATTTTAGGTTCATACATAGATCTCCAAACATATGTTTTATAATATTCCCCACAAAGGCCTTCTTCTTTTATCTTATATGTCTCACACACTGCAAGTACATGGGGACACGGAAGATGCTGATAGTCAAACACTTTGCACGTGCAAGACCTTCGGTCAAGATAGACGGTGTCTTTTGTTCTTCATAGTCACCCTCATCCACTTCATATTCGTCCCCATCGACATGGCAAGCCACAAACCTTTTTGCCACAGCCCACCGTTCTTTGATTATATCCCGTGCATGTTCACTCAAAGGATCTTGCCGATCACGAGCTAGTTGTCTACGTTGGCGAGAACCATTCCATAAGGAACTGCGAATGTAATCGACTAAATGACAGATTGGAAGACCTTTAACACCAGCTATTCTTGAATTGAAAGTTTCACAGGCGTTTGTAGTCATGAGAGTAAAACGACCTGTTCTAGCCTTCACCCTGCCCACATTTCCGGTCCAAGAACCACTCTGATTTTAAAGCGCGGGGCTCGCTAAACCTAGGTCTCTCATAGCAAGTTCATACTCATCATTGCTAAACGCTTTTGCAGCTCTTATAAATGCCACCGAGAAGCCGCGACGATGTGGTAGGTGCATTTGATATTTTCTCGTAAGGTCAAACATTACAGGACTGACCTATAAGTACAACATGAAGCATGCATATATATATATATATGTCTCGAAATGTATCATACAAACAGGTGGACTCCCCAAACTTGTTTGACTGTACATATATATGTGACCACTATTGTGTGTGTATATCCTATATGGTACTACTGTCATGGACATGAGTGTCGTACCTAGTAAATTATATGCAATATGATGCTATTGTCATTGATCTAAATTACATATCTAATGATACAAGGGACTAACTCGACTTCATAACTCTGTCTAGATACGTACATATAAAGAGCTACAATATGATAAGTAACACTATATACAAATCAAGGTTAACGTTGTATCCGTTCGGATAACTAGCATCAAATCTATTTAAACACAAAACTCATGTGTTTATATAGTATATAAAGTCTTGTTAAATACCCGAAAGATGGTGGATGCGGTATACTTGATTAGCACAAGGAAATGCCAACCTTATGGCTCTACCGATCGATGGGTGCATGTCTTTGCCACAACAACATCTTCATTCATAGCAAACTTATCGCCAAGTACTCCGACTAACTTTCTCATAAACCATTCCCAAGATTCATTATTCTACGAATCAACAACAGCAAAAGCAATAGGATAGATCGACTCGTGGATCCATTCCAACGGTGACGAGTAGAACTCCTTAGCGTGGCCTGTAAGATGTGTACCATCAACCGCAAATGCGGGTCTGAAACAGTTTTTGAATCCTTCAATACATACTCCAAAAGCAAAGAAATAATACAGAAAAGAGTCATCCGAATCAGTTACAATCTAGTGAATTAATACCCTTGTTACTGAACACCAAGCATGTGACTATAACCAACGAGGTGTTGGTACGATTCATCGGGCTACCTTTGATCGGCTCAATACCACGCCCCGCAAGCGCTGTATCCCCGCAGGTAATTGATAACCACTCCATAATCCTTTTTATGTCCAAAATCAGTTGTTTGGGCGTAAAGGCCGCATCTAGTTCTTTGAATTTGTGCTTGAAAAGCTCTGCAATTCCAGTAGAGGCCGCTTTGGTTCTTAATTCAGGGTCAGTCCTTTTGTTGCTTTCACAAGTATGCACATCGTTTGCAACTGTGAGTTTCCACCACCCACAAGAATCTAAGGGGACTGCTCGCAGACGCCACTCGCATGTCTTGTCTTTGCATTTGGCAATAAACCTCTGGCTGTCGGATTTACAAGCTATGTACTCAAAATTTCTTTCTACTTTGGCTATTGCAAGTATAAGTTTGACTCCCCTTGCTTTTGAAAGTGTTACCCACACGTAGATCGTTGTACTTCATATCCTAGGAATATCCAAAACCGGCGCTGGAGTTGTTGGCGCATCATGAAGACAACGGAGTTTCTTGGCTGATGGAGTCATTACTGGTTCAAGACATCTCCTAGCCTTTGGACCACTAGTACTCGCTGATAAAATAAAACATTCAACATTAGTGTGACTATTTGGTCAGGACAAACATAATACAAAAGTACAGCAATAAGAGGGACAAATAAACATACCTTTAACACCACCATCTCCCTTGGCGGTTTCATTCTTGGAATGATAATCCTCACTGGAACTCAACGTGAGATTGTTAAGAGGGGTCAAGGGAGTGTGGGGAAGCATCTTGGATCTGCTGTCATCTCCAGTAGTTGTTTTGGGAGTTACGGGAGGAATATATACTTTTACTTCTTCTCCATATTTGATTGTGTAAAAGCTTGGGACTCCACATGTCTGGCCAACATAAAAAATCAACATTTCTTCACTAACAATCTTAATCCTTTGCTTAAATGCGGTTCCCGGGACATCTATGAGGCCATACACATCAAAACAAGGTTTGTGCAAGAAACCTAAAACATCCATTGCTCTCTTCTTCACATCCTCAAAAGTGTACTTATCAGGTACCACCGCAAGATGTGTCATTGATGCGTGTCGTAGGTGCAATCAAATTAATCAAAATTTCCACTCAATTAAAAATAATATAATGGAAGTCAAGTTCGTTCCCACGAGGAGCAAGAGATCTTAGTTGTAAAAGTTGTCACGAAAGGGGGTGTAAAAGCAAAATAAAAATAAACAAAGCAATTAAAATCGAAAGTTGAAAGATGAAAGCAATAAGAGAGAGAAGATCAAGGAATCCTTCTTCGTTCCGAAACAATGATTAAAGTTATGTTCTTTTCTACTTGTTATTAGTCACAGATTATCACCAACCGTAGGATAGCAGGTCCGCTTAGCTAGCCCCAAAATCCCTAATTTCACCGAGTAATGAGGTCCGCTTAGTTATCGATTCTATTCAAAAGAACCACCTTGAGGTCCGCTTACAAGATGTAATTCCCGAGAATGCATTAAGATTTATGAATTTAGGTTTAGTACTAGTAGTTAAACTCGGTTCGCTTGGTTCACTTTCTAGCGTTGTTTCTACACACAATTGCTCCACGGAATCCCTCCCAAGGTCTCGTGTTTGCTACTTATGTAAAGAGTCAAGAAACGATTACTTATCTCCTAACTTTCACTAGCATTAGATTAAATCGACAAATCAATTTAGTTGGCCACCTAAACAATCTATCAATCAATCATGAATGTCTTTAAGATCACTCCAATTAGTAAAAACAATCGATAATCATGTGAAAAATCTCAAGATAGAATTGAAAACAAAAACTCAAATCATGTTAAGAACTAGGAATTCATCCTCAATCAATAAAATTAACTACTCATGTTAAAAGAGTTCACACAAAGAATAAGAAAAGAAAAGTGTGTGTGTGTAGAGATGTGTCTAGAAGTTGTAGAAAACTTCTCTATTTATAAGCTTCAAAATTCTCCAAATCTTCTAAGGATTAGAACCCTTTTCCTTTTGCAATTCAATTTCCAATTCCAAGCTTTTCTCAACTCTTCACCTTCTCTTTCCAAATTTGAGTCCAATTCTCCATCCAATTCCTAGCCCAAGTCTTCACACCCATGAGAGAAGTCCATAGAAAATTCGAAATTTCGGCTCGCCGAAAGCCGGGATTATGGCCGAATTTGGCCGGAAAACGTCGCCGCCGGCCACCTGAAAATTTCTGTCGTCGGGAGAATATTCGACGGAATATTCCGTCCGGTCCTCCGTTAGGACTAACGGTCAAACGGGTCAACTCGGTCTAGATCACTGAGTCAAATCAGATGACTCAACTCGTAGTCGGACTGAGTCGAGGTAGTGCGATCGAAATGAGAGTTAACTTGGCAGGCCGTTGCAGACAAAGCCAAACATCTTGTAGCACAATCATTGTGCTTCACCAAAGACATTTCAGCCATGATGGCCCCGCGATTCGTGAATCTTCTCTCATCTTGATTCAAGCAACACAAAGCTCATTCCCTGTCATTTCATTGCATGGCTGCCTTGGCTTCTACAAAACACCACATTCACCATTTGCACTCAGCTGCATCTTTCTCCTCTGCTGAGTTTTGCTTTGCACTGCCTCTGATGCACCAGCCAATACCACCAGCCTGCCACTTCATTTCAACCACTGCAGTTGACACCAACTCTTGTTAGCTCACACTGCAGCTCCAACTCCAGAACCTGAACTGCAGCTTAATAAACATCACTTCACGTCGCAACTCAGCCCACAAGACTTGAGCTTCAGCGCTTCTACAACTTATCCAAGCCATTTCGGCTCCAATTTAAACTTCGAGAGAATGCTAATGCCACCACTGCCATCTCAACATAACCACCAGTTCATAGCATTTTGATTGCAGTCCAGCTGCAGTTACACACTACACATCTCATTCATGCAGCAGCAAAGTGCAACAACCATTTCCAGTTCATACACCTGAACTTGCTCCATTCATACCCATATTCTCGTAGCTTTCCTTCTCCGGGCTTGGCAAGATCATACTCACCTGCACTTCTCCTCCTTCATCCATTCATTAAGCCATCTATGCAATGACAAAGCATCACCCTAGCAGCCCAACTCAAGCCGGACCCTCAATCACTTCTTCTTCGCAATAACACAACTCATCTATAGCTCCATTCCGCCAATGCCCGAGCTCAACAAAGACCACACACACAAAACACCATTCATCACCACCTGCAATACAACTCCTGCCATCAAACCAACTCGGTCCAATCTCATTGCATCATCACAGCCAACAATTCATCTCATTAGCTCCATTCGCCAATGCTCGAGCTCAACAAAATCAGAGCAAACCCATCTTCAATCAATCTCTTCTCATTCTGAGGTCTCTATCTCTTCTCCCAACTCGCTTCAATCTCTCGAGCTCTTCTAAACTCAACCTCAACACGATTTCGAACATCATCACGCCAAACCCTCACTCTCAACTAAACTCGTAACCCATTCAATTTGTGGGATTGAGCATCAATTTTACTTCCTCCGATTCAAAACGAAACTCCTTCGGCTGTTTGCAACTCAACCTCAATCCAATGAAAATAACAAGACCCTTTTCAGATCAAAACCCTCATTCAAGCGACTCACTCTCGAATTAACCACCATCTTCATTCGCAATGGCAACAACAATGAACCTCGATTTCAATCGATCCCTCAAACCCAACAACTCCTTAATCTCTGTGTTCTTCTCGATCCGACAGAAACACCACAGACGCAGCTTCATCCATCTAACCCAGTCGATCTCGATTCAACAAACTCCCGTGTTTGCCTTTTCGACCATGAATCAACTTATATAAATCTCATACAACCACGAACTGGTTTCTACTTGGTCGAATTCAATCTCGGCTTTCGGAGACGCAGACCATTGTCCTGCTCTTCTCAATTTCAGGTGAGATTGGGTTAAATGAGAATGATTGAAGAGAACCTTTCTCGATTTAGGGTGAAGGTGAAGTAGGTTTGGATCCGGTTTCGGGTCGTGGATCGAGAACGGGTGTGGAGGGGTGTAGATGGATGGGCTTAGGTTAGGGTATGGGTGGATCAGACATGTGGGCTTGGGTATGGGTCATAGTTTTGACCTCCCCTTATCTATTATTGTCCTTCCTTCAGTAATTTGAGTCACCCCTTATTCTCGGCTGGGCTCCATATAGTATACCCTCCTTGATGAAATGACAATTTTACCCTTTTGGCTCAAATAGGGTGATTTCTTCTTCTTTTCCTCCGTGCGACTCCAAAGTAGCTACAAAACTCAAAACAAGCGTAAAATACATAATTTTACAAGAAAAATAGCAAAGAAAGCATAAACTACTAGATAGTAAATTAGGTGTATTCTACACCTATCAAATTCCCCCACACTTAGACTTTGCTAGTCCTCGAGCAAATCAAACTAAAAACTCACAACTTCAAAGCGTTCAAGCGTCACAAGCATCCAAAAAGTTATGAGGACATAGAGTTTTCGCATGCTAGTAATAAGAAGTTAGAAATACCAAAGAACATATTCTCATTCTTAAATGTTGAGTGAGAAATAACCACTCCATAATGAGAGAATGCGTGTTTGAGAAACGATCAATAAGCATTTCGCCTCGACTTCTGCCTCACCAAAAAGGATTTTATGATAATTGCACTCAAAAAGACAAACTTTTTATGGTTCTCACATGTGTGCAGGTAGGAATGAAGATAGAATTCCCGCGACACGTTGAATGGTGGGAAGGATAACTTCCGAAATATTTTAAAAACCCACATCTTTTAATATTTTGAAAAACCATTTTTCTGACGATCTCTAAGAAAGGAAATCAACCATTTTTATCGAGGATGAGATTACTTACTTACCTTCACATCCGATTGCCAATTATGATAACACCACTCTCACGGCATCCAATAGAAACGTCTTCCACTCCTTGTCTTGATCTTCATGGTCTTCGTCTTCGGTTTCAACTATTGATGATAAACCCTTGAATTTCATAAATCCTTAACAATTTGTAACTCTTTTTACCTTAAAATCCTTGTCGCTTGAAACTACCTTATAGATTTTCCTTCCCCACGGCTTATACAAAACAAATATTTCTCTTGTTTTTTTTTTTCTTTCTTTCTTTTTTTTTTTTTTTTCTTTTCATCTTTTTTTTTTTTTTTTTTTTTTTTTTTTTTTTTTTTTTTTAACAAGAGAAATTAAATACAAAAATAAACCATAGCCGTGGAAGAAGTATTTTACCGCTTGATTCTTCACAACTTGTTTTGTCTTGAAATCATAAACTTCAAAAATTCTCACCTTTTAATTTTCTTCGCTTTCATGAATAAGTCTTCATACTTAAATATAAAATTACCTCATTGTATTGTAAGTCCTCAACTTATATGTAAAAATCCGCTCTTTGTATGTTGCTTTTACTTGTATTTGAAATTTGCTCTTTATCTCGTTCCGTTGCTTGTAAACCTTAAACTTTTCCAACTTTCCTTGTAGATTTTGATGTCGCTCCTTGTTGATGATGAATGTGTTTCTATGAATCCGTTGTTGTCGCGAGAGAGAATGGTGCTAACTGCAAATCGAACTACAAGAAGGGAGCTTTCATCCATGGACGTCACCCTCATGATTGACAAAATTAGCACTCAAGAGATCAAAGAGTAGTGCTTTTAGTGGTGGGAAGTTGGGTAGCTCACCATTCTACCCGGAATTAACTTACGGTGACACACACTCAAAGAAGCTCTTTAGTAGATGGAAGATTTAAGTCGGTGCCTCTCATGATATGAATCGGGTAGTCTCCACTAATGATTGATCAGCAACTCTAATAACGCACTTCTCCCTGCACCAAATTCGCATCACCGGCATGATTAAATCCATTATTTAACACTCTAACAAACAAGAAATCCGAATGTAGTTCTCTAACACTTCCAAGTTCAATTATGTCGGTCACAAACTCTATGTAAACATACCTAGAAGTATGCTAGTGACTCTAAAATCTTTAAAAGTTGGAATTTTTATGTAAAACTTTTTTTTTTTTTTTCAAATTTTTTTCATTTTTTTGTAATTTTTTGTTTTAAAAACATGCTTAACCACTCCCCCACACTTAAACCTTACATTGTCCTCAATGTAATTGAATCCTCCTAGTAAAGTCAAGGTGGGAAATTTTAACATGATAAGAAACAAGAAAAAGAAAAAACAAAAAGCAAAAAGGATAAGAAATACAAAACCGATGGGTTGCCTCCCATTAAGCGCTTGTTTTAAAGTCGACGGCCCGACTTAGCTCTTGCAAGATTCATTAGCCCGGATCAATCTCTTTCACCGGAAAACATGATTCCACATCACTAGGGTATCGCGTTGTCTCAAAGATATTGAAGTGGATGAGTGTACCATCAAACTCCATAGTCAAGGTGCCATTTTGGACATCAATCTTTGTTCCGGCGGTGCTTAAGAATGGTCTACCCAAAAGCAAAGGTGTAGACTTGGAAGAATTCTCATCATTCATGTCTAAGACATAGAAATCGGCCGGAAATACAAGCTTATTAACCTGCACCAAAACATTCTCAACAATCCCTTTCGGGTAAACATTAGATCGGTTAGCAAGTTCAAGAACTACCCCGGTTTCCTTAAGAGGACCGAGATTCAAAGAATCATAAATCGAGGAAGGCATAACATTAATCGACGCTCCCAAATCTAGCAAAGCTCGAGTAAACCTTGTTTTACCAATTGTGCAAGGTATATTGAAACTACTAGGGGTCCTTTAATTTTGGTGGGAGTTTCTTGAGAATAAACGCCGAAGCATTCTCCCCACACTCATGACTTCATTCCCTTTCAACCTTTTCTTCTTCATGCACATCTCCTTTAAGAACTTTGCACAACGAGGAATTTGACGAAGAGCTTCTATGAGTGGAATATTGACTTGTACTTTCTTAAAGATTTCCCAAATATCCATGTATTCCAAGTCTCTCTTTGATTTAGCAAATCGGCTAGGGAACGGGGGTGGAGTTGTGAAAGTAGGAACCGTCTCCTCGGGTTGATTGGTTGGAGATGTTTTCTCCTTTGGTGCGGTTTCAATTTCCTCTTTCTCATCATACACCTTATCTTGTTGATTTGGTTGTAGTATAGTGGTAAGTATTCCCGCCTGTCACGCGGGTGACCCGGGTTCGTTCCCCGGCAACGGCGCCAAAATTTGATGCGTGTCGTAGGTGCAATCAAATTAATCAAAATTTCCACTCAATTAAAAATAATATAATGGAAGTCAAGTTCATTCCCACGAGGAGCAAGAGATCTTAGTTGTAAAAGTTGTCACGAAAGGGGGGTGTAAAAAGCAAAATAAAAATAAACAAAGCAATTAAAATCGAAAGTTGAAAGATGAAAGCAATAAGAGAGAGAAGATCAAGGAATCCTTCTTCGTTACGAAACAATGATTAAAGTTATGTTCTTTTCTACTTGTTATTAGTCTGATTATCACCAACCGTAGGATAGCAGAGTCCGCTTAGCTAGCCCCAAAATCCCTAATTTCACCGAGTAACAAAGTCCGCTTAGTTATCGATTCTATTCAAAAGAACCACCTTGAGGTCCGCTTTACAAGATGTAATTCCTTAATGCATTAAGATTTATGAATTTAGGTTTAGTACTAGTAGTTAAACTCGGTTCGCTTGGTTCACTTTCTAGCGTTGTTTCTACACACAATTGCTACACGGAATCCCTCCGCAAGGTCTCGTGTTTGCTACTTATGTAAAGAATCAAGAAACGATTACTTATCTCCTAACTTTCACTAGCATTAGATTAAATCGACAAATCAATTTAGTTGGCCACCTAAACAATCTATCAATCAATCATGAATGTCTTTAAGATCACTCCAATTAGTAAAAACAATCGATAATCATGTGAAAAATCTCAAGATAGAATTGAAAACAAAAACTCAAATCATGTTAAGAACTAGGAATTCATCCTCAATCAATAAAATTAACTACTCATGTTAAAAGAGTTCACACAAAGAATAAGAAAAGAAAAGTGTGTGTGTGTAGAGATGTGTCTAGAAGTTGTAGAAAACTTCTCTATTTATAAGCTTCAAAATTCTCCAAATCTTCTAAGGATTAGAACCCTTTTCCTTTTGCAATTCAATTTCCAATTCCAAGCTTTTCTCAACTCTTCACCTTCTCTTTCCAAATTTGAGTCCAATTCTCCATCCAATTCCTAGCCCAAGTCTTCACACCCATGAGAGAAGTCCATAGAAAATTCTGGAAATTTCGGCTCGCCGGAAAACTGGGATTATGGCCGGAATTTGGCCGGAAAACGTCGCCGCCGGCCACCTGAAAATTTCTGTCGTCGGGAGAATATTCGACGGAATATTCCGTCCGGTCCTCCGTTAGGACTAACGGTCAAACGGGTCAACTCGGTCTAGATCACTGAGTCAAATCAGATGACTCAACTCAGAGTCAGACCTGAGTCAGGTAGTGCCAGTCGAATTGAGTTAACTTGGCGAGCCATTGCACAAAGCCAAACACTGTAGCACAATCATTGTGCTTCACCAGCACATTTCCAGCCATGATGGCCCTGCCAATTCTGTGAATCTTCTCTCATCTTGATTCAAGCAACACAAAGCTCATTCCCTGTCATTTCATTGCATGGCTGCCTTGGCTTCTACAAAACACCACATTCACCATTTGCACTCAGCTGCATCTTTCTCCTCTGCTGAGTTTTGCTTTGCACTGCCTCTGATGCACCAGCCAATACCACCAGCCGCCACTTCATTTCAAACCACTGCAGTTGACACCAACTCTTGTTAGCTCACACCGCAGCTCCAACTCTTAACCCGAATCGCAGGCTTAATAAACATCACTTCACGTCGCAACTCAGCCCACAAGACTTGAGCTTCGCCTTCTACAACTTATCCAAGCCATTTCGGCTCAATTTAAACTTCAAAGAGAATGCTAATGTACCACCGCTGCCATCTCAACATAACCACCAGTTCATAGCATTTTGATTGCAGAGTCAGTGCAGTTACACACTACACATCTCATTCATGCAAAGACAAAGTGCAACAACCATTTCAGTTCATACACACCGAACTTGCTCCATTCATACCCATATTCTCAGTAGCTTTCCTTCTCCGGGCTTGGCGCGATATCATACTCGGCTGCACTTCTCCTCCTTCATCCATTCATTAAGCCATCTATGCAATGACAAGATCACCCTAGCGCCAACTCAAGCCAGACCCTCAATCACTTCTTCCTGCAATAACACAACTCATCTATAGCTCCATTCCGCCAATGCCTGAGCTCAACAGCACCACACACACAAAACACCATTCATCACCACCTGCAATACAACTCCCGCCATCAAACCAACTCGGTCGCTCATTGCATCATCAAAGGCCAACAATTCATCTCATTAGCTCCATTCCGCCAATGCCCGAGCTCAACAAAATCGAGCAAACCCATCTTCAATCAATCTCTTCTCATTCGAGGTCTCTATCTCTTCTCCCAACTCTGCTTCAATCTCTCGAGCTCTTCTCGGCTTCAACCCTCAACACGGACTCGAACATCATCGTCAAGCAAAACCCTCACTCTCGGCTAAACTCGAACCCATTCAATTTGTGGGATTGAGCATCAATTTTACTTCCTCCGATTCAAAACGAAACTCCTTCGCATTTTTGCAACTCAACCTCAATCCAATGAAAATAACAAAGACCCTTTTCGAGATCAAAACCCTCATTCAAGCTCACTCTCGAATTAACCACCATCTTCATTCGCAATAAAGAACAATGAACCCTCGATTTCAATCGATCCCCGAAACCCAACAACTCCTTAATCTCTGTGTTCTTCTCGATCTGACAGCAGCACCACCAGACGCGGCTTCATCCATCTAACCTTGATCGATCTCGATTCAACAAACTCCCGTGTTTGCCTTTTCGACCATGAATCAACTTATATAAATCTCATACAACCACGAACTGGTTTCTACTCGGTCGAATTCAATCTCGGCTTTGAGACGCGGCCATTGTCTGCTCTTCACAATTTCAGTGAGATTGGGTTAAATGAGAATGATTGAAGAGAACCTTTCTCGATTTAGGGTGAAGGTGAAGTAGGTTTGGATCCGGTTTCGGGTCGTGGATCGGGGTACGGGTGTGGGAGGTGTAGATGGATGGGCTTAGGTTAGGGTATGGGTGGATCGGACATGTGGGCTTGGGTATGGGTCATAGTTTTGACCTCCCTTATCTATTATTGTCCTTCCTTGATAATTTGAGTCACCCTTATTCTCGGCTGGGCTCCATATAGTATACCCTCCTTGATGAAATGACAATTTTACCCTTTTGGCTCAAATAGAGTGATTTCTTCTTCTTTTCCTCCGTGCGACTCCAAAGTAGCTACAAAACTCAAAACAAGCG
This sequence comes from Papaver armeniacum, assembly GCA_023531295.1. Taxonomy (NCBI): domain Eukaryota; kingdom Viridiplantae; phylum Streptophyta; class Magnoliopsida; order Ranunculales; family Papaveraceae; genus Papaver; species Papaver armeniacum. The sequence continues at coordinate 251,723 of JAJJWW010012072.1, forward strand.
TAAAATACATAATTTTACAAGAAAAATAGCAAGGAAAGCATAAACTACTAGATAGTAAATTAGGTGTATTCTACACCTATCAGTCATACCTTTGTAGTCATCATTACCTTCTTTGTGCACCCATTCACCATTGTAGTGGATGAGAACAGCTTTGCTTATCATTATGGCGACGACAATTTAGGGTTCTAAAAGCAACTGCATTTCACAAAACATACTCTCAGTTATATACAACATAAACTTCTTAAGCAAAAAGTGAATTACCAATCAATTCCTAAATGAACATTGAAATCACACAACTTAACCCTTGATTACAAATAGTGATGATCTACTAGATCGCATGCCTATTTCAACCAACGATTTTCCCGTAAACCTAACCATAAAAAAATTTAGTCGCAAATTAACACATCCTAAATAAACATAGGCCAAAATTAAGATCATCCTGTATCATGAACCCTACATAAATTAAGTAACCAAACCACAAAATTAAAGATAACCCATACCTTATTTGACTGTAAACTATATAAATAAACATCATATTGAATAAATCCCCAATACATATTTAAAAACCCTAACTTTGAGTTTGAAATTGAAATTAACCAAAATTTAATATCGAATTTGAAAGAGCTAAAAGTTAAGCTCACCTATTGAACAATATATATAGCTCCTTCCTTCTCTATCTCAGTTGGATGATTAGTAAAATATAAAACCTAGCTTTCATGGTGTAGCAGCTGCCATGATATGAGCACAATAAGAAAGACAAGAAAAGTATAAGATGGTGAAAGAAGAAGAAGAAAAGAATACTAAGATATAGATCAAGACTAATAAGAAGAGGTGATCTGATAGAAACAGTAGAACCTCAAGAAGATGAAAGAGTAGGAAGAAGATACAATGAGTCGAATGAGGGTAAAGTTTTGTTGAAAGGTCCGCCCATATTGACCAATAGAAAGTTTACACGGCAATTATAACCTCCCAAATTAACCAATAACAGGAGAGCATATCTCACAACGATTGTGTTTGTGTAATGTAGGTGTACGTAAGGGGGTGGAGTAATGGGAAGGTCCTCACCTGGAATATAAAGGTCCCGACCTGGCGCCTAGGTAGAGAAAAGGTCAGTAACCTGGATCGAAAAGGTCCTGACTTTTAATATCCTACTTGGCACCTAACTGGCGTGTAGGTGGCCTAAGGAAAAAGGTCCTCACCTGGATCGAAAAGGTCCTGACTTTTAATATCCTACTTGGCACCTAACTGGCGTGTAGGTGGCCTGGTGGAAAAAAGGTCCGCACCCTGGATCGAAAGGTCTTGACTTTTAATATCCTACTTGGCACCTAACTGGCGTGTAGGTGGCCTGGTGGAAAAAGGTCCCCACCCAGGATCGAAAGGTCCTGACTTTGATCCTCCTACTTGAAACCTTATTTAATTCCATTAACAAGGTTATTTTAATATTAACATAAGAGTCCAGTAAGAAGTCCGGACATTTAATCGGACCTAATAATAAAACATTAATAAAAAATTGTCTTACTTTGATATTTTTATTTTCCTCGGAAGGCTTTTTTGAGGTCCACTAAAGTCTTGTAAAGAGTCTGGACCTTAATCACAGGACCCTGATACTTATATATAAATAAAAAAAATTGATTTTTTATTTTTTATTCAAATTTTATTATTTTTTTAATAGAATCATAAGGTCCAGTAAAGAGTCCGGACCCTTTAGACTGGACCCTTGCACGGAAAACCACACCGTAAACCACTTATTTTAGTTTTTAAAAGTTAGAAATAATAGTAAACTACTTAGGGTCCTCTATTGTTAGGGGCATAAATGTCATATAGGGGCATTTTTGGTGGGTTTGGAGTTAGGGTGGCATTTTTGGAAACCCATTTCCAAGAGTGGCATTTTTAGGAATTCAGCCGGTTTAGATGGCAGAAGGATGTTGGTCTGAATTGCAGGGGGTGATTGGTACTGTTGTTGAAGGTGGCTGGTGATAGAAGGTACACAAATGAGATCGGAAGTATGGCAATGGAATTGAAGGTGGTTTTGATGTCACAGGTGTGGTGGCCTGAGAAGATGGAGGTGTTATTGTATTGGCAGTAATGGGTTCGAGCTGGTGTTGGTTATTGCGCAAATGGGTTTGAGGAGTTGAGCTGAAGCTAGGGAGTATTGCAGCTGATCATGGCAATTGTGAACTGGCAAGCAAGGAATTAAAGTATGGCTGTGATAGAGAGGCATGCTTGGTTGCAGGTTTATTTTGGAGCTGAGCAAGGATTGCAGCAAAAGCTAAATGTGATGTGTATTGTCTAACTGGGGCTGGTGCTATGGGTTGAAGCAGGCAGTGGTGATTGAGCTGAGATTGCAAGCAAGAATGGAGTTGTTGGAGGAAAAGATTGGTTGAGCTCCTGGGACTGAAGCTGAGATTGCAGGTGGTAGAGAAACACATATAGTTTTGTGTTGAGCTGCAGTGGTCGAGCTAAGGAGAATGGATGCGTATAAAATTGAGTTACAGATGCTCATGGTGGATTTGAGACAATGATTACAGGATTAGAAAGAAGCACGAATGCTAACTGCGGGGAATGAACTGAATTAGCTGAGCACTACAGGGAGGTGAGTCTGTAGCTGGTTTTGCAGTCGAGATGGAGTGAGAGTATGTTGCAGCGAGTTGATGTTGTTCGTGTTGAGCCAGGGAGAGATGCGGAGATTGTGAAACTGGAATTGCAGGACATGGACAGGTCTGAGCTGAAGATAATGTTGCTAATGGTGGCGGAGACTGAAGCTAGAGACTGAGATGAATTGGTGGTGCTTGCAGCTGAGTACATGGAAAGAACAAGCTTCAATGGAAGAATTAGTGATGCTGCAATGAGTTGAAGTTGCAGTAAGGCACTGGCAGGGAGAATGTGATCTGAGTGAAGTTCCAGGCATTGATTGAAGTGGTGTGTGTGTTTGTGCTGGTTCTGATTATGTGATTGATACTATTGTTACTTCAAAGAGATGAAATGGATGTAATTTGGTGGGTGATGTTTATAATCCGAGCAGATTTGAGAGATATGGTGGTTGTTGTGAAGCTGCCATCGAATTGAAGAGAAGAAGAGGAATTGGAGATGAGGTTGCAGGGTGTACACAGATGTATGCAAATGGGACTGAAATTGAGATTGCAAAGCAATGATATAGACTCTGTGAAGATTGAAGCTGCAGAATTTGGTGAGATGGCCTGTGATGGTTTGATATAGACTCTTCCGTTCAAACTAATAAGATCCTTTGTTAGGTAAGATCTACCAAGATCTATATTATCAAAATAACCATATCTAGGTATACAAACTATCAGATTCGGATAATGAAGAATACCACCAAATAATAGCTTGTTGATCTAATACGAATAATCAATCAATTGTCACTCAAATATAAACAAGATCTAGACGGATCCCAGACGATCAAGTTTGTGCACGAAATTAAATCACAAAGATACGAAACCGATAAGAAATCTTATTGTCTTCAAATCTTCTATATCTTCCTCTATACCTACAAAACCAAACTTGATTCTAATTTATAATTGATCATGCATAGAACATAGTTTGTTAATAATGGATGATCACAAGTCAACATTAGATCTAAAAACAAATCTGAACAATCGTTAATCCCTTGATCTAGTTTGAGTGACCTTATGTCAGAAGACAAGGCTCCTAAGAACAATCAAACTAGGTGCAATCAAGATTTAACAACCGCTAGTCAATCAAATCAATAATCGAAAACTAAAATAATAATGCAAATTTTAGTTTCTCACCAAGGGTACTATCTAGACGCTTTTTGATACTGAAAAAGCGGGGGTCTAACAACCACACCCAATATTTCATTCGGCAATATGTATGGACTAACTCCAATATAATTCCACGAGAAACAACTAGACAGTCAGACTCAATCAAGGAAAGATATCCAAGAGTTATATCTCTTTCTCAAATCAATCAGCAAATCAACATGATGGAATCCGTGAACTGATTGGTATGAGAATAACTTGAATGGTACCAAAGACCAATGTTCAAGTTTCAATCAATTTATATCAACAACCAAAGGTTGGATTTACCAATGGATTGAACTACGCACAACCTTTGATATTTCAATTATATAAACAAATATAATGCGAAAAATAAATAACACAGACACCGGAAGTTTTGTTAACGAGGAAAGCGCAATGCAGAAAAACCCCGGGACCTAGTCCAGATTTGAACACCACACTGTATTAAGCCGCTACAGACACTAGCCTACTACCAATGAACTTCGGACTGGAATGTAGTTGAGCCCTAACCAAGTATCACACCGATAAAGGTATAGTCACGTTCCTTACGCCTCTGAATCCTAGCAAGACTCTACGCACTTGATTCCCTTAGATGATCTCACCCATAACTAAGAGTTGTTACGACCCAAAGTCGAAGACTTATAAACAAATATGTCTCCCACAAATAAGTCTATTTTGATATCTGTCTCCCACAGAAGTACCTATGAAGTGTTGTTCCATTTTTGATAAATCAAGGTGAACAGGAACCAATTAATAATCCATTCTTATATTCCCGAAGAACAGCCTTGAAATATCAATCACCTCACAATAACTTAACTACGTGGTAGTAGAAGAAGTTATCGTGGAATCACAAAGAATGGGACGAAGAGCTTTGTGATTACTTTTTATATCTTACCTATTAGAGATAAATCTTGAGCAAATCTTAGAGAAGATAGTACTCAATACTATAGAACAAGTAAGATCGTAACACGCAACTATAGAGAAAATAGTTAAGTCTGGCTTCACGAATCCCAAATGAAGTCTTCAAGTCTTTAACCTATAATGGTTTTGGAAAAACCTAGGTTAAAGGAGAATGGAAACTTTAGTCGCAACTAGGACAGAAGAAAGTGTCGGGATTAGGTTTTTCCAGTTGCTAGAGTTCTCCCTTATATAGTCTTTGAAATCAGGGTTAGCTTAGAAACAAAGCTAGGTTAGCTTAGAAACAAAGCATTCAATATTCACCGTTAGATGAAAACCTATGTTAAAATTCAATCTAAGTTTGCTTAAAACCAAAGTGTCGGGATTAGGTTTTTCCAGTTGCTAGAGTTCTCCCTTATATAGTCTTTGAAATCAGGGTTAGCTTAGAAACAAAGCTAGGTTAGCTTAGAAACAAAGCATTCAATATTCACCGTTAGATGAAAACTGTAGTTGCAGGAAATCCTACAATACACCCCTCACTATAATTCACTTAACTAATTCATTGAAAGATGAATAACCAAGAATGTTTATTAATTATCTTCTTCAAGTTTACACAGGAAAACAGAATTGTACTTAAGAAATAACAATCACTCTCCAAGTTTCTCTCTCCTAATGACTTATTTTTCCATTCCAAAAGAATCTCCCTACAACAGACTTACTCATCCCTTTATATAGGGCAAGTACATAGTGAATGACAGCTAAGCTGTCCTTTATTTTCGGGAGTGTCTCGCGAAGTTTCGCGAATGTACAAGTATTCATACTCGCGACACTTCTTAACCCTCGCCAGACTTCACATCTTCCTGTCGTCATCCAATGCGTCATTCCTTTTGATTCCTTGCGACTCCTTCGCAGTACTGTTGTTTATTATCCTCGCGAGTTTTGTACGTTGCGATATAATGATCCTACATCTTGCCTCTTCTCATGTCTTCTCTGCGAAGGAGAGAATGTCATGAGAATCAATATTTTGAATTGCCGCAACTGCTTATCTATACCTGCTTCGATCCCACATTTTCACACGGACTTTTATTACAGATGTCCATTCTTCCATTATCTTCCTGACACGTCTCTTTCCACCGCTTATTCTTGACCACTCACGTCCCCTCTCGCATTAAATGCCCTCGTTTTACTCGAGGATTTTTCTCTTTATATATAATTTTCATATTCTTCTCTTTTCCTCTTTCGCTTTCACTCTGCAACTTTTCTTTAATTCTCTCCTTCCGCAATTCGCGCTTCTGTTATTGCAAATCTTCAATCTTTTTTTCTTAATCTTCGATTCTTTTTTCATTCCCATACTAACAATGGCTTCACTTAGTCGTATGTACAAACCTCGTTTTAATGAGATTCAACAGAAGTTGCAAGACAAAGGTTTCACTTTATCTACTATTCCTGATCAAGAACCTTCATCTATTCTCACCGCAAAGTTGTTTTCGATCATCAATGTGATGATCAAAAATTATAGTCTCGCTTGGTCAACTCCTCGCAGGACTTCCCATTCCTTTATATGATCCTGAGATGCCACTCTTTTATGAAATTCTTTCCCATCCAAACTTATCGCGAGCTGTCAATCAGTTAAGCGGTGATTGTATCCGCCTAATGCTTGAGTTTGCCAATCGTGGCGCTGCAAAGGATCTTTATACCCTAACAATGTCGACACCCCAATTGCATAAACTTAGAAATAATCCTGAAAAATACACTGCAGAGAACTTTTTGAGAATTATGAAGTAATAGGTATGAGAAATAAGAAGTCTCATTGGGGCGCTCGGTTGAAAAGAAAAGATAATGTCCCCAAGATAAATTACTCATGCATGATATCGACGGCATTCGGGTAATAATACTACCTCGCCACCCAAAGATGAGAAGTGGTGGGTTGTACCCTTGTTTTTTAAGCGGATCTTACATATCCGGTTCGCATGTACTCCCGAGAATCTCATGCAAGCTACAATCCTTGGGAATTTAAATGGCCCGAGAAGGCAAAAGAGGTATGTCTTCAAATTTTGTTTTTGCAATCTCTCTTTCCTTCTGTAGTCATTGAGTTTGTAAAATTTTCAGATTGACAAACTGAGGAAAAGCTTCAAGATAAATCCATTGGCAAGTACCCTGGCAATACTTCGATCGCTTACGGATGAAGTAAGAAATATCCCTTTTGTTACTTAACAATATTGTTGCCTCTATTTCTTATCTTCATTTGTATGCGAAGGTTGACACTGAGGAAATGGAACTTGCGAAGGTTAAAAGCAAAACTAAAGCCAATGCTCGCAAGGATAAGTCTTCTGCTCCATCATCTAAGAAACGAAAAACTCAACCTTCTTCTCATCTTAGCTCAAGTTCCGGATCTTCCGATGAGGATGATAATGACAATGGCATGAATTCATCTTTCCAACAAGAATATCAATCGTCCAATTCTCCTATGGATCAGTTGTTCAGCATCTTCTCGGATTCTCTTCAAGGAATAGGAGATACTCGCCTAACGTCCATATGCGATACTCTCGCCAAAGTGTGCAATGCTACATTCTTTGGATGGCAATGACTCTTTCCATGGGGTTTCTAGATCTGTATCCCTAGTTTTTTAAATGCACTCAATTCGTTGGTATGTATGAATTCATATTTCTCTTCCAATTTCAGTTTTTAATTTATATTTTAATGACCTTTTTATCTTCCCTCGCAGACTGGAAAAACTTCTTTTGTAGTTGCCTCAGATCTTGAAAGGAGGTATAACATTCAATTGAAAAAGAATACCCAATTTTGCACAAGGATCAAAGAATTAGAAATTGAATCTGCGAAATCTCGCGAAAAAATCCAACAATTGGAGACTGAGTTTTCTGCCCAGAAAGACAAAGTTACCACGCTTCAGAACGCTAATCAGCAACTTTATGGTATGCAATTTTTCTTTTCTTATAATTTTTAGTTTATTAGTTGCTGTTGCTACCGACTTATCACTTTCAGATATATATAACCTTTCCGAAGAAGCTATTCTTCTCCACTCATTTTCTCGAGCCTATGGATAATGACATTCTTCTTGCTCATCTCAACAATTCTTTAAGTAGTTCGTCGAATGTAATTAATTCCCTTTCATTAAATGAACTCCAAACCAAATATCGCCTCTTAGCAATTGAGCGAGATCTAGCTTAAGTGCAGCCAATCAATTTAAACTAATGTACCTCGAGTCTCATGAGGAAACCAAAATTTTAAGGAAGAAAATTAGCGATCACATAGATGACAAGGATCATATTGCTAATAATGGTGCCCAGGCATTAGCAATATTTCAAAAGTCCCTTCTCGAAGTACAAACGGAGCGAGATGAATTGCTTCGTCATAATTCCTTACTTAGTGAGCGAGAGAATCAAATTCGTTCACTTCTTATTATAAATAATGATGATGAATTCGCTTGGGCTGCGAAAGTCTTAGATAACGCCAGAATAATTTAGGTGTTGATGTTAGCCTTCATGCCGAGCATACTTCCTTGGTTAAAGATATGATATCCGACGAGAGAAGGTTATTTATTATACCTTACATTTCTTATCTCTCGTAGTATTGTCTTTGTCAAGTTGTTAACTTTTCGTTGTTTATTTGTAGAATCCGAAAAAAGATTTCAAGCAAGGATTGAAGAACTTGAATCCAGAAAGCACAACTCGCAAATAACCTCACCCTTCGAGAACAGATACTCCAAGTTGAAGAAACAATTTCAAACTACAGTGGCGAACTTTAATAACGATGTTGTTCGTTTTCGCAATCAAGCCATGGAGTACGTTTGAAATGATCACAAAATCCCTCTTTGTTCATATCCTTGGCTTTCTGAAGAAGTTCCTGAGAATTTGCCTGTCTCGGAGCGTTTCGATAGTGAGGCCGCCAAGAAGAAGAAGCTGGCGATGAGAATAATAGAATTGAAGAATCAGATAAAGAAGAAGAATCACCACAGAAATAATTCCTTTTGTTTCTTTCACTGCCTTTAATATCTATACATTTCTGCATCTCTTTATTGTAAGTTTCTTGGATTGTCGATCTTCATTTCCTTTTCTTCTTGGCAGTTCTTCTTTGTAATATAATTGGCTAGCGTTATTGATGTATAGCTCTTTCATTAGAAAATGAATAACAATATTTCATCTTTCTCATTCTCATACTTGCCTCTGTTATTCATCTCTATATGAAAGATTTTACTTAGTTATTTTTGAGGAATGAAACTTCTGAAATTCGCTCTTATCATTTTGAAATTTATCATCGCGACGAGATCGCAAGATATCTCCATGAAGGAGTCTATTGATCTCGCCTTATCATTTGTGGTGGTCTTCTAAGCGCGACCTTCCTAGTTAAAGGTCTTGCTCGCCACTTTTTTTCGCGACAAGGTCGCAGGACGTCTTTACACTTGCATGTAAAAACCCATTGACCTTGCCTTATCATTTTTCAAGTATTTTTGCCTCTGCACAGGATATTTTGTTTGCAACAATATGACAGGCCTAAACTTTCTTGCGAAAATAAAGCCCCATGACATTGTCGTCTTGCGACGAAATCTCCAGACGTCCGCACACTTTCATGTACTGAGACCCATTGATCTCGCCTTACCCCTCGTTAGTATTGTTGCCTCTTCAGATCATTGCACAAATATGACAAGCCTAAGTTTTCTTGCGAAAAACAGAGCCTCATGACATTTGCGTCTGTTTTGACACTCTCCCTAATGGAGGGTGTCGCCTTTATCATCTCCCTGATTGCCCCTTCAAGGAGGCGTACATCGGCCATACAAGGCTAGATCCTCCCATCCGGTCTTAACAACAACCAGGTTGTTTCATGAGCCTCTTATCCCTTATACCTATAGGGTTTATGGTTACAAGGCTGCACCCTAAGTGGAGTTTTCTTCGGGCGAAAAGATGCGCCAAGACTTGTCAAGAGTGGTAAGGAAGTTCCATGCTCCCCGCACTCTTGACTCAACCGTGTACCTCGGCGCCTTGATCATACATCGACTCCTTGGAAGAGACCCGGTCGCCCAACGAGTGGTATAACCTTATATATATAGTTGGGAATCCAAGGTACCTCTCCGGATAGGCTTTCATGGGCCCCAAGTCTACATGACCCAGGTTCCGGGGGCGGTGTAACCTTTTCCCCGAGCCATGTTAAGAGATACCCCTTATATGACGCACTTTAGGTCTTACATTTGCCTTCTTACGAAATATCATTCGCGAACTAGGTGTACGCCTTAAAGGTTCGTCCCATTCATTTACTCATTCAATCATTTAATTGCTTCAATCATTCTTAATTGCTTCTTGACATTCATCATTTAGTTTTTTCAATCATTCAATCATTCATATTTAATTGCTTGCTTCAATCATTCAATCATTCTTATTTAATTGCTTTTGACATTTATCTTTGCGAAGCCTTCGCAAAATTCCTCTTTTTGACATTTAGATTCTCGCACACTCTTTTTGTTTGCAACATTCTCGCGAATCAACTCTTCTTTATCTTGCCTTATATATCTTTGTCGATTATTTACTTCTTATGCCTTTTACTCATTGCAGTCTTTGCCTCATCGATATCCCAGTCCTTGAAGTGCTCCTTTCCATCATAACAATTGTTTACTTCCTCGCACTCACTTGCGATTCTTCGCGATGTTTCTTCATTTCTTATCTCTATGACATCCACCATCAGCTTCTCTTTTCTCTGTTCATCTTTCACATTCTGTTTCCAACCTTTCCTTTTGGCATTTCTTTCTTCGCAGCTTTCTACATCAACCTCGTAACACTTCTGTCCTTCCTCCCAATCTCCTTTTATAATTCCAATACCATTTGGATGAGGGAATTTTATACACTGATGGTATGTTGACGCTACTCCCAAGATTTCGTGCAGCCACGGCCGCCCAATCAATGCATTATAAGGAGATTCCACGTCCACCACACAGAATAAAATATCAGCTGACAATCCTTGTAAAGGTATTCTCATGTGAACCTCTCCTTTAGGTTTGTTCGTTGTGCCGTTAAAACCATATATTTTATATGTTGAGGGAATCAGATTTTCATCCACTCCTCCCATAGTCCTATAGGTGTGGTAGAAAAGAATATTCACCGAACTTCCAGTATCGATTAGGATTCTGTTAATCGCCCAACAACTTTCTGCTTCATCATCTTCTCCATCAACTGGTTTTGGATTAATGTCCAATTTTACCACCAGCGGGCTATCATGTACTTCTCTTCCTTTGGGTACTTCATCTGCAGAGAAAGAAATAATCTGCAACTGCCACTTTTTCAATTGCGACGTTCTTGCCAGATTCATTACTTCTTTATCATTAACATCCCTCGCATATACTCTAATCGAGCACGTTATCGTGAAAATCTTCAATTGTACGATATGAATGAAATAGAATTGCAAAATAGATTTTTGGCCTTTGTTCCCACTTCTATCACAAATGCCTCTTTTCCTTTTTTGTAATCGTTCTTTGCATTTCATTGGTGATGCTGTTAGTACTTTCTTTCCTTTCTCTTCATCTTTTAGAAAATGATTCAACTTCCCCTGATCAATCATTCTCGAGAATGATTCTCTTTATGTTTTGCAGTCATTTGTTAAATGCCCATGAAAGCGGTGGTAAGAACAATACTCATGACTCCTGTCACCCGGTGGTGGTTCACTCCCTACATTCCATGGTGCTGGTATATCTTCCATTACAAGTATAGCTTCCCAAATCTTTTCCACACTAGCATTTAGTGGTGGCATTTTGATCTCTTCCCATACCACTGCGTCTTCTCTCGCTCTCCATGATTATTCTGCCTTCGTCCTCCATAAGTTTCTTGCATATGATCTAATCTCTGAATTTTATTGTTGTTGCCGCGATTGTAATAGTTCCTTTCTCTCTCAAACTCCTCCTGATCTCGGCTTCCCATAGCCACTATTTTCTGCTGTCCTTCATCAACTCTTTTTCCGGTTGCCCTTGCGAAGTGCTCGCCACACTTGTGTTTAAGAATTTCGGTAACAAACTTGCATTCGCAAACATTCGAACTTGTATTCGCAATTGGATAAGATTCCATTTCATTTTGTATTTCTTCTAAGGCAATATATTCTTCCTGGAGTTCTCTCAATTCAGCCATCGTAATCGTATTTTTAATTCTAAAAATCTGAATGTATAACAAACCGGTTGCGAATAGAGCGTTTACAAATGATAAAATGAGATATCTTTCTTCTACCCTTCCACCATTTATTGCACATTGTCTTCCATCTCATTGTCGATGTCTTAAACTCTCGCCAACTCTTTGTTTTAGTCCAAATACGTCCTCAATTCCGGGTCGCGAGGAATTGTTACTTATATACGCTCCCAAGAAAGTAGCTTGTAAATGGTTAAATGACGAGATTGTGTTTCTGGGTAACCCTTCAAACCATTTCAGTGCTTCTCCCACTAAGCTTGATGCAAAGTATTTGCATAATATGGCATCATGATTCTCCCATTGCAACATACATCTCATATAAGCCTTGATGTGTTGTATCGCATGTGTTGTTCCATCAAAATGTTGGTTAACGCAGTGATTGCACTTAGGAGGTATTCCTCCCATTTGTACTTCTAGTGTAAAAGGGTTCTTCGGCTTTCTCGCGATGGCTTCATCCAATTGTCTTCTTCCTCCTTCCTTTTCTATTATTCATCAACTCTCTCATCTCTGCTAGTTCTTTCAAGATTTGTCGATTTGCCTCGTAACTTTGTTCTGCTGGTCTTTAGCTCGCTTCTCTCCTCCCGCGCTCATGCCTCGCTTTGACCTTCTTGTTCGTTATTTTCTTCTCTCCTTTCCCCGCGACTTTCTCCTTCATCTCTTTCATCAATTCGCACACCATTATACCTATTATTCTCTCTTCCGGGCTGCCTATCGGCTCCTCTCGTATCCTCTCGTATTCTTCATTAATATTTCTATTGACACGATTTTGTTCTCGTCTCCTTTCTCGGTTGTCGTGATTATTCCGCCGGATTGCTTCTTCCAATACTCGATTCTCCACTTCGCTCTTGCTCTCTCCTCTCGCGAGCTAAGCGTGCTTGTTCAATATAATGTCTCTCAATGTCATCCTCAATCTCCTTTTGCCTTCTCGGTGCTTCTCTTCCATGCAATATTACTCTTCCTTGATCATTTGGATCATTCGTCCCCGAAATCGCCTAATTCCTTGATTTTCCTCATTCTGCTCCTCTTGGAAATTCTCGGGATGTGGAACATAACGATCTTCTGTTTCTGCTCTTCTTTCGTGATGTTCTGAATTTGGACTTTGTGTTTCTCGTTGGTTTTCTATCTCGGCATTTTCTGTTGGTAAGACTCTCCTTCTTTCTTCCCTAGTTGATCTTGAACTCGATCTCGCAATGCTTCTCGATCTTCTACTTTGAAATCTCATATTCTCCATCCTTAATTCATGATTCTGTCTTGTCAAATTTGCTCGCTCTTCTGCCTCTAGTCGCCTCTCTTCATGTATCGTTTGTCTCAATGTTTCCAATGTTGTGATTTCTTCATTTCCGGATTCATTTCCCCATTCATTCTTTGATCTCCTTCTCCTTGTCCATTGTTTACCAATTGTTGCTCTTCTTCCCTTTCATCCTCAGAATCCGTCCTCCAAGTGTGCACACTTACTCTATCGTAATCCACAGTTTCATTTGCTATCGGTGGAATTGAAGCTTGGACATGATTCTCTTCATCATTCCTCATATTCATCCTTGACGATTCTCCTCTTTCATTTCTCCTTTCTCCAGCAAGTCTTCCACTTCTTCTCACCGGTTGTTCAAGTACATTTCTTCTTCTAGCCATTTCTCTTTTAGTAAATTTTTTGAAAATTATCTCAAATTTCTTTCTTGTTAATTCTCTTCTTTTAATGCTGTTCAAAGCCTGTTTCTAGCGCCAATATGTAGTTGCAGGAAATCCTACAATACACCCCTCACTATAATTCACTTAACTAATTCATTGAAAGATGAATAACCAAGAATGTTTATTAATTATCTTCTTCAAGTTTACACAGGAAAACAGAATTGTACTTAAGAAATAACAATCACTCTCCAAGTTTCTCTCTCCTAATGACTTATTTTTCCATTCCAAAAGAATCTCCCTACAACAGACTTACTCATCCCTTTATATAGGGCAAGTACATAGTGAATGACGCCTATTTGTCCTTTATTTTCGGGAGTGTCTCGCGAAGTTTCGCGAATGTACAAGTATTCATACTCGCGACACTTCTTAACCCTCGCAGACTTCACATCTTCCTGTCGTCATCCAATGCGTCATTCCTTTTGATTCCTTGCGACTCCTTCAGCAAAGATCGTTGTTTATTATCCTCATGAGTTTTGTACGTTGCGATATAATGATCCTACAAAAACCTATGTTAAAATTCAAGCTAAGTTTGCTTAAAACCAAAGCAATATCTCTCCACCATTAGATGGTCTTAGCTTGTTACACACAAATGAAATATACCTTCATTTAGATACGGGTAACCGTATATAAACGTGTATATTGAGTTGGTCAACAATAGTTAACAGAAGTTATCCATATCACAGTTGATAAATCTGACCTTGTTTGTTGGATATAACTTGATTGAAACTTGGGCATTGGTCTTTGGTACCGTCCAAGTTATTTCTCATATCAATCAGGCTCACGGATTTTTATCTGTTCGATTTGCTGATTGTATTGAGAAAGATAGATAAATCTCTTTGATATATTTCTTGATTGAGTGCCACTTTTAAGTTGGTGCTCTCAGAATTATATTGGAGTTTCGTCCATATAGATTGCCGAACGAATTATTGGGTGTGGTTGTTATACCCCCGCTTTTTCAATTGGTATCAGAGTAGGCAAACACGCTTAGACCTCATAAGTCTGTGTTTGTAGTAATCTGACTCTATGGACAGAAGTGTTATCTCAAATGACGCATCACCAGTTCAGAAAAATTTTGACTTAGTTTAAAGATTGGATTCACTTGAGGATTCTCTCACATCTTTATCATTGCTTGAAATTGTGTATAACTTGGAAACACGCCTGGACGCACAGTTGGATGAATTTTCAGATGAAATTATTCAGATGTTGGTGATGAAGTCTCGAAATATATCAATCTTTTTGACCATCTCATAAAGAAAAAGAATTCAACGTCTTGTTTGACTGAGTTTCTGACTCCTCTTTGTCAAGAAAATGAGAAAATTCTTTAAAGGTTATGATTGTGGATATAATCAATTACAATCCCTTCTTAAATATCGTGAAGAAGATGTGCGTTCAAAAAATTTTGAATGTGAAAATCTTCGTCGAAATCTCTTTGCATTGAAAGAAAAACTTGCAGAATCTGAAGCAAGGTGTGACTCTCAACAAAGTTGTTTCAGTGACATATAAAACGCTTTTCTCTCTCGAGAAAAAACAATTAGAGGCTGACCTAATTGTTGCTCACGATAAGGTCAAATTATTGGAAGAAGACTTGAAAATTATCCACTATGCTGGGAGCATATAAAAACCTTCGTGATACACGAGGTTTGGGATATAAAGGAATAAACGCTCCAAGTGTTAGTAATATTAGCTTTGTTTATGCTAATAGCAATTTCCAACAGAAGAATCTCACTGATAACAAAAGTGATGATCTGCCTCCAGCAGCTGAAGTACCAAAGAAGAAAATTCGTCAACCTCCAAAAATAGCTCACATGAGATCAGGTGGTAGCATTCCATTCAGTTTCCATTACTGCGGAAACAAAGGTCACCTTGAAAGGAGATGTCGTTTTCGTGTGCGGAATGAGAAACTTCATAACATTCTTGTTTGGATTTCTAAAGAAGTGCAAACATGTATCTCATATTACTGGTCTTAATTGTCTAACCTTTAGACAAAAAAAGTGTTGTGATGAGCCAACCTTTGTTCGTAAGGGTAATACAACACCTTTTCATCATTGTAACAGTTGTCAAAGGGATAAAGTTATAAGGACGGATGACTGTCCTCGTGTTCCAATAAAAAGAAAGATGGTTCTGCAAAAGGAGAATCTTTCAAACTCTTCGTCTATGGTTGAAGAAAGATTTGGATCAAAAGGATCAATTGTTCCTGAATACATGTAGTAGCAGGTTTTCCCACACTACACCCCTCACTATATTTTGATTAGTTAGTCCATTGAAAGTTGTATAATTGAGAATGTTTATTGATTAATTTCATGAGTTGTTTACACAGGAAAATTAGGATTACACTTAGCAAGTAAAACACTCTTGAACTTTCTCTCTCCTAATGACTTGCCCAACAATTCCAAAAAGATCTCCCCTACAACAGACTCACTCGACCCTTTATATAGGGTAATACATAGTGGATGACAGCTAAGCTATCCTTTATTTTCGGGAATGTCTCGCGAAGTGTCGCAGTGTACAACTTATTCAATCTCGCGACACTTCTTAACCCTCGCCAGTTCCATGTCTCTCAGTTGTTTTGTGTGTCGTTTCCCATTGCGTCGTCTATTTTAGTTTCCTGCGACTCCCTCGCGGTACTGTCGTTTATTGATCTCGCGAGCCCTATGCATTGCGATATTATGATCCTACATCTTGCCTCTTTTTCCTTGAATATTGCTTGAAGGGCGATCTTGAAGGAAAAATCCGTTGTCATAGTAGTCTTTGATCTTTGTTGATGAAGGAACGAGCGAGAAGAATATTGTACTTGAAAAGTACGTACTTGCCTCTATTCTTTTGCGAAGTTAGGAGCTTCTTTGAGATATATATGAAGTATCGTCTCTTATCTCTCCTGCGAGGGAAGAGTACCATGAGATTTTTACAATGTTGTTTGATTGCTTATCTTGATTTTGTACTTTTACACGGATTTTGATTATTAATGCCTTCTCTTGACACGTTTCTTCTAACCACTTTTTCTTGACCGTTCATGTCTCTTCGCATTAAATGACCTCGTTTTTCTCGAGGATCTTTTTCCCTATATATAGTTTTCTTTTCCCCTCCTTTTCATTCTTTGGTTTCTCTCTGCAATCTTTCTTTGACTCTCTCCTTCCGCAATTTGCGCTCCTGCTACTGCAAAGCTTTTCTTCATCCTTTCTAGCGCTGTTTTTAATCTCCGATCTTTCATCCATTCCCATACTGATAGATGGCTTCCATCAGTCGTGGATACAAAACTTCTTTTGAAGAAGTTCAACAGAAGTTGCTCGAGAAGGGTTTTACTCTGTCAACCATTCCTGATCAAGAACCCTCATCCATTCTTTCTCAAATCTTTTCTCCGATCATCAATGTAATGATCGAAGATTATAGTCTCGCTCGGTCAGCTTCTCGCATGGGACTTCCTATTCCCTTGTACAATCTCGAGTTGCCTTTATTTTATGAAATTTTGGCCCATGAAAAATTCTCTCGGGCTGTTTATCAATTAAGTGGCGATTGTATTCGCTCGATGCTTGAGTTCGCGAACCGCGGTGCGGGCAAAGGATCTTTATACCCTAATTGCGAGAAATCCCAAATTGTGATTTGGAAATATTTGTTGAGAAATACACTTTGTGGAAAACTTTTTGAAAATTACTCGGTGATAACTATGGTGAATGCGAGATCTCATTTGGGGTGTTCGTCTGAAGAAAAATGACAATGTTTCTGAAGATAAATTACTCATGCAAGACATTGATTGGCACCCAGGTAATAATACCTCTCCTCGTCATTCCAAAGATGAGAAATGGTGGGTCGTACCCTTGATCTTAAATGGTCCTTACATCGCGGGTTCGCATATTCTTCCTGCGAATCTCGCGAGGATATCATCCTTGGGAATTCAAATGGCACGAGAAGAAGAAAGAGGTATTTTTCCGACTTCAAATTTGATTTTGTAATTTTCTTTCTATAATTCTTTGAGTTTGTGAAATCTTTCGGATAGCGAGGTTGAAAAGAAGCTACAAGAAGGATCCGTCGGAGGATACTCGACATTGCTTCGATAAACTTATGAGTGAAGTAAGAATCACTTCCTTTCTTCTTATTTAAAACAATATTGTTGCCTCTGTTTCTTATCTTTACACGTATGCGAAGGTTGAAGTTGAAAAAACTATTCTTGCGAAGACTAAAAGTAAGGGTAAAGCTGCCGCTCGCAAGGGTAAATCCTCTGCCCCCTTAACTAAGAAGCGAAAGGTCCAATCCTCTTCTCGCCTTAGCTCAAGCTCGGAATCTTCTTCGACGAGGATAACCATGAATCGAATCTTTCTCTCGCCAAGAAGATTCCATCGACCGATTCTTCCATGGATCGGTTATCCAAGCATTTTCTCGGATTGTTTCCAAGGAATGGGAGATGCTCCCTAGCTTCTCTTTGCGGGGCTCTCGCAACGTGTGTAATCTTTGCTTTATTGGAAGGCAATAATTCATTCAATGGAGTCTCTAGAGTTGTGTCTCTGATCTTTTGAATGCACTTGGGTCTCAGTATGTGTGTGGTCATATTTCCCTGCTAACTTTAAATTGTTTAAGTATATATATATTTTAATGATTTTTCTATCATCTTCTATAGGTTGGAAGATCTTCCTTTGTAGTTGCCTCGGACCTTGAGAGAAGACGCAATAATCTTGAAAAGAAGAATTTGCGGTTGAGCGAGAAGATTCAAGAATTAGAGACCAGAAGGCTGCGTCATCTCGTGAGAAAGACGAGAGAATTCAAAAGTTAAACACCGAACTTGATTCCCAAAAGGATAAGGTGTCCTCTCTTCAAAATGCCAATCAAAGCAACTTTATGGTATAAAATTTTACCTCCTTTTATTATTTTTATTTTAATGGTCGCCTATTGCTACGACTTATTACTTTCTTGAGATGTATATAATCTCTCCGATGAGGCTATTCTTCTCCATACATTTCCTGATCCTATGGATAATAACCTTCTTCTCGCTCACCTCAACAACTCTTTAAGTAGTTCATCAAACAAAATTAACTCCCTTTCATTAAATGAACTTCAGACCAAATATCGTCTTTTAGAAATTGAACATAGATCTGGTTTAAGTCTTGCCAACCAATTTAAACGAATGTTTCTCGAGTCCAATAAAGAAATCAAAATTTTGAGGAAGAAAATTAGTGACCATATAGATGATAAAGATCGCATTGCTAACAATGGTGCACGGGCATTAGCAACCTTTCAAAAATCTCTCCTTGAATTACAAATTGAGCGGGATGAATTGCTTCGCCAGAATTCCTTACTTAGTGAGCGAGAAGATCAAATTCGCTCCCTCCTTGTTATAAATAGTGACGATGAATTCGCCTGGGCAGCGAAAGTTTTAGATAATGCCAGAAATAATCTAGGTGTTGATGTTAGTCTTCACGCAGAGCATACTTCCTTGGTTAAAGATATGATATCGATAGAGAAGGTTATTTGTTACACCTTACTACTTCTTACTTCGTAGTATTGCTTGTAAATTATTAACTTGTTGTTACTTATTTGCGAGAATGCGAGAAGAGACTTGAGGTTAGAATTAGAGAGCTTGAATCGAGAAGGAACAACTCGTAGGGAATTTTCAAATGAGAATTGAAGAACTTGAACCGAAAAACAACAACTCGCCAAGAATCTCTCCTTCGTAATAACAAGTATTCCAAGTTAAAGAAACAATTTGAAACAACGGTGGAGAACTTTAGTAATGATGCTTTGTTCGTTTTCGTAATGGAGCCATGGAGTATGTTTGTAAACACAGAACATCCCCTCTGCATACATATCCCCGGCTTCTTGAAAAGGTTCCGAGAACTTGCCTGTCTCGGATGTTTCGATAGTGAAGGTGGCGAAGAAGAAAATTACAGCGACGAGAATAATAAAGCTGATGAATCGGATGAAGAAGAAGAATCACCCAAGATGTAATTCTTTTTGTTTTCTTTTGTTGCGTGTAATATCGTACATTCTTTGTATCTTTGTTGTTATAGTGAACTCTTTTTCATGAATTCAATCTTCACTCCCCTTTTTTGTTAGTTCTTCCTTGTAATATAATTGACTATCTTTATTGATGTATAACTCTTTCCTCGGAAGATGAATAACAATATTCCATCTTTTCCATTCCCATACTTGCCTCTCGGTATTCATCTTCCGATGGAAGAAGTTAGTTATCCTCATGTATTTTGTTGAATAATAATTTTAGTGTTATTGAAATGTATAGCCGCGGCAGGTCGTGAGATATCTTTATGAATTGAGAATTCTATCTCCTCTTGCTGCGACAAAGGTCGCAGAACCGCCTCTACACTTTCATGCAAAGGCCCATTGACCTTGCCTTATCATTTTGTGTGGTCTTCCAAGTCAGACCTCCCTAATTAGAGGTCCTCCCCTCGCCACCGTTCATTGCGGCAAAATCGCGGGACGTCTTTACACTTGTATGTAATGACCCATTGATCTTGCCTTATCATTTTTCAAGTATTTTTGCCTCTGCGAGGATGTTTTTGTTGCGACAATATGACAGGCCTAAACATCCTTGCGAATATAAAGCCCCATGACATTGCCGTCGTGCGACGAAATCGCGGGACGTCCGTACACTTTCATGTAAAGACCCATTGATCTCGCCTTACCCTCGTGTTAGTATTATTGCCTCTGCGGGATCATTGCACAAATATGATAAGCCTAAGTCTTCTTGCGAAAACAAAGCCTCATGACATTTGCGTCTGTTTTGGCACCCCCTAATGGAGAGCACCGCCCTTATCATCTCCCGGTTGCCCCTTCAAGGAGGCGAAACATCGGCCATACAAGACTAGCTCCTCCCATCCGGTCTTAACAACAACCGAGTTGTTTTCGCAGCCTCTTATCCCTTATACCTATAGGGTTTATGGTTACGAGACTGCACCCTAAGTGGAGTTTTCTTCGGGCGAGTGCAACGCATGCCAA
The DNA here is from genome assembly GCA_023531295.1 of Papaver armeniacum. NCBI lineage: Eukaryota > Viridiplantae > Streptophyta > Magnoliopsida > Ranunculales > Papaveraceae > Papaver > Papaver armeniacum. The sequence continues at coordinate 272,202 of JAJJWW010012072.1, forward strand.
GACTTGCCAAGAATGGCCGGGGTAGGTTCATCCATCCCGGGCACTCGGCTCAACCGTGTACCTCGGCGCCTTGTGCATACATGCGACTCCTAAGAAGAGACCCTCGGTCGCCCAACCAGGGTATAACCTACATATATAGTTGGGAATCCAAGGTACCTCTTAGGATAGGCTTTCATGGGCCCCAAATTTTCATGGTTCGGGCTTCGGGAGCGGTGTAACCTTCCCCCGAACCACGGCGAGAGATACCCCCTTATATGACGCACTTTAGGTCTTACATTTGCCTCTTACGAAATGTTATTCGCGAACTAGGGTGTACGCCATAAAGGTTCGTCCCATTCATTTGCGCATTTATATTTGTTGAATCATTCAATCATTCATGTTTCATTATTTCTTTGATATTTGTTTTGCGAAGTATTCGCATGATTCTATTTCACTTGTTGTATTTCACTTTTCTTTCTTAATCGTATTCTCATTTCACTCTTGGTCGAGAATCTCGCACATCATTACTTCAGCTGTTATTTTGCATCCTGCTGTTATTGATTATTCACTTCTTATGCCTTTTGTTCCTCATATCTTTTGCTTCTCCATTGTTATAATATTGATCTGTCTCTAAGCATTCACCTCGCGGGGTATGTTCAGCCCTCACTTCTATAGTATCTACCATCAGTTTTTCCTTTCTCTGTTCATTTCTCACATGTTGCTTCCAACCCTTTCTTTTGGCACTTCTTTCTTGTGAGTTTTCTATATCGACCTCATGGCATTGTTGCGACTCCTTCCAATCTCCCTGTATGATACCAATGCCACTTGGGTGTGGAAATTTTATGCATTGATGGTAGGTTGAGGCGACTCCCAAGATTTCATGAAGCCATGGTCTCCCAATTAGCGCATTGTATGGAGATTCCACATCAACCACACAGAATAAAATCGAGTTGATAATCCTTGTAGAGGTATGCTCATGTGAACCTCTCCCTTTGGTTTGTTTGCGGTGCCATTAAAGCCATATATCTTGTAAGTCGAGGGGAATCAAATCCTCATCTTTTCCGCCCATCGTCTTGTAAGTATGGTAGAAGAGAATATTCACCGAACTTAGGTGTCGATTAAGAATTCGGTTGATCGCCCAACAAGCTTCGCCTCATCATCTTCTCCATCGATTGGTTTCGGGTTAATCTCTAGTTTCACAACCAACGGGCTATCGTGTGTTTCTCTTCCTTTTGGTACTTCATCTGCGAGAGAAAGAAATAGTCTTCAGCTGCCACTTTTTTCTAAGCTGCGTTGTTCTCGCCGGACTCATTATTTCTTTATCATTAGCATCTCTCGCAAAGACTCTACCGAGCACGTTGTCATGGAAATCTTCGATGGTGCGATAGGAGTGGATAATAGAGTTGCGGTTCAAATTCTTGGCTTTTGTTCCTACTTCTATCACAAATGTTTCCTTTCCTTTCGTCGACACATTGTTACGTGCATCTCTGGTGGTGGTGGTAATGTCGCCTGTTTCTTCTCCCCTTTAGAAAGTGATTGACTTCCCCGATCAATCATCCACGAGAATAATTCTCTTTATGTTTCTACAATCGTTTGTTTGATGCCCATGGAAGCGATGGTAAGAACAAAACTCATGACTTCTATCGCTTTGGCGGTGGTTCCATTCCAACATTCCAAGGTCTTGGTACATTTTCCATCACAAGTATAGCTTCCCGGATCTTTTCAACGCTAGTATTCGGTGGAGGCATCTTAATTTGTTCCCATCTTGTTCTATGACTTCTCTGCCCTCCACGGTTATTTTGTCTTCGTCCACCATAAGTTTCTTGCACATGATCTAGCCTCACGAATCTTATTATTGTTACGGTTGTAGTAGTTCCTTTCACGTTCAAACTCTTCTTGATCGTGGCTTCCCATGGCTACTATCTTCTCTTTGTCCCTCATCAGCTCTCCTTGCTGCTTGTCCTTGCGAAGTGCTCGCCTTGTATTTATGAATTGAGGTAACAAACTTGCATTCGCGGCGTTGGAGTTCGTGTTCGCGATTTGGATAAGAATTCATTTCATTTTGTCTTTCTTCTAAGGCAATATATTCTTCCTGTAATTCTCATGATTACGCCGCCATCGTGATTGTATTTTTGATTCTAAAAATTTGAATGTATAACAAGTTAGTCGCGAAGAGAGCATTCACAAATGAGAGTATGAGATATCTCTCCTCAACCCGTCCCTGCCATTTCGCTGCACATGGTTCTCCATCTTCATTGTCAAGCTGTCTTAAGCTCTCGCCAATCCTTTGTTTCGGCCAGAATACATCTTCAATACACAGTCGCGAAGAGTTGTTACTTATGTATGCTCCAGGAATGTGGCTTGTAAATGATTGAATGATGTGATTGTGTTCCTTGGCAGACCTTCAAACCATTTTAGTGCTTCTCCTATTAAGCTTGACGCGAAATATTTGCACAATATGGCATCATGATTCTCCCATTGTAACATACATCTCATATAAGCCTTAATATGTTGTATCGCACAAGTTGTTCCATCAAAGATGTTGGTTAATGCGGGTAGATTACATTTAGGAGGTATTCCTCCCATCGCACTTCTAGCGTGAAGGGATTCTTCGCGGCACCGCAATAGCTTCGTCTAACCTGTCTCCTTCCTCCTTCCCTTCTATTATTCAAGTAATCCTCTCATTTCATTTAGTTCTCTTAAGATTTGTTCATTTGCCTCGGAATTTGATTCTCTTTGGTCTTTTTAGCTCTGCTTCTCTCCTTCTTCGCTCGTGCCTATTTTGACCTTCTGCTCATTATCTTCTCCTCTTCTTTCCTCGCGACGCTCTTCTTCGCCTCTTTCGTTAATTCGCACGCCATTATATCGGTTGTTCTCTCTTCTTGGCTGCCTCTCGGCTCTCATCATTTGCACCCTCTCATACTCTTCATTAATATTTCTATTAGTACGATTTTGTTCCCTTCTTCTTTCGCGGTTATCATGGTTATTTTGCTTAGGATTGCCTCCTCCATCTCTTGATTTTCCATTTCTTCTCTTAGCCTTTCTCTCTCGCGAGCTAATCGCGCTTGTTCAATGTAGTGTCTCTCAATGTCATCCTCGATCTCTCGGTTTCTTCTCAATTCTTCTCTCCCATGCAAGATTATTCTCCCTTGGCCAATTTGAGTCATTTGGTTCTTGGAATTGCATGTTTCCTTGATTTTCCCTATTCCGCTCATTTGGAAGATTTTCGGGTTGAGGAATATAACGATCTTCTATTTCTCCTCTTCTCTCGCCGTGCTCTATATTCGGATTTTGTGTTTCTTCATTGGTGCGTTCTGTTGGTACAACTCTCCTTCTTTCTTCTCCATTCGATCTTGAACTTGATCTCACGCTACTTCTAGATCTCTATTTTGCAACCTCATATTTTCCATCCTCAATTCGTGATTCTGTCTTGTCAAGTTTGCTCGTTCCTCTGCCTCTAGCCGTCTCTCCTCGTGTATTGTTTGTCTCAATCTTTCTAGGGCTGCGATTTCTTCGTTACGGATTCATTTCTCCATTCATTTCTTGCTCTCCTCCTCCTTGTCCATTGTTCACCAACTGCTGCTCCTCTTCTCTCTCGTCTTCAGAATCAGATCTCCAAGTATGCACGCTTACTCTATCATAATCCACTTGCCGCGTTTGCTCTTTGGGGAGATTGGTGGCTGGTTTTGACCTTCCCCATCATTTCTCATATTCATCCTTGATGATTCTCTGTTTCATTCCTCCTTTCTCCGGCCAAGTCTCCCACTTCTTCTTACAATCGTTGGTTGCCCTTGTACATTTCTTCTTCTAGCCATCTTTCTTTTTCAATGAATTCTTGAGTATCTTTTCCAAATCTCTTCTCTGTTAATCTATATTCTTTCCAATTTCTTCGTCAATCACTTGCTCGTCCTGTTTCTAGCGCATATGTAGTAGCGGGTTTTCCCCACTACACCCCTCACTATATTTTGATTAGTTAGTCCATTGAAAGTTGTATAATTGAGAATGTTTATTGATTAATTTCATGAGTTGTTTTACGGGAAAATTAGGATTACACTTAGCAAGTAAAACACTCTTGAACTTTCTCTCTCCTAATGACTTGCCCAACAATTCCAAAAAGATCTCTCTTACAACGAGACTCACTCGACCCTTTATATAGGGTAATACATAGTGGATGATGACTAAGCTATCCTTTATTTTCGGGAATGTCTCGCGAAGTGTCGCCGATGTACAACTTATTCAATCTCGCGACACTTCTTAACCCTCGCCAGGTTCCATGTCTCTCAGTTGTTTTGTGTGTCATTTCCCATTGCGTCGTCTATTTTAGTTTCCTGCGACTCCCTCGCGGTACTGTCGTTTATTGATCTCGCGAGCCCTATGCATTGCGATATTATGATCCTACAATACATTCACATCAATAATCGTGTTTCAGAACTCAATACCAGTATCAATAGACTCAAGCACAATATTAGGAAGGCAAAGAAGGCAGCAACATCAGGTATCTCTTGTCCTCCTCTTATTGATTCTCTTGAGACTAACTTTATTGACTTATCTGATGTTTTTCAAGAAAGAAAGGGAGAGAATGTCAACATCCTTCATGAGAAAAAAAGCTCATCATATTACAACTTGACTACTTCTAGTTGTGCCTCCTCGTGAGACCGCGTGAGGATACACAAGATTCTCAAGAAGACAACTCTTCTTGACAAAGTGGTCTTTGTTGTATTTGTGTTATTTACGATTATTTTAAAAAATAATAAAAAATGATGATCATCTTACTGTTGAGCCTTGCTCCAGTTAATAATTACACTTGGTAACTTGAATGATCGGTAACTCTTGAAATAATAATTTTTGTTGCTAGCATTGAGAAGCTTCAATAAGTCTTTTTAGATAGTTGATTTGTTATTTATTTACAAAAGTCTTGTACTCTAAATCTATTTATTGAGCTAAGATATTCTGTCTAAATTTAAAAACTTGTTTTGATAATTTGTTCAAAACATGTTTCTGGGATAGGCTCCATTGATTCTTTGGTACTGAATTTTATTCATGTCCACGAACGGTCCGTGTACTAGTTCCATGATCGGACGTATGGTTCCAACATCGACGTGTTTGGAAAGATCTATATGTGACCAGTGACCCTAGGGTTTATTCTTATGAAAAACAGATATATATATTATAAGACTGTTTTCCTTCTTAGATATATGTGTGTTCCGTAACCTCAAGAAACCTTCTTGTGATATCATGAACTGCACGATGAATGGATGCAAAATGGAAGAAAAAATTGAAGATGTGTAAAGGTTATTGAGTTTCATAAGAATCTTCTCACCATAACCTATTACTATGCTTGCGATCATGAAGACAATAGACTCGTTCAGATGTCATCTGATTTGGTTGGAAATCTTCTCCGAGATTTTGAAGTTGTTCATGATCAACTTAAAATTGCAACCAAGAACCTTGATTTTCTGAAAACTGAACTGAAGAAAGCAATTGATGATCTTGCCCTTGTTCGATCTCTAATTCTTTGACTATGTCAAAGTTTTTCAAAGTATGATTATAGGTTTTATTACTTTAGGAAACTTCTTATAAGAATTTATTCTTGAAGAAGGATAACTAAGGTTTGGAATAACAATTATTGTGATTACACATACCTATTTCCAATGATTTTCATCTTGCAATGTTTTTAGATTTATTTATTTAATTAATTTCTAAGTTATTTGGAAGATGATTTTTGCAGTATTTAATTTTTTTGATTTTATATATTGCAATTGCTTATGAGATGTATGCCTTTACATTTGTGAACTGTGCTAGTATCTCATAAATGCTCAAAAGTTAAGTCTATTATGTCTTTATGCAAATACTAGATTTTGTGCTCGTGCTACGCTCGGGCATTTTTGTTCCTTTAGCCATATTTTTTATTAGGTGTGGCTCGGCTTCGCCTTGCCCCGTCCCGATGCATTTTTGATTTGGTGTTGTATGGCTTCGCCCCGCCCGTCGCGATGCTTTTTGATTAGGAGTGGCTTCGCCTCGCCTCGCCCCGTCCCGATTTGATTTGTTAAAGCTCGGCTTCGCCTCGCCCCGTCCGGATTTGGTAAAGCTCGGCTTCGGCTTCGCCTCGGCCCGTTCCAATGTACTTGATGAACCTGGTAATCGATAATGCCAGTACCAACTTCTCGTGGGACATCACAATCTCGACTGTTACAATGCATCAAAATTCTAACTTTCATATAAATTACAGAAAAATGAACTGACTTTTAAACAAATAATTAACAGACGCCCATAACTTTAAAGGTGTACCAAAGAAAAAATAAGAAGACAAAGCATATATCTTTTAACATGCTTGCAAATAGTGTTGCAATTAACGAAAGGAAAAAAAAAACACCCAGTTTCACTTTGCTAGACTCTTTTCTTATTAGAAGTTTAAATATACAACAACTAAGAAGATGTAATAATATAGCTAATGAATGGTTTTGCTTGTTTTTTTTCATAAATTCATCATCACTCTCTATACCTTGGCTTTATAATAGGTGGTAGGAATAACTTGTCCATAATCACCTTTGTTATACACTTCGAGGTAGTCCTCTCTAGCATTGTGTGTCAACATTTGGCAAATTAACCAAAACAGCATTGCATTGAGTAATGCACATTGTTCATGTGGTGAAGGCTTTCAGAGATTGTTGCCCACAACATCAATAGACCACCAAAGAAAGAATTTATCTGTTTCATCACAACAAACACACATGGCTAAGTAAACTGTTTCATCAAAATAACCACACAATATTCATCTAGATCAAACAACAACCCAGATGAAGACAATCATAATGGTGCCCTATGCTGTATGCACGGAAAAGTGTAGCACTTGGAGGCTTTTTATTTTTTTATTTTTTACATTAAGTCATGCTTTGATTAAAGTCAACACAACTTAACATCTGATAATAAAGAAGTTAATTAATGATTGCACCACTTACTTGAAGTTCTCTATCCTAATAACCCATGATCATGATCAATTTTCTACCCCTAGCCGCTAAATGCTAATGTGGATCAACTGAATCCATTAGCTTTAGTTCATTCACCTGTAATGGAATTAAAAACCAACTCAATAGGATAAAATATTTAAATATCAAGACAATGATGTATTAAACATTGTATTCAAGGAGAGAAAAGGCTTGCTGGTAGTAATACAATCAAATGGTGTCTGATTAGCGGATTGCAAAACTTGATCCGATGTAGTTTTACAATGTACCATTCACCATATCCATCTGCAGTGAAGTACTAACCATTCACCATATCCATCTGCAGTGAAGTACTAACCACCAGTATTGACAAAAACCAATACTTTATCACATGGACAGTGAACAACGTAAAATTGGAGTTGAGTTTATTTACTTGGGTTTTCTCACCGCTAGATCACATCAATCTTTTCACAACAGCATCACCTTCATCTCAATCTCCGATTGCCTGCACCGATTATCAAAAACAACCAAAATAACCACCATCCATCAACATCACCTCACCGATCGAATTTACACCAACAAACCTAATTGATCGAACACAATCTTCAATGACAAAGCCACTTCAAATTCATAATTATCCGAAACCCTAACTTCTACTAACAACCAAAGTTTGAACCAATGCACTAAAAAATCTGATATCCTAATCCTAAACAATCTTTTAATTAGTCATTATAGGTGACTTGAAAAGAAAAGGAAAAAAAGAACATGAATCTAGGGTTTTTAGAGACCAGAAGCCATACTTGTCACGACATAGACTGAGCAGAAAAATCAACAATAAAAAATCAATAACATACCACTAAAAGTTGAAGAACCCTAATGATTTATTCTAAGTAATCTTTAAATCTCTGTAATCAAACAACAAACAATCTTCCCAAAATCGAAGAGTCTTGGATTTTAACACAAACCCATTGAATCAATCTTCTCCCCTAGAATAAAAAAAAGAAAAAAAACCTTACTGCAAATGAAACAATCATCATTAAATCAAGTATAAAACGAAGATATCAAGCTAGGGTTTCGTAAATCTGACCCGGAAATAACCTTCTTCTTGTTCCATCAATCAATCCACGAAGAAAAGCGGAGAACGGGAGGTAGACAAGAAAGGATGGATCTGGGTTTTGTTGATATTATCGAATCAATGGTTGTTTATTTTATCGCGGAAAAATGTGAAAAGTTCGAAGATTTTGTGAGAAAAAACAGTTTTTTTTTTCTCTTTTTTGAGGAAAATTGAAAGGAGATTTTTCACGCGGAAGAGAATGGGCTTAATAACATCAAAAGGGTAAGAAGAGATTCAAAAACAGTACCATAAAATTTGAACAAAGATGTGTAGGTGGTGGAGAGGCAGACACAGAGTTTCTTCCACCGGTGGAAGAAAATAGCGTACAAAGGCGGAGGCGAGTTTTAGGTTTTAGATACACATAGAATATCAGTGTTTTTAATGTAGGAATGAGATGGAAAGTGACATGGCGAAGGAGAAGAGAAAAATTAGGAGTGACATGGCGCAAAAAGAGAGAATTTCTAAGCAATTTGAGAGGGGGAGGGGGAGGGTCACCGTGCGTTGTGGGAGCCCATATGACTTAGGGTTTTAAAGGAGTTAGATTGATAAAAGATAGAGTGGACTTTTGAAAATTTCGCAGTATTGATTTGTCCCTAATCCACTTTTATTTGAAAGTACTATATGGTTCCGTAAGTTTTCTTATGTTGAGTGTTTCCGATTAAATTAATCAATAAGGTATCCTTGTGGTTAATTTATTCGAGTTTACTGGATACAAATAAATCTATGTGATTTGTTAATGTCCAAAGAAATCCTTCTTTTCTTGTAAAAGTAAGGTCGCTCCTGTTGTTCTCTTGGGAATGACATCAAATGGGGGATAGTTCTTAAATGACTTGTGCTTAATTGCCATATCTTTGTGGGGAGTGCGGCTGTGAAATATTGTAGGAGTTATCTTGTATCTTTATAAACTCCTTGATGAATACACTAAGTTTTGACTATGTGAAATCATCGAAACAAAGTTGATATGTTCTCTTTCAGTCATAAATTATCTCTTTGAGAAATTCATTATGATCCCGTAGTTTTCGTAACTTCGCCAATTTATATTGACAAAAAGGCGGATAATTATTTGGTAGTTCACACTACATACATATGGATTACGGATCATTATGAAAGGGGGAGTGGTTTTCATTATAAGATAGAAGTATTGAGTACGGGGGGTGATACATATCACCATAGTATTATTTCAAAGTTGTGATGCATTTGGACTTTGATTCTGGATAATAAAATTATGATATTGTATAACAATGATTGAGAACATCTGTTTTCTTATTGTTATGGCTATGGATCTTCAACAACAATGATCTTTGAGTTAAACACGCTAGAATCACTCTGGAGTACCTGGAGTAGCGAAGAATTCAAGGTATGTTAAAGAGCCAAGGAAATCAAGCGTGATGGATAAGAAGCTACAAAGTTTATTTATTTTGTAATCCGTATGTATTCATAGTTTTTTCACTAAAATTGACAAAGGGGAGATTGTTAGAGCACTGCTCGGTCGAACTCATAGCGTTGCTATCTCAATCTTGTTTGTCAAGTTTAGTTGATCAAAACTATAAAATTGATTTCTAGTCTACTTATAGCTATGTCTCGGATTAGGATAGAATGTGTAGTTGAGCTTTAGACTTCACGACGTTCACCAATTGAATAAGAAGATCTCTTGAGGAGCTTGGAGGAACTTCATCAACAAAAGGTATGTGGAGACTAAAACTTATGTATCACTCATAAGTCTATTCATTTTATCTTCTAATGAGACTAAGTCATATAGCTATATTATATAGACTTTTACATTATACACATTTGATATTTTGAGCCGAGTTTATCTTGCTTATCTATTTCTTGAAATATGTGTTAGAAGCTTTTTGCTTTAGCTATGTTCATCACATTCTTGACGAGTTTAGTTGGAAACAATTTATTTGTTGGAAACTAAATATTAAGTCAAAAGATGATCATGTGAAAATTACCTTGAACATCTTATATGATTTGTGTGAGACATTCATTTGATGTTAGTTTGGGATGTTTCGTATTGATCATTCGATCACTTGAAAATTACTTGAAGCTAATGGTATGTGTGAGATTACCATTTTCGTCTTCTAAGGATGTTTCAATGATTGAAATGAGATTTTATAACTATTACCAGTGTCTGGATACAACACAGTATGCATATCCAGTATGCGAACTGTATTGTGATGATTCAGGTCTGGAACTCTTGTTTGCATACCTAGTATGTGAACGGATTTACCTGAGAAGGTTTGGAACTCTTGTTTGCGTACCTAATATGCGAACGGGTTTACATGAGTTGGGTCCGGAACGGTTGTTCGCGAACCGGGTTTGCAAACGGCTTGACTAGGCCAAGGTCCGGAGATGATGTTCGCGTACCCAGTTTGCGAACACAATGGTTAAGTTCTAAAATAGGTTATGTATGATTATCTTACTCATGAACTAAAACATTTATGATTAAGGAATGCAAATTAACTTTGCAAACCGTGGATTAATTTTCATGAATTGATTCTTGTATAGTACTTTGTACGATTACGAATCAATCCGATTTCGTTTCAATTTGCTCATGAATATTTATACAACATAGTGAACAATTGAACAACTCTATTTGAAACACAATTAGGTTCATTTGATTATCTATCATGATTTATTGATCATCATATTTGATCTAGAAGTGTTAGATGAATATGGTTAAGTCAAAAGTGTTCATATGGCTAACTTCGGTTAACTGTTATTGAGCCAACCAAATATACACGTTTAGTTACGGTTACCCATATCTAAATATAAGTATATTTCATTTGTATGTAACAAGCTAAGACCATCTAACAGTGGAGATTTATTGCTTAATTTCTAAGCAGACTTAGCTTGAATCTTAAATCAGGAGTTCATCTAATGGTGAATATTGAATGCTTTGTTACTAAGTTATCTTAGCTTTGATTGTAAGCAACCCTGATTTGAAATGCTATATAAGGGATAACTCTAGCAACTGGAAAACCTAATCCCGACACTTTCCTGTGTCCTAGTTGCAAACTAGAGTCGATTCTCCTTTAACCTAGGTTTTCCAAAACCATTATTAGGTTAACGACTTGAAAACTTCATTTGGGATTAGTGAAGCCAGATCCAACTATTTTCTCTGTAGTTGCGTATTCTGATCTTACTTGTTCTATCATATTGAGTTTTATCTTCTCTAAGATTTTATCTCCGATAGGTAAGATATAAAAACTAATCACAACAGTTTTTCATCTTAGACTCTTGTGATTCCGCAATAACTTTTTATGTTAATCAGTTAGGTTATTGTGAGGTGACTGATATTTTATAGGATGCTCTTCGGGAGTATATCTGTGTTATTAGTTGGTTCCTGTTCACCTTGATCTTTGTATCAAAAGACGGAACAAAAAGAATAAAGGATAAACATATCTGTGTGATACAGATTTGTTTATTAAAGTCTTCGACTTTGGGTCTTAGAAACTCTTAATTGTGGGTGAGATCAGCTAAGGGAATCAAGTGCGCAAAATCCGACGTGTTTCTAGAGGCGTAAGGAATGTGATTGTACCTTAATCGATGTGAGACTTGGTTAGGGCTCAACTACATTCCAGTCCGAAGTTAACTTGTAGCGGGCTAGTGTCTGTAGCGGCTTTTCACAATACAATATTGGTGTTCAAAGCTGGACTAGGTCCCGGGGTTTTTCTGCATTTGCGGTTTCCTCTTTACCAAATTTTTTGGTGTCTGTGTTATTTTTTTTCCGCATTATATTTGTTTATATAATTGAAATATCACAGGTTGTGCGTAGTTCAATCACATTTGATAAATCCGACCTTGTTTGTTGGATATAACTTGATTGACACTTGGGCATTGGTCTTTGGTACCGTCCAAGTTATTACTCTTATTATTCAGGATCACGGATTTCTATATGTTCGATTTGCTGATTGTATTGAGAAAGAGAGATAAATCTCTTTGATATATTTCTTGATTGAGTCTCACTTTGAAGTTGGTGCTCTCGGAATTATATTGGAGTTTAGTCCATATAAATTGTTGAACGAATTATTGGGTGTGGTTGTTATACCCCGCTTTTTCAAAATCTAGGTAGATATTAAATCTGAACATATTTGTTATTCTCTTTTGTAGTATGTAATACTACACAACATCATGATATGTTTCTCCCCCTTAGTCTATACTTTACTCTTTCGTTAGATATATACTTTTCAGCACATATATTGTTTCTCAGTGATTGTAAATCACCCATATACCCATATATTTCTCCCCCTTTTTGTCACAAAAATGACAAAGAAACGAAAAAATAAATAAGCAAACCGAAAGGATCTTACAAGTTCATAAGAACTCATACAACATATAAGAGTTAAACACGAAGGTTTAACATACCATTTTAGATAAGCAATACTAAAACCGAAACTACCTAAGTAATTTGTTTTAGTCTCTTATCAAGAAAACAATTGCCCGATGCAATTTTTCATTTGATTTGATAAGTAGACTAACATCATAATTAACTTAATTACTTATCATGATCCAATCATTCATAAATAATTGTACCTCATTTAGACAAGACAATACCAGGATAGATAACTAGTTTTCTTATCAAGGAACCAATTAGGCTTGAGTAATGGTACCTCGTTTTGATAAGCCTAAACTGAGATCAAAATTAACTTAGTTTTTCTTATCAGGAATCAATTGGACTAAATCAATTGAACCTCCATTTGTTAAGCAAAATCAAAAATCAAACTGACTTGGTTTTTCTTAACCGAAACCAATCGAAATTTAATAATTATCCCGTATTTAGTTAAGCAAATGCAAGAATGGACATATAAAATCAACTTTTCTTAACAAAAACGATTAACAAAATACAAATAAATTGTTACCTCGATTTTTGATATGACAAACTAAGATCCGAACGAATCAAATTTTCATATATCAGGAAAGAGGTTATCAAAATTCATCCGTCGATTTCCACAACCACTCACCCACAAAAATATGACGTTTAAACACCATTTGAATATATAACTCTTCCCATATTTGTTGTTATTCCATGCAAGACAAAAGAATAACAAACGAAAAAACCTTTACCAGAGAAAAGTCGACAAGGTCTTAGCTATTACGTGCATGTTCAAATTACTCACTATGTCGACATCTTGAACTTTCCTATTATGCAAACCCAATTTCCAAAATCACACAAACCTTAAAGAGCACGTGACATTAGAAATCGATTTTTCTTATGGGATCAGTCCTACCATAGGTAAGGATCAGTTCCACCTTAGTTACCAAAATAGGTTGGGATCTGTTCTACCTTAGTTCCCCATATAGGTAGGGATCGGTCCTGCCTTTGATCTTGATAAAAATCTGACCACCAATCCACTTGATTTCCTTCAACTACGAAACAAGTCCGTAAGTCAACTTCCTTAAACTCATGTAGTCAAGCATAATTTTCTATACATAAAATCAAACCTAAGTTCATTACACAATCTAGTAACAAGTTATAAATATTATATTTATGTCGCAATTAAGAAGTTCAAAATATAAACGTTGTACTTCGTAATTCAATTTACTTAAGTTGTAAAACAACTTGTATATTCTTCCTTGAGACTTTTGTTATAATAAGATGATTAAGTCTCTAATACTAGAGTATCATGGATATAACATTGTATGTTATTTTTTTAATCTAAACGACTTGGAAGTAATGATAAAAATGGAAACAAGTCAAGTCTTGTATTACTAACCTCAAGTAGAAGGGTGATGTATTTGTTATTGTCTATACGTTTTCGGATTCTTCAGGTCTTCAGAGTAATACTTGTATCTCTCAACATTTCTAGGCTTCCTAGTCTAACCTAACAAAGTTGACTCTAGTAATCTAATCAAGGGACTATTAAGTTTTGATACTAAAATATGATAATCAACCTTGACATACCGAGCAATGCTCTAACATATAGATTCGGGAACCTATTTAAAAAATTTGTTTGATTTCAATTTTGATCCTATTATGTTGTGAGCCTATTGCGTTGGTTTGAATTGGCGAACCTATATTTTGAGTTCGCGAGCCTAGTGGAGAGAGAATGGTTCCTGAACCTAAACTTACTGAAGTTCGCACACCTAGATTTTGAGTTTGCGAACCTTATTTAGAAAAGTTTCTCTTAACACTTTTTCTAATTTAGTTCGTGAATCTAGAGTCTTAGGTTCGTAAACCTAAAGGTACAAAACGTCAAAAAACTATTTTTTAACAATTATTGTACTTTCCTTTTTCGTTTTTCAAGGCAAATTTTTAGCACTCTTACGGATTATTAATCATAGCTAATTCTTTTACGACAAAATTCATTTGTTCTTTCTGAGAATTAATCAAATTTAAGATACAAGTTTGAGTCTCAATTCAGGTAGTTGCAACTTCGAATGCACGGGCCTAACTTTATCAATTTGATGTTATCTTCGGCGATATTATACCTTTGGTAATTTCTTCATGCTTAATTGTTTCAAACTTCAAACTATGGAAAAAAAAACTCAATGCTAGTAAAGTTCTATCTAAAGAAACAAACCTTTTATATCCGAGGTCAGAACTTAAATTTAGGAGCTTTGAGAATTACTTGGGTTGCAAAAATGCATTGCCTACATTTAAAGCAACCTAGCCGTGATATAAATTATGTTAGATTATTGCTTGGTTGAACCACCAAGAGTTGATATGCCAAGTTTGGTTGTCATATTAGTCAACTTCGTTAGGTTAGACTAGGAACTACATAAATATTTAGACTCGCTCTTGTTACATTGGAGAACCTGAAGGCATATCGGCATCAACAAACACCTCATCCTTCTGTTCGATGTTAGTAACACAGATTTGACTTGTTTCCATTTCTATCTACATTTGTTTCAAGTTGTTATTCTTAAAAAATAAGAAGTATAGTTTATTTACTTGTCTCTAGTATTGATTACTTGGTCATTCTATGATCAAATTGTCATGGAAAGATATAGTAGCTGTTTTATACAGTTTTGGTATATAATGTTACAAAGTATTGTTTTGCTACGGACTTCGTAGAATCGCCGTAACATTAATCGGTAACTCATTATTATTTAATGTGTTGAACTTTCTTTTGAATCCTTACCTTGGAAATATGTTTAATTACACAATTTAAGGAAGTTAACTTGCGAAACTTGTTTCACAGTTGAATTGGCGATTCAAATGATCTTTCATTGGACTGATCCCTTAACAAGGATCTCTACTAGGACATATTTGAAGGATGTTTAGTAGGACCGATCGCTTAATAAGGATCTCTGAGGACTGATAATATTTAACCAATATTTGCATCTTTTCAATTATGTAGACATTGTAATGTATCTTAATTAAAATGAAAAGTTCATATGATGTTGATAGGGTGTAGAATACATCCTATTTACTATCTATTGTTTATGCTTTCTTTGCTATTTTTCTTGTAAATTATGTATTTTACGCTTATTTTGAGTTTTGTAGCTACTATGGAGTCGCACGGAGGAAAAGAAGAAGAAATTACTCTATTTGAGAAAGAAAGGGCAAAAAAGTCATTTCACTGCGAACAATATTGGGAATCCATTCAAGGATAAGGGGCAACCCACAGAAGTGCTAAAAGCACCCAGCAAAAGACTAATAGACACCCAATCTGGGGTGGTTCCTATTGAGTGGGGCCATACAGGGGATGTCCATTTCGCACCCTGCATATTGCCAGGGGACGCATATGTGCCCTTTCAGCTGCGATCGACATGGAAGAACGGTGGAGGCATGAGGAAGCGTTGCGAGCACCAGTAAGCGCAAGGGCGGAAATATTTGTAGCATGGTTAAAGAGGCGGAGAGTGGAGCATAAACGGCCTCCGGATGAAGATAGGCGTGATTATCCAATCCAGGATGGTGTGATAATCCTTGATTCTGACACGGATGTACCTGAGTGTTAGAAGGCAATCAGCGCAAACCCTGATGTTGCTGTGGGCTTTGAGGAAGACTTGGAAGTTGTTCCTGCCGATGATGTTAGGACGGAGATCGTTGCTGCGGAAACATCTGAAGCGGAAGCTGAGGCTCTGAAGGGAGAAGCGGTAGCAGGTGATGGCGTTGAAGCAGGACCCAGCAGTGGTGCAGGCGCGGTTATTCTTCTTGACGGCTAAACCTCTTTGCTTCTTTTTCTCTTTTCAAGTGTATTCCCATAATTTTTGAACCTCTTTCTTGTACTCAGTGGCGGCTGAGTTCAAGATATTTTCTTTTGTTTGCTTACCATTGAATAAAGGTTTATGTCATAACCCCTCGTTAAGATTGCATCTGTATGTGCTCCTGACGTGAGATCTACTTGGTCTTGTTGAGGCCGATGGCTCAAATCATTTTCCTTTTGTGCACACATTCTATTTCCTTCTTCCCATGAGATGTTTGCTTAGGGTTTCCTTCCTTGCTCTAGTGGGTTGATTTAGGCTGACTCAGGATTTTGTGTTTTTAGGGGTAGAGAGGTTCTCAGATGGAAATAACGCTTCAATTAAATTGAAAACGACCAACTTCACGAAGTGGGAGGTCAATTTTAGCCATTACCTCTTCGTGCACATTAATTTCGGGTTTGTCAACTTCGAAACTTTTTTCTGGGGAAGTTACAGAATGATCATCGCCGGCTGCTTCCATGGTAAGCTGCAAAGAAGAAGAAGTTACGGGCACACAAAAATATGTGTATCATCATCAGTTAAATCAGAAGATCAGATGAGTACGGAGCAATACCTGAGATACAAAAGGAACGACTATGTGATGAGAAGAATCCTTAGAATTTTTCTTTATAATCTAACAAGTCAACAGAATCCCAGGAGAAAAGGAGTCTCTACTTGCCACCTATAAAGGCTACCGATTCAAGATAGCGATCAATGATGCTTATCGGATATATCTGAGGAAAGCAGCCGTGTAATGAAGGGGAGTGCGCCTAGTCCAAGCAATGGGCCAAGCTCTGTCCAGATAATACAGAGGAAACCCAAAGCGACTCGCCAGATTAAGTCCTACTCCCTCCACCATCCTAATCAGACCGACACCGATTACGGACAACACTGACGATGCCGACCTATGCGGTAAATGTATATTCACCTTAGCTTGGTCATTTCTGTATACAAACTTGTCACCATCTTATGCCTACCCCACAATAGCGTAACCATTATGCGCTAGGCAGGGGACTTAATGTTGATGGTGGATTTTCACTTAAGGCTAAAATTGTAAAGGGACAAAATTATGGGCTAACATCTTGCAAAAGATAAAGCCATTAATAGGTGACAAATACTTCTTCACTTTACTAATTCACCTAGAATAGAGCATGTGGCAACAATCCCAAGATTACGTGAATTAAGTACAGAAAATTCATCCAGGTTGGAGTATCTAGCAACAATCCCATATACCCTGTGAATTTACAGCATTATTAATTAATGCATATCCAGCCTTGTATTTCCTGTATTCATTACCGGTGCGGCATGATGAATGAGTGTTGTTCTCAGCAGAGCAACACGAATCTCCAAGCATTAATAATGAAGCATGTACGAAATGCCCATACAGGCTACAACTCTCGGTGTGTTATACTAGGCCGATTGAGCATATTTGAACACTCGGACCGACCATATCGGTCTCGGAAACGATCACGACCATCCAACTTCACCAGCATGATTGGATGTCTTAGATTAAATCCATGACCCTAAGCAGGTATTGGAATATACACCACCGACCCAATGCGGGCCCCGCATGGTCGGCCTCCCCAAGGGGTGGCATAGCTTGCCAAACCGTCCAAGCCAAAGCAGTATAAAAGGAAATCCCTAAATTAGGGTTTGCGGCAAATTACATGTATCGCAAAACAGTCTCAACCATCCATCTTCGCAGGCATAGATGGAGGGTGTAGATGTAGATTCAAAGGGCCCAGAGCATATCAACACAAACACCGTGGGCCCGCCTACATACCTGACTGATCGGTCAGGACAAACTATGGTTGGTCGTCTTGATTTGTGCGCCCCAAACTGGGTATGACACACGGTCGGCAAACCCTAATTAGGGTTTGAACAATCACGAGCGTCCATTTTCTCCTGCGCGAATGAAGGGTCCAAGAATAGACTAAGAAGGTCCGGTAAGTATCATCATGATCACTGCGGGCCCACCTATCTCCAAACCCGATCGGCCAAGACCAAACTTGGCTACACACCTTGATTCGCGCGCCCAAGCTAGGCGTGGTCACACTTCCCAACCACAAACTGATCTCGACCGCTCAAGTTTACCGGAAAAATTGAGTGGCTTAGATCACGTTTCTATGGGACGATGAAGTACACGTATATACACCATCCCAGCTGAAGAGTGATGCTTGCGCACCTCTTCAAAAACCCTAATTCCATCAACGGTAGCAGATGAGTGTCTCAAAGATCATATCGTCCGTCCAACTTCACCGGCTTGGTTATACAACCCTGGTCAGGAGTTAATTGGTCACTGAGGCGTCATGGTGATCACCACCCGTCACTTTACCACATCATGATGCAGTACCTGCATAGAATACACACGATACTTCACAAGTATCGACTTCCTAAATATATATGGTATCTAACTTGAATGTGTTGCACATGTCCATAGGATCGGTTCCCCTTTCTGCTAAAACATGTTGCACCTCATACAAGGATGGATTCTCTTTGTGATGTATTGCACCTCTTACTAGGATCGGTTCCCTTTTACCCAGAGTCGGTCTTACAAAATCACAAACTCGATCATACCATCTCAGGTGATTACTTAAGATCGGTTTCACTAATAAAAGTCATACCAATACAAAAGTCATGCCTTTGTGAATAGTTTTACCAAGAATACAAACAAGTCATGAGCGGTTATACTAATCACACATATTGGTTGTTCACAAGATATGCAATGAATAACAATACCAATAACACCTGGCGATTTCCTTTTTGATTCACAAAACAGGTTCATGAATTTACTTCCTTAAAACACATGTAAAACATTGTTTCCTAGGATGAAATCCTCACCTCATACCCATACATAATCACAATAGCATTTAAACGATTATGTCGATGTCTTATCTACAAAGTTTAATGGTTAAGCAATAAACCTCGTATTGTATTCCTTAATACTATGTCTATCTAGAGTGTTCATGCTTCGCAGTTTTGTTTTCAATATGCACGACTTGAAAGATACGTTAGGGAATGAAACAGTTCAAGTCAAATATCACCAACCTCGGGTGGAAGGATGATGTTGTCGTTGTAGCTTCTTACTTCTTCACATCTTCAAGTCTTCGCAATACTTGTAATGTCTCATATCCTAATACTTTCAAGCTAACCTATACGAAGTTGACTCTAGTACATAATCAAGCGACTCTTTAAATGAGTTTTGATTCACTAAAATATGACAACCAAACTTGACATACCAACGCTTGGTGGGTTCAACCGAGCAATGCTCTAACAATCTCCCCCTTTGTCATTTTAGTGACAAAACTCTTACATCATATGGATAAAGAAATTACGAGAATTCATTACACATACGCTTGATTCCCGAATTCAACGGCACAATAACTTGTATACATTCAATCCTTAAATGCCACTGTTGACATTATGATAACAAAGAATATTACTCCCCATAAAGGTAAGATAGGTAGATTATATCAATCCGCACGTCTTTGTTATTCCTTTGTAATGATATGTTACTCCCCCTTAGTCTATGCTTTCACTCTTTCGTTAGATAATGTTTAAGCACCAATATTCTTTTTCTTAGTGATACCAATCAATATAAAATCAATGCCAGTATCACTTGTTTACTCCATATATTTCTCCCCCTTTTTGTCACAAATGAGAAAGAAACGAAAAAATAAAGGACAAACCGAAAAGAATCTTACAAATCTCAAAATAGACTTGCAACCTATAGAGTTAAGCACGAGGGTTCCACACACCATTTTTGATAACCAATATCAAAACTGAAACTACAAAGTAATTTTGTTTGATATGTTATCAAGGAAAAAAATTCCCGAAGAAATTTTCCCTAATAGTTTAGCAAACCAAAAATCAACTAAGCACCTTAGTCCCTTTGCTAAACCGATTGTACAAATACAACCGCTTTGTTCGATAAGACCAAAATAAAGATAACTCTATTTTTCTCATCAAGTTCTAATTATCCATATAACTTAGACCTTTCGGTTTTAAACAACACAAGTATAGGTTAGTTAACTAGCATTTTTTGTTAAGGCATTCGATTAGACTTGAATAACCGAAACCTCCACTTTGATAAGTCTAACTAAGATCATAATTAACTTAGTTTCTCTTATCCGGAATCGAATTGGACTAAACAAGCCTGGCGATTTCCTTTTTGATTCACAAAAGGTTCATGAATTTACTTCCTTAAAACACATGTAAAACATTGTTTCCTAGAATGAAATTCTCACCTCATACCCATACATAATCACAATAGCATTTAAACGATTATGTCGATGTCTTATCTACAAAGTTTAATGGTAAAGCAATAAACCTCGTATTGTATTCCTTAATACTATGTTTATCTAGAGTGTTCATGCTTCGCAGTTTTGTTTTCAATATGTATGACTTGAAAGATATGTTAGGAAATGAAACAGTTCAATTCAAATATCACTAACCTCAAGTGGAAGGATGATGTTGTTGTTGTAGCTTCTTACTTCTTACTTCTTCACTTCTTCAAGTCTTCGCAATACTTGTAATGTCTCATATCCTAATACTTTCAAGCTAACCTATACGAAGTTGACTCTAGTACATAATCAAGCGACTCTTTAAATGAGTTTTGATTCACTAAAATATGACAACCAAACTTGACATACCAACGCTTGGTTGGTTCAACCGAGCAATGCTCTAACATCATCATCATCACCATTGTTGTTAGTAAATCCAGCTTGTTGTTCAATCTGTGCTTGAATTCTGTCAAATTCAATTTGCCACACATGTTTTTGCTGGGCGTTCATAATTGAAGTGTTAGCTTGAAGAATGTTATGCTTATCATAGTCAAACCCAAATTTTTCTTGAGAAAGACGACTTTTTTTACTCTCTCTGTTTTGAAACTTCCTATCAACTGCTCTTTGCTTCTCGACCGTCTTTTGATGTTCCATAAACTCCGCCATGTTAAATTCGCCAGAACTCCCTCCTTCTTGAGCTAATTTTCTTGCTAGTCTTGCATTGTTCCTCCCTGTCAATTTTCTCTTACCATCATCATAATTATTAAAAACTAAGTTACCTTTTGGGTTTCTTGCAATATCTGGTGAAGAATTTGAATTTGGTGTTGAGGGAGAAGAATTATATGGTGACCTTTCAGGTACTTGTTGATTAGTTATTAAGAAATCTGGATTATATTTTTTCAACACCTTCAAAATATGATAACAACTTTCGAAAGCGAACTGTTTACCATATTTTCGCTGCCAATCTAAACGAACTTGTCTTTCAAAATCAACATCCACCTGACCACTCTCCTTTCCTACTCTCTTGGCTTGCATTATCAATGCAACATAAGCGGCTACTTCCCTGTTGATTACAATGAAGTGTTCTGCCAATCCTTTTGCATCACGAGAATTGATGTTCATGGTTTGTTCTTCATATTTCAAAAATATATTATCCCACATGGTGTTACCATGTTGTTGCGCACCATCGATACAATCTTGGGTAAAATAAACATAATTACGACAAATGCATTCATCCTCTATGTTTTTGTATTTTGCACCACGGACTTTGTTTTTTCTAGCTTTGCCTTTGTCTTGACTTTGAGATTGTGAATCCATATTACAAGAAATAAAGAATTGTAGAGAAGGTGTGATTGTTTTAGATTTGAAGAAGAAGATTGAGAAATTCTATAGAGATTTAGAAATTCTGGTGTGAGTTGAAATGAGATTGAAATTAGGTATTTATAGGGGGAATAGTAGCCATTGGATGAAGATCTGCAGTAGCGATGATCTAAGAGCCGAGCGATAGCTTGACTAAGCTGCCGTTTCAATGACCAAATGAGCGATGGAATCTCTATCGCTCGCTGAAACTGTCGTGTATGCCTATATGTTATTCCTGACATATAGGCATATGAGTTTGGCATTTTGGCATACCCATAGTGGGTGCATATATGGAAAAACATGATGTTTTTCATATGCATATGAATAGGCCTAAAGCTTTATATTTTGTTTTTTAAGCTTGAAATGGAATTTACTGAAAGATTAAAATGTTGTTACACAAGGATAAGTTTTACTCAAGTTAAATTATTTTCTCCGGAGAAATTCCTAATGATAAAAACTATGTTAATCCTCTAAGAGCATCTCCAATAGAAGGTGGAAGATTTATTTTTTAGTGACACATAAGATTTTAGACCTTCGTTTTAACTAAATCCATCTCCAAGAGTAGGTCCTACAAAACAGGAGAAATGAAATACTAATTTCGAAGGGTTTGAAGAAAGTCTTATCTTGACCTCCGGAATGACCTCCACGTCATATTTTTTATTTTTTAATAATTAATTAAAATACAATTAAACGGTTAAGATTTCATCACATAAGGTTTTCTAAGGCTCAAACCTCTATACTATATAAGATGGTTTATTAGTCATGGGGTCCTATGTTTACTATATGTGTAAATCCTCCTAGATAAGGGTCTTAAAAAAAATTCCAAGTAGGATTTTTAACACCCGCTATTGGAGATGCTCTAAGGGTGTCCAACCAAATTACTAGCTGTCTTTGTTGATTATATTAATATTGTTAAGTTTTGATGTTTAAATTAGTTTATTTATGCTCTTTCTTTGTTCTTTTTAACTTGTCATTGTTATAGCGAGTGATCTGTTAAACTCACAGGTGTTAGTATGTCAAGCTTATCATCAAATTTAAATGTCAAAATTATTTATTGATTTGGCCTACCAAAGTCAGCTTCAGTCTAAATTAGAATAGGTAATTGAATCTTAGGAACTTCCAAGTTACTTTTGAAGATTAAATATCACACGATGACATCATTTAGGAGAACTTCATCAAAGGTAAGTAACGAAATCCGGTATTACTTTCATATTTTTCTCCCTTTTATCTATCTATATTTTGTAGAAAAGTCAATGCATTTAGTAATAAATTAATAATAAATAAGATTGAAATATCATAACAAGTTATTCCTGGTTTGATACGAAGCCAAAGAACACGAGAGCAAAATTTCAGCGAGATATGGAAGTTTAAGTTAACTACTGGTAAACTTCTTTGCTTATTACGATTCACAAAATTATTATTTGAGCTAATGAATCTAAAATGTAGAAAAGTTACACGTGAGTTCGCAAACCTATCTAACATCGTTAGTTCACGAACCTAGCTTAAGCGAGCTCTCATATACACTTATAATATCTTGAGTTCGTAAACCTATCTAGTGAGCTCACATAACCAAGTTTTCCGGAATTCTTTTGTTCACTTTTTACATATGGAGTTCGCGAACCGAACCGAAACTATAGAAATTCTCATTACACTTTTGACACACAAAATTTTATTAACGAGGAAAAATGCAAGGCGTGAAAACTCCCGGGGACCTAGTCCATTTTTGAATTATCTCAAAATTAAGTCCTTATACAAATTAACAACTATAAATTCGTATAATTGAGACCAAGTAAACTACTCATAGTTACTCAGTTCCTTCAATATTTCTGCGCCTACAACCAATCTAGTCTACGCACGTGAATCTCAAGATAATGTCCACTATCTCAAGACGCTTCACCTGCTATGAAGAATTCTACCATCTCAACTCCTATGGATTGTAACCGGAAACAGT
This sequence comes from Papaver armeniacum, assembly GCA_023531295.1. NCBI lineage: Eukaryota > Viridiplantae > Streptophyta > Magnoliopsida > Ranunculales > Papaveraceae > Papaver > Papaver armeniacum. Next base: position 295,965 of record JAJJWW010012072.1, read on the forward strand.
CTCGGACTAACCTGTTTCGGTAACCACCTCACTGTCTATCATTCAACTTGAATAAATCAAAGATATAGTTGGGTATAAAAGGTTTTCATTTTAATAAATATAAACTCCTTTGGTCAAAAGATAAATACCAAGATAAAAATTATAGAAATAATCTATCTCAGTCGACAAGCTCTAGTCAAGCAATTCTAGAGGAAAAGCCACTAACCAATTTGCCTGATATTTTTAATAAGTCCGGCGTTCATGAAATAAACAACTTGTCAGATTCCAAAGAATCAAGTATACAAAAGTAAGGATACCAAAAAAAATAATATTATAGTCTTCAATCTTCAGTCTTCAAAGTCTGCGCAAAAACGACTTGATTCCTACTAATGATCAATCACACACAGAACGGAGCCTTAACATTGGATGATCACTAGTTGTATCTTCAGATCTAGAATTGAATAGATCGAAAATAGTGAATCCTTATACAAACTTGAGTGGCATTATACCGGAAGAGATGGACCGTAGAATAAACAATTTCGATCTATTAAAGATAATTATACCGTTAGTCAATTAAATCAATAATCGAAAACTAAACAGCAATACGATTTAGTTTCCCGCCAACGATATTACTAAAAGCTTTTGGATCCCAAAGAATACTCTACTCTATCAACAATATTGTAACAATACTACGATTGGGCTTCTCGGACAAATAATTAGGCAGTATATCGAGGGACATTCAGACTGTAATCCAACTCATGTAACAAAACCATTTTAAGTTGACACCTAATATTAGTTATTATACATTCATATATTTTACTAATATAGCAACACGAGATATGCAATCCGCAGGGATATGGAAATCATATAAATCATAAATAAATAAAGGGATATTTTGACTTTGGGTCACACAAAAGTGACCAGAGTTGCGTTTGGGTCACGGAGAAATTTTAATTAGAGTTTGGGTCACATGACTGCCGTTGACTGCGTTGACAGTTAAAAAAGTTAATTAAACACTTAAATGACCAAATAAATATCAGATTTCCATTTATTTACTAACACGGCCATTGTAACTTATGTTTGACACCGGTGAAAAAGGGCCCTAGTCAAGGGTTGTGAGTTCTCTCTCTCGTTTCTCCTATTTACTTTAACTTCTCCGAGAGTTCTCTATCTCGTTCATCATCGCCTCCATCATCTTCGAATGATTTGGTAGAGAAAATTCAAATTTTAATTATCAAAACCCCCAAAATTCTCAGAACCCAAAATTGTTCTAGGGTTCTCTCTTCTTCAATCAGATCCAAATCATGATTTTTACATGAAGGGAAGACCTAGGAATGGATTAGGGTTTTTCAATTCACGATCTGAAACTTGAAATTGAGGTTTTCGGTTGAAGTATTAGGACCTTAGGAATCAAGGGTTTTGTATACGTAGCTTGTAATGAAGATTGGTAAAGGTTTTGGGTGGTTGTTTCTGCCGATAAAAATTGATGATGAATGGATGTGATACGAAGTAATTTTGGAGTCTGTTGATGTTTAGGGAACTTGGGTTTACTGTGAATTCGAAGTTGCGGGAATTATAGAGCTACAAAGGATGTTTCTTCAACTTTCAACAATAACACCAGTTTGTGCTTAATAAATGTTCGATAAAATGCATGAACCACGAGGTCATGCAATCGGTTCCCTCCCTTTTCTTTTGTTTGCTTTCTGGTCAATCAATTTGTTTCTTGAAATTGAATGGACCTTACAAGTGGTATACCTTTTGTATAATATTTTCGCTCTTCTAAGTGGAATATTTGTTGTTCCATATTTTTGGTTCTTTACAAGCTTGGTTTTTGTTCAAATTGTCTATTTTCGTGTAAACCATTGTTATGCTGGAATGTTCTAACAGTATTGATACTAGTTCATGTACACTTTTTGTAGTTATACGGGGTGTGTGTGTGTATATGTTACCGCTTTTTCCGACTAGTACATGGCCTTAATGCGAGAAAGTGATAATTGGTTTCTCTGTTCACTTGGATTTAGTGCTTTTATGTTCATATTTACCGGAGGAGTACATCTTCGTCGGAGGAAGAGATACAGAGTTGGAGATAGAGGTGAGTGAGGTGGGATGACACGTGGTAACGGCAACTAACGGAGTTAAATATATTGAAATTAATTTTAAAAAATAAATAATTAGATAACTGTCAAAACGGTCAATCACGGTCATGTGACCCAAACTCTAATTAAAATTTCTCCGTGACCCAAACGCAACTCTGGTCACTTTTGTGTGACCCAAAGTCAAAATATCCCATAAATAAATGATATCAGAATATTTCGGTTTTGGAATCTCACCTTGAGTATCACGGAAAATACTTGAATATTATGTAATAAGAGTTTAGCATATGTTCAAATACTATGTCGGATTCTATTCAAAAGAACCACCTTGAGGTTCGCTTACAAGATGTAATTCCCTGAATGCATTAAGATTTATGAATTTAGGTTTAGTACTAGTAGTTAAACTCGGTTCGCTTGGTTCACTTTCTAGCGTTGTTTCTACACACAATTGCTCCATGGAATCCCTCCGCAAGGTCTCGTGTTTTCTACTTGTGTAAAGTGTCGAGAACGATTACGTATTCCCTAACTTATACTAGATTTAGATCAATTTAATAAATCAATTTAGTTGGCCACCTAAACAATCTATCAATCAATCATGAATGTCATTAAGATCATTCCTATTAGTAAAAACAAACGATAGTCATGTGAAAAATTTCAAGATAGAATTGAAACAAAACTCAAATCATGTATTAAGAACTAAGAATTCATCCTCAATCAATAATAAAATTAACTACTCATGTTAAGGAGTTCACACAAAGAATAAAGAAGAAAGAAGTGTTGTGTGTGTAGAGATGTGTGTAAAAGATGTAGAAAACTTCTCTATTTATAGGCTTCAATATTCTCCAAATCTTCCAAGGAATAGAATCCTTTTCCTTTAGCAATTCAATTTCCAAATCCAAGCCTTTCTCAACTCTTCATCTTCTCTTTCCAAATTTGAGCCCAATTCTCCATCCAATTCCTAGTCCAAGTCTTCACACCCATGAGAGAAGTCCATAGAAAATTACGGAATTTTTGGCTCGGAAAAGCGGTATTATGGGCGGAATCCAGAAGTAGGAATAGTCGCCCGGCCACCTGAAAATTTCACCGTCACTGGTATATTCGACGGAATATTCCGTCAGTCCACCGTTAGTCAATCGGGTCAAAGGAAGGAGTGAGTCAGCTGAGTCAGTTCGTCTAAGTCAGGTCTGACTCGTCTTACTCGTCTTACTCATTTGAGTGGATCAATTTGGATCGTTTGTATCGGATATCGCCAGAGTTGACTCGCCGGAGTCTGAAACCAGCCGAGTCTCGGCTGTTTACAGAGGCTTGCACTGAGGCCGGGCCGTTCTTACGCTTCATTTCCACGTGACAATTCCTAGCATACATATAGTTTCAAACCCATTTATTCACTCTCCCTGTAACGGTATTGCACCACCACTCGCAACCTACAGCACAACTAGTTGTTCTCTTCTCTATTGAACTCAAACCAACCATCACCAATTCCTTCTCCCTGTGTTCATCCTTTAATTCCTCACAGCTGCAATTTCTGCATCAATTATGCCTTCCAGTTTCACCACATTACAGACCCATTCATTCCCTGATCAGCTGCAAGTGCCATCACCTCGAACTAACCCATCTGCTCTTCTCTGCTCTATCTTTAGCTCAATCGAGAGAGTCCCAACAATACCATGCTAACACACATCGTCCTCTCGATCAGCTCGAGCCACTTCAATTCAAGACCACCGACAATTCTCTGTATCTCTAAATGAGCTTGCCACCTTTGTTTCAACAACTCCACAACCTAAACCCATGAAAATCATTTCTCAAATACCATGACCACAAACCCATGAATCCTTACCGCCAACTTCAATCCTCTGATGAACCCTAACATCAATTTCTCTTCCATATCTCAGTGAACCCATTTCCCGATTCTCTGAATCTCTTCTTCATCTCACAGCGGCAGCCATTAACATCACCTCGGATCGAACTCATCTTGATTTCCTCTCTCTGCCTCACAAATTCAACAACACCTAAATCACAAGACCCATTTCTTCATCTTAATTCTCGATCCCATGACAAACCCAACTTACATCCATCACTATTGAACCCTAATTCTATTTCTGGTAAAGAACTGAAGAATCCTAATTCCATTTTTGGTTTCTTAGTTGAAGATTAAAGCTTCTCGATCTAGTTTCTTCCTTGTCTTCTTGATTCAGCCGCTGTTTATTTCTCACTTTCAGGTGGAGTGGAATGATTGAGAATGATTTGAACGAGAAAACATCTCTCGATTCGGCGGCGATCGCTGCTCTTTCTCTCAATTTACGGGGAGCGGGATGAATGAGAGGCATACCTCTCAATTTTAGGGTTAGGTTAATAATTTGGGGTAGGACAGGATATAACATGGTTGAGACTATTTTGCGATACATGTAATGTGCCGCAAACCCTAATTTAGGGTTTTCCGTCTATACTGCTTTGGCTTGGACGGTTTGGCAAGCTATGCCACCCCTTGGGGCCGTAGCCATGCGGGCCCGCGTTGGATCGGTGGTGTATATTCCAATACCGCTTGGGGTCATGGATTTAATCTAAGCCATCCAATCATCTTTGGTGAAGTTGGATGGTCGTGATCGTTTCGAGGCCGATATGGTCGATCCAGGGTTCAAATATGCTCAATAGGGCTAGTATAACACACCGAGAGTTGTAGCCTGTATGGGTATTTCGTACATGCTTCATTATTAATGCTTGGAGATTCGTGTTGCTCTGTTGAGAACAACACTCGGTCGTCATGCCGCATGTAGGTAATGAATACGAAATACAAGGTTGGATATGCATTAATTAATAATGTTGTAAATTCACGGGGTATATGGGATTGTTGCTACATGCTCCAACCTGGATGAATTTTGTGTATTTAATTCCGGGATCTTTGGGACATGCTCTATTCTATGTGAATTAGTAAAGTGAAGAAGTATTCGTCACTTATTAATGGCTTTTTTTTTGCAAGATGTTAGCCCATAATTTTGGCCCTTTACAATTTAGCCTTAAGTGAAAATCCACCATCAACAGTAATGTGCATTTACTAGTTGAAGATTTTCCAAAGAGATTTTCGGTCATTATTTTGGACGGAGCATTTCCAGGAATTATGGAACCGAATTTGGAATATATTGCATATCTTGAGAATATTTTCAGTTTTGGAAATTCCTTGGTGTCCAAACTTCCTTGTCTATAAATACTTGAAGTTTGCATTTCTAGCAAACTAATCCTTCGTCACAGCAAACTTCCTCGGTTTTGTTGTGACTGGTGAAGCCGCCTATTCGGAGAGGAGAGTAACCTAATTAGGCGAAATCTCTTACGGCCACTGAGTTTAAAGTCTTCTTTGGGATTGAGAAGCTCTATTAGTAACTGTTGATGGTGGATTTTCGTTCAAGGTTAAATTTGTAAAAAACCAGAAAAATCATGCGCTGACATCTTGTAAAAGATAAAGCCATTTATAAGTGTTGGATACTCCTCACTTAATTCACCAAGAATGGAGCATGTAGCAACAATCCCATTACGTGAATACATGAAATTCCTCAGGTTGGAGCATGTGGCAACAATCCCTTCCTGTGAATTTCATATCGGCCTTGTATTTCCGGTACTCGTTATCGGTGTGGCATGACGGTAGTGTTACTCTTACGAGTAACACGAACCTCAAGCACTATAATGAAACCATGTACGAAATACCCGTACAAGGCGATTCTCGGTGTGTTATACTGGCAAGAGCCCTCTCGGTGTGTTATACTAGCCCGATTGAGCCCCTCTCGGTGTGTTATACTAGCTTGGATTGAGCATCCGGACTGGCCAGTATCGGTCGGATATGATCTGATCGCAGATCATCCAACTCCACAAGCATGATTGGATGACCCCGGATCATTTCCATCACCCCAAGCGGTATGGAATACCCACGGCCCGACCCCGCATGGTCGGCCATTGGCGTTGCTTGCCAAAAGATGTTCATACCAAGCATTATGGATGGAAAACCATAAATAAGGGTTTGCGGCATATTACATGTGTCGCAAAATAATCTCAACCATCCATCTTCGCAGGTATAGATGGAGGTGTAGATGTAGACTCAAAGGGCCCCGAGCATGTCAACACGATCACCGTGGGCCTTTACACACTTGACCAATCGGTCAAGACCAACAATGTTTGGCAGTGACGGAATCGTCACCCAAACAAGAAGTGGCGCACGGCTTTTGAAAGACAAAATTAGGGTTTTAAATCATCACGCGCGTCCATCTTCTCCGCACGAATGGAGGGTCCACAGTTAGATTAAGCAAGGGCCGGTCATACCGGCATGACTCAGGTGCGCCCATCTACCTCCTCATGAAAACGGCCAAGGCATCCCATGCCGGCTAATCCAAAACGCCCGCCCAAACATGCGTGGTTACACTTCCCAAATTGCAAAGGCGATCTCGACCACTCAACTTCACCGGATGATTTGAATGGCTTAGATCACGTTTTCATGGGATAGTCGGTATAGGCATGATCACCGGCCTGCCATCTTCCCGTCAAACCCATCGACCAAGACCGACCAAGATGTGTCGTCTTGAAACGCATGCCCAAACTAGGGATGTCACGCCGGTTTCAACTCCTTTGCGGCAAGGGATTTCTGCCGCAAACCGATCTCAACCACTCCCCTTTGACGGTCAAATTGAGTGGCCTAGATCGCACTTTCATGGGACAGTGAGACATGGACGTGTACACCAAACATGCCATCTACATACACGTCGGTCGGTCCTCCCAAAATTCTTCCCATGCTTGGTTTTGACCAAGTGAAGAGTCATGCTTGCGCTCCTCTTCAAGAAACCTAGTATTCATTAACGGTCGAGATGAGTGTCTCAAAGATCATCTCATCCGTCCAACTTCACCCGACTTGGTTATACAACCCTGGTCAAGAGTTATTTGGTTAGTGAGGCGTCATTGCCCATCACTTTACCACACCGTAATACGATACTGCATAAAATACACGATACTTCACAAGTATCGACTTCCCGAATAACACGGTTATTCAATTGACGATTACATGCTATCTTTCGTGGATCCACGATCCACACATTCGGACATCAATCATGTCACAAACCGGGGGATACATCGGGGTATTGGTGCAGCGGTTTACGGCGTGCGGCGTGCAACGCGCCATCACAAACGTGTTAGGAAGTCATGGACGGTTAGAGATGAACGGGAGAAGTGGGCAAGACTGCCGGCCGCACAACTCCCACTACTCCATCACTCCACTTCCCACGAGAGACGTGAATGAGGCTCAATGACTTGTATAAATAGGTTCTCGCCCTATTTCAAACAACAACACAAGTTCAGACGAGACAGAAAAACCAAGTGTTAATACAAATCGTATTCGAACACCCCGAGCACCTTGCATCAACCAAGCTTTGCTCATCTTTCGTTATAAGTCATAAGCAAGCCAACACCTTCACAATCTCAACACCTTCTTCGCTTCCCTCCCTAAGATCAACCCCATCTCCTTCACTTTGTGGCCAAAACAAATCAGAACGGCCATTTCTTGGTTTAGGCGGACTTGCCTGATTGATCTCTCGAATCTACAAGCACTCACCGCGCAGTGCATTTGTTTAAAGGTTTAAATTCATTCCTCATCCACACCCCAAATTACCAAATTCTGCAGGAGTAGTTTTCACCCATAAACAATTGGCGACCACTGTGGGAGGTTAATCTCTCGGTTGTAAAGTCAATTTCTTCAAATCCGATTCAATTTCAAAAGGGTAGATCTTAGAATCAATTCAATTAACAATTCATTTCAAGATGGTGGAATTAAGGTCTGGATCAGCAATCAACCCTGATGGGGCTAGTGTGGGTACCAATCCTGGTGTCGAAGTGCCTGTCAGTGGAGCTACCATAGCCAACACATCTCGAGGAGCCGTTACCTCTATCACCAACACTAGCGGAGCGGGAGACATCCCAGTAGGTGTAACGCCCCCATCACCGAGATCCAGAGCGTTTGCAAATCCCGCATCGCCTCAAGTGTAACACCTCCGGTGGTTACCGGGCAACAACTTTCACACCCCGTCGGGACGAGGGCCGGAGGCACGAGAGAGGACCACCGTCTCATTCTGGGTGCGAGACTTGATGGAGAAACAGGAAGTTCTTGCTAAGACTCAAAGAGATATGGCCGCAACTCGGAAGGAGGTACTCACTTTCCTCAAGACCTTGGATCGAACGATTGCGCGCAGATTCACGTCAATCTTTGGATCCAACGAGAGATGCCTTCAATTCACAGGAGCGGCGTTTCCACTCGGATAGAAGCTCGTGTTGCTCCTGAATGTTCAAGAGAATGGGACCAGACACCCAACTTCATCACACGTGAGGATCTAGAACGACTCCTTCAAAGCCGAGGCAAAGGAAATCTGACGGATGCACACCAACACCAACCTCCATACCCTCAAGATATGCAACGAATCCCTCTTCCAAGAGGTTACACCTCTCCCGGTTCTCCCTCTACGACAGTACTTGGTAATGCTCGTGAACACATTTCTCGATTCTTGGAAGCCTTGGGGAACATGAATACAATCATGTTTTACGCCTAAAAGAATTCTCAAAATCACTCACGGGAGGGCATACACACAGTACAACAACATTGCGCCCTTAACAAACATATCCAATTGGGCGAGATGGTCGGTGCTTTCTACGAGAAGTATTTCTTCGTGTCCGAACAAATCACGTTTTCGGACACAGGAAGAATTCTCCAATGGAACAACGAACATCCCAACGACTTCGTTAAAAGATTGAGAACCCAAGCGCTGGATTTTCACGATCCTAATATCCCGAACGGCAATTGGTGGAATCATGCATCAATGGGATGATACCCATATACCGCGCTCTGTTGGAGAATCAAAGGCTTTCAAACATTCTCGAACTCCACGAAGCCGCAAAACGTTCAAAGAACAAGCGCCCAAGACTACTAGAAAGAACCGAGTTGTTCGAAGTGAAGATTTGCGTGAAAGTCGAGGAAGCGGCGTCTCACGAACAAACAATACAACACGGGTCCTTCGTGAGTGTGGTAAAGCGGAGGAGAAAAGAGGAAAGCTTCGGAACAACAAACCAAGCGGACATCCCAGCACACAAGACTTCGTCTCGAAAAGGAGCAGACAAAACTCCTGCAAAAACACTAAAGACACGGGTTTTCCCTTTCCCATGAATGAAGTGATAGAGCTCTTGGAAGCGTGGATCCAAGACCCACGCCGTAAAGCCGCCCCTATCGGACGTCCTCCAACCGAGGAAGAAATGGCGAGATCCTAGATATTGTTGCTACCACGAGTTCGTCCATCATCCAACCAAAGATTGCAACGAGTTGGAAACAAATATTCGGGGAAAGATAGAGACGGGGAACTTGACTTGGAAACAAGGGTGTTCATAGAGACCCTTTACCCATCGAGAATGCATGATTTACGGGGATTACATTCGCAAGACCGTACAATCTATGATGGAGCACATATGTGAAATCTTGTACTTCTCCAAAGGACGAGTGCCAAGACATATTTGCGGCCCTCAACCACGTTGTGTCGGGAAGGCGTTTACATCCGATGGCGGTCGGGAACCCCGGTCTTTCCCGAAAGACATGAGCAATGGAAACCGGGACTCCTAACCGTCACTCGTTTGAGAAACGTTGAATTCGATAGCGTGTTGATTGATACGACTTAGAATTTAACATCATTCTTTCAAGACCACGAGAGCGGCAAAGATTTCGAAGCGGTAGCTACCCGTCACCCGATTTGTGGTTAAAGATCCAGAGGGAGAGCCAGGGGATGCATACGGATATATTGATCACGGAAGTCAAATTGGGTGATGCCTCGACGCAAGCAAAGTTCTACATAGTCAAAGATCACCCCAACTACGACATGATCACGGGACGCCCTTGGATGCACGAAAACAAAGCAACACTGGAGAGTGTCCTCCTGCCAGGTTTCGACACACGAAAGAATCTCAACACGCCTTGGACCTCGATAGGCATCTATTGCCGCGCAAAGAACTTGCCAATGTGACAAAACTTCCCGGAGAAAGTGTGACGGACCAGAGAATTTTTTTGCTTCCAGACGATCGGGTTATGACCCGGTCGGCAAGCTCCGACTCTCTGATTCGCCACTAAAGTAAAAATTTCGTTTAATCCTGCACACTGTAGAAATCTCGTTAGTCTCAAGGTCGTAATTCTATGAGCATATGTCCCATACCATAATACTCATAAAATTCGACAAGGGTTCAATCAAAAAAAAAACTGAGAGACGGCCAGTTGCCTAAAATTAAAGTTGGCCGGTTGCCAAGATCAACACAGGCCAATTGCCCAAAAACGGTAGATGGCCAGTTGCCAACTTGGCCAGTTGCCACTACTAATAATTCTCATGGCCAGTTGCCACTACTAAGATTTCCATGGCCAGTTGCCACTATTAAGATTTCCGTGGCCAGTTGCCACCACTAATAATTCTCATGGCCAGTTGCCACCACTAAGATTTCCGTGGCCAGTTGCCACCACTAATAATTCTCATGGCCAGTTGCCACCACTAATAATTCTCATGGCGATTGCCACCACTAAGATTTCCATGGCGATTGCCACCACTAAGATTTCCATGGCGATTTGCCACCACTAATAATTCTCATGGCGATTTGCCACCACTAAGATTTCCATGGCGATTTGCCACTATTAAGATTTCCGTGGCGATTTGCCACCACTAATAATTCTCATGGCGATTTGCCACCACTAAGATTTCCGTGGCGGTTGCCACCACTAATAATTCTCATGGCGATTGCCACCACTAATAATTCTCATGGCGATTTGCCACCACTAAGATTTCCATGGCGATTTGCCACCACTAATAATTCTCATGGCGATTGCCACCACTAAGATTTTCATGGCGATTGCCACTACCAATAACTCTCATGGCGATTCTTCGGTGACAAGGTTGCAATCATCTCCGAATAGGTGGTATGAAGCGCCAAGACGGCAACCAATCTTTCGGATGATATGAACACCCTTGTAAAGTTGTCTTTGAACCAGCATAGCATTGCCCTACGTACCCTCTCCGTTGCTCGAAGGGATCAAGCACGACAGTAGTTCGTCAATTTAGATTAGATAGTATGAACTACTCACAGTAGCAACTATCTCATTATCGCCTATCAAATAAACTGATTACATTTAGTATATGTAATGAGTTAGAGTAGAACACCACCTGAGTAAGCCAGGGTCCCCAAATACAACCCACATTTTCCAGAATGCCAATTCATAACTTACAACCATCATTTACACATACTATATTGCTACAACAAAGAATGGGTTGGAAAAACTACAAACTTACCACAAGCATAAAATGGCATTTTAAAGAAATTAGTTGAACTACTAATATTTCAACTTAGGTCGTTATCGGTCCTGAGTTCTAAACAATTACACCTTAAATACGAAAACACAAATTCTATAACAAGCCAACAACTATAAATGCACATCTTGATTGAACAATATGTCAGCATACGTTTGTACCTGCCAGTGAAGATCAATAACGAACTAGAACGGTGTTGTGTGTCTAGACCGAGCCATACATTCTTATCAATTGCTTAATTACCAAAGTAAATATACTTAACGATACAAACCAATGCAAGCAATTCACTATATTAGACTACGGTGCAAAAGCTACGGCGAGTCAAATAAGACTGCACAATAACCTACAAACGCTAATCATCACTAAACTCGCTATATTTATGATTCATAATAACAAGTTGGATCAAATTACTACTCATGTATACTATAAAATACCCATACGCTATAAATCAGTAGCTAACATCAATCCATTTTTATCTAGACAAACCCTTCTTTCTTTTTAGGACACATTTACTGTGAATTTATTTCAGGAGTTTGGCACGCCCAGACTATATAAAATAGGCCAAACCATTCACACAACTGCATTTATGAACTAGTCCCATAAAAAAAAAAGGGGTTTACCTTAACTTGACTACTCCACCTACTGCCATGGTTTTTCTTCGCATATCAAAAGATAGCTCTGTATGTTTACATACCAAAACTTCACATGGCAAGTTCAACCAAGCACAAGAAGCTAAGAAACTTGTATAATGATCAGCACCACTAGACAAGCAACCAACCAAGGTCTATCAACCATAAATCACTAACATTCCAAAACACTATATATACATTGAGTCAAGCATCGTAAATTGCACTAAGTGTTAGTATGATGCGCACTACAAATGAAACTACATAAGTAGCAGAAATCTCATGCTTATACATGCACCCATATAGATCAACCACCAATTGTGGCCTCTATACAACTCAACAGGTCAACTAAAAGGGGCATGGTTACAACCCAATCATCAACGATAACAAATATGATTCAAAACTCATTTCCAAGCAACTAAGTAGTAACCAAGCTCCAAAGTTGAACGATACCACTTATACACGATACCAATGAAAACTACCCATCAATAGGTAGCAATTCAATGATTCACGAGCGAAGAACTTGTAACAGAATATGTTTGTTTAAGGCTACAACTACATGGAATATAATCATAAAATTTATCAAAAAAAATTTAGTAGAAATAGTTATCCGATCACCTCAAAACTTTTACAGTAGCCCTGCGACTCAAATTTCTACCACATACTAAGAAATGGACCCATTCTAACGGTTCCTTACAAAATTATACACATCATAAGTTGGTTGCTCGCATTACCAACCTGCAGAAGTCAGTCCTGATTCGCCCATGCTTTGGGGTATCTAAAATAATCGGATCTTCGTGAAATTTATACAGAGAGTGCATTACAATGTAGTAAACAACATATCCAAATTTCAGCTACAACCAATAACCAGATAATGAGAATCACAGTAATCACTGGAACTGTCCAGGATTTTAGTCTGCAGAATACAATCACGTTTAGCTCACACTTAAGGCTTCCTATATAGATCAGATCTTCTTGAAATTTTTACTGTACCTTTATCGAGGACTGAATTATAACATAATAAAATTTCATCATAATCCAACCATGGGATCTTACGATATCAATAAAATAAAAACAGACATTTTAGGGTATACAAGTTGCATGCAAGATGTTTTAAGCATGAATTAGTTCAGAGAAATTTCAACAAATCAAATCCATATAATGGCAGTGCATAATGAAACTATATACCCAAATTAAGAATTCAAGAAAATATCATGAGCTATATCAAAACCCCTAAGGTCCAACCAAGAACCCTAATTGAAGATTAACAAATTTGAACTATTCAACACAAAATTGAAGGTGATTACCAAATACCCATGTAATGATTGATGTAACCAAACCATCAAAACAAATTTGATTAAATCAGTGATCAATTTAATTAGGGCAGAGATATCTTTTAGAATAAAACTATCATGGAAGGTCCCTTACCTTATTGTCCTTGTGAACAACCCTTGAACACAAAGTAAACAATGAAAATTGAAGATTTCATAAAGATATTTGTATGTTTCTTTTGTTGAGAAGAAAAATCAGTCATCACCCATGAAAGAAAGAGAGAAAGAAATCTAGTAGAAAGTTAGGAGAGAAGTGAAGATAACGTCCCTCCATTCTTCTCATTTTTGTATTAACATCAAGCAACAAAATTACCAAAATGCCCTGATGCCTTTCCCACTCAACATGTGTGCAAATGAGGTGTCTTGGTGCATGTGGCTCTATCAAGGCCCCTATTGTTTGGATTAAGGCACCATACACCAAATGAATGTACTTGCATTAAAATATTTACTTATTTTCTAAATTTTTGGCACCAACTAATAGGAAAAAAAAATGATTCACCTAAATGGGTTGAACTAAACAAGGACAAAACTTTGGGGTCTTACATCATCCACCCCTTAAAAAGAACTTTGTCCTCAAAGTTCAAAATAAAATATAGACGTTAGGTGGTTTACCTGTAGTACCAGTAACGCTGACGAGTCCAAAACTCACAGCCCCGAATGAACCGGAACCGCTCTGATACCAACTGTGACGGACCAGAGAATTTTTTTGCTTCCAGACGATCGGGTTATGACCCGGTCGGCAAGCTCCGACTCTCTGATTCGCCACTAAAGTAAAAATTTCGTTTAATCACGCACCTTTGTAGAAATCTCGTTAGTCTCAAGGTCGTAATTCTATGAGCATATGTCCCATACCATAATACTCATAAAATTCGACAAGGGTTCAATCAAAAAAAGCGAGAGACGGCCGATTTGCCTAAAATTAAAGTTGGCTAAGGTTGCCAAGATCAACACGGGCCAATTGCCCAAAACGGAGATGGCGGTTGCCAACTTGGCGATTGCCACTACTAATAATTCTCATGGCGATTGCCACTACTAAGATTTTCATGGCGATTGCCACTATTAAGATTTCCGTGGCGATTGGCACCACTAATAATTCTCATGGCCGATTGCCACCACTAAGATTCCGTGGCCGATTGCCACCACTAATAATTCTCATGGCGATTTGCCACCACTAATAATTCTCATGGCGATTGCCACCACTAAGATTTCCATGGCGATTGCCACCACTAAGATTTCCATGGCCGATTGCCACCACTAATAATTCTCATGGCAGTTGCCACCACTAAGATTTCCATGGCGATTGCCACTATTAAGATTTCCGTGGCGATTGCCACCACTAATAATTCTCATGGCCATTGCCACCACTAAGATTTAAAGTGGCGAGTTGCCACCACTAATAATTCTCATGGCCAGTTGCCACCACTAATAATTCTCATGGCCAGTTGCCACCACTAAGATTTCCATGGCCAGTTGCCACCACTAATAATTCTCATGGCCAGTTGCCACCACTAAGATTTTCATGGCCAGTTGCCACTACCAATAACTCTCATGGCCAGTTGCCGGTGACAAGGTTGCAATCATCTCCGAATAGGTGGTATGAAGCGCCAAGACAAAGAACCAATCTTTCGGATGATATGAACACCCTTGTAAAGTTGTCTTTGAACCGCATTTGACTGCCTACGTACCCTCTCCGTTGCTCGAAGGGATCAAGCACGACCGTAGTTCGTCAATTTAGATTAGATAGTATGAACTACTCACAGTAGCAACTATCTGTTATCAGCTATCAAATAAACTGATTACATTTGCAGTATATGTAATGAGTTAGAGTAGAACACCACTCTGAGTAAGCCAGGGTCCCCAAATACAACCCACATTTTTCCAGAATGCCAATTCATAACTTACAACCATCATTTACACATACTATATTGCTACAACAAAGAATGGGTTGGAAAAAACTACAAACTTACCACAAGCATAAAATGGCATTTTAAAGAAATTAGTTGAACTACTAATATTTCAACTTAGGTCGTTATCGGTCCTGAGTTCTAAACAATTACACCTTAAATACGAAAACACAAATTCTATAACAAGCCAACAACTATAAATGCACATCTTGACGAACAATATGTCAGCATACGTTTGTACCTGCCAGTGAAGATCAATAACGAACTAGAACGGTGTTGTGTGTCTAGACCGAGCCATACATTCTTATCAATTGCTTAATTACCAAAGTAAATATACTTAACGATACAAACCAATGCAAGCAATTCACTATATTAGACTACGGTGCAAAAGCTACGACGAGTCAAATAAGACTGCACAATAACCTACAAACGCTAATCATCACTAAACTCGCTATATTTATGATTCATAATAACAAGTTGGATCAAATTACTACTCATGTATACTATAAAATACCCATACGCTATAAATCAGTAGCTAACATCAATCCATTTTTATCTAGACAAACCCTTCTTTCTTTTTAGGACACATTTACTGTGAATTTATTTCAGGAGTTTGGCACGCCCAGACTATATAAAATAGGCCAAACCATTCACACAACTGCATTTATGAACTAGTCCCATAAAAAAAAGGGGTTTACCTTAACTTGACTACTCCACCTACTGCCATGGTTTTTCTTCGCATATCAAAAGATAGCTCTGTATGTTTACATACCAAAACTTCACATGGCAAGTTCAACCAAGCACAAGAAGCTAAGAAACTTGTATAATGATCAGCACCACTAGACAAGCAACCAACCAAGGTCTATCAACCATAAATCACTAACATTCCAAAACACTGTATATACATTGAGTCAAGCATCGTAAATTGCACTAAGTGTTAGTATGATGCGCACTACAAATGAAACTACATAAGTAGTAGAAATATCATGCTTATACATGCACCCATATAGATCAACCACCAATTGTGGCCTCTATACAACTCAACAGGTCAACTAAAAGGGGCATGGTTACAACCCAATCATCAACGATAACAAATATGATTCAAAACTCATTTCCAAGCAACTAAGTAGTAACCAAGCTCAAAAGTTGAACGATACCACTTATACACGATACCAATGAAAACTACCCATCAATAGGTAGCAATTCAATGATTCACGAGCGAAGAACTTGTAACAGAATATGTTTGTTTAAGGCTACAACTACATGGAATATAATCATAAAATTTATCAAAAAAAATTTAGTAGAAATAGTTATCCGATCACCTCAAAACTTTTACAGTAGCCCTGCGACTCAAATTTCTACCACATACTAAGAAATGGACCCATTCTAACGGTTCCTTACAAAATTATACACATCATAAGTTGGTTGCTCGCATTACCAACCTGCAGAAGTCAGTCCTGATTCGCCCATGCTTTGGGGTATCTAAAATAATCGGATCTTCGTGAAATTTATACAGAGAGTGCATTACAATGTAGTAAACAACATATCCAAATTTCAGCTACAACCAATAACCAGATAATGAGAATCACAGTAATCACTGGAACTGTCCAGGATTTTAGTCTGCAGAATACAATCACGTTTAGCTCACACTTAAGGCTTCCTATATAGATCAGATCTTCTTGAAATTTTTACTGTACCTTTATCGAGGACTGAATTATAACATAATAAAATTTCATCATAATCCAACCATGGGATCTTACGATATCAATAAAATAAAAACAGACATTTTAGGGTATACAAGTTGCATGCAAGATGTTTTAAGCATGAATTAGTTCAGAGAAATTTCAACAAATCAAATCCATATAATGGCAGTGCATAATGAAACTATATACCCAAATTAAGAATTCAAGAAAATATCATGAGCTATATCAAAACCCCTAAGGTCCAACCAAGAACCCTAATTGAAGATTAACAAATTTGAACTATTCAACACAAAATTGAAGGTGATTACCAAATACCCATGTAATGATTGATGTAACCAAACCATCAAAACAAATTTGATTAAATCAGTGATCAATTTAATTAGGGCAGAGATATCTTTTAGAATAAAACTATCATGGAAGGTCCCTTACCTTATTGTCCTTGTGAACAACCCTTGAACACAAAGTAAACAATGAAAATTGATGATTTCATAAAGATATTTGTATGTTTCTTTTGTTGAGAAGAAAAATCAGTCATCACCCATGAAAGAAAGAGAGAAAGAAATCTAGTAGAAAGTTAGGAGAGAAGTGAAGATAACGTCCCCTCCATTCTTCTCATTTTTGTATTAACATCAAGCAACAAAATTACCAAAATGCCCTGATGCCTTTCCCACTCAACATGTGTGCAAATGAGGTGTCTTGGTGCATGTGGCTCTATCAAGGCCCCTATTGTTTGGATTAAGGCACCATACACCAAATGAATGTACTTGCATTAAAATATTTACTTATTTTCTAAATTTTTGGCACCAACTAATAGGAAAAAAAAATGATTCACCTAAATGGGTTGAACTAAACAAGGACAAAACTTTGGGGTCTTACAGAAAGCCTGTCAGCATACGTTGAAAAGTTCCGATCTCAAGTAAGTCTCGCCACGCAACCTTCCTTACAACTTACCGCCTCGTCCCGACAAGTCCTGGGGACCGACTCCAACCAACGAACCAACCCCGGCTAGGAGATGTGAATGGGAAGCCGGTCCTTTCAAACATTTTATCAAGAGCGTAGAAATTTGTCTTGGTAAAAGACGATAAGGCCAAGGTCCAAGTGTCCGCACGACCAAACCCATTTGGAATTGGAGATCAGTTACAAAGACGACTACATTCAAGGTTGGGAGCATGACGGTGAAAATAATCACTCCACCGACTCACTCACTGCAAGAGAAGATGAACCATACCCAGTAGCGAGATGTTATCCTATGAGGCTACTGCAAACTCATCAACGCTGATAAACTAGAGGGCATAACGGTTCACTCACGATGGCTCAAACCTTACTGAACTTAAGATCTTTGTGCTACCACTTTCCAAAGATCCTACACACCTTAAAACGCTGTGCTATATTTTTCCAGCGTGTTTCCTTTTATAGTTTCATGTCATATTTGTAATTCCTCCAGAAAATGATTGCAATACTTGCATTCATAGTTAGGGTTTCAATTTTCAATTTTCAATTTTCAATTGAAGCATTATTTTCATCTGAGAACCTCCTTACTCCTAAAAACACAAAATCCTGAGTCAGCCTAAATCAACCTACTGGAACAAGAAAGGAAACCCTAAGCAAACATCTCACGGAAAGAAGGAAATAGAACGTGTGCACTAAAGGAAAATGATTTGAGCCATCTGCCCCAACAAAGCCAGGAAGATCTTGCATCAGGAGCACAGGTCCGTAAATGTTCTGTCATGATAATTACTTCTTTTATCACTAAGGGTTACGTGTGAAGGCGCACCCTTGCGCCTGAGAAAGTTCGATTGCGAGTCTTGACAAAGGATTATAAAAGAACAACTTTATTCAAATAATCAAACGGAGGAAAAACCTTGAACCCGGCCGCCACCGAGTACAAGGAAGATGTTCAAGCGTACAAAATAAGAAGAAAGAATAAAACAGGTTTTAGCCGTCAAGAGGATCGACATCGCCTGCACCACTGTCAGGTTCTGCTTCAACGCGTCACCTGTTGATGCTCCTCCCTTCGAATCTACCTCAGCTGCTTCATCAGACATCTCCGCAGCAGCAGCAGCGCATTCCATTCCAACATCATCAGCGGGAGCATTAAAAAGCGCATCAACATTAGGAGCCGTACCAATTGCTTTCAGGTTTTCAGGTTCCTCTGTGTCGGAGTCAAGAATTATCACACCGTCCTGAACCGGGTAATCACACTTGCCTTCATTCGGAGGTCGTTCATGCTCAACTCTCCGCCTCTTCAACCGCGCTGCAAATCTCTTTGCCCTTGCGCTTACTAGTGTCTCCGAGCGTTTCCTCGCGCCTCCGCCGCTCCTCCATGTCAATTGCGGTGAAAGTGCACGGATACGTCCTCGACAATACGAAGGTGGGAGATAGACATCCCCTGTATAGCACGGCCGACTTCGCGAAGTGGAAGATCAATCCTAGCCATTACTCCTTCGTGCGCATGGTTTTCGGGCTTGTCGACTTCAAAACTTCTTTCTGGGGAAGCAACAGAATGAGCGTCCACTGCTTCCATGATATACTGCAAAGGAGAGGGAGTTGTGAGCACAAAAAAAAAAAAAAAGGAAATCATCAAATCCATCGATCAGTTAATCAGAAAATCAGAGCAGTACCTGAGATATAGAATAAACGACCACGTGAGACGACCCTTTATAATCTCACAAGTCGACAGAATTCCAGAAGGAAAAGGAGTCTTTACTTACCACCTATGAAGGCTTCTAATTCGGGATAACAATCGACGAGGCTTATCGAGATATACCCGAGGAGAGCGTGCATGATGAAGAAAGTACACCAAGAAGTGGCCGAGTTCAAATATGCACAAGAGGAACCAGAGCGACTCACCGAGATCAAGTCCTGTTTCTTTTCGCATCCTTAATCGTAACCAACCGGTTCTGTGGCAACGCCGACTATCCCAGTAAATATATATCTACTCTATCCTGGTCATTTCAAGACATATGTATGTCACCATCTCATGCCTACCACACAATAGTGTAACCATTATGTGCTAGGCGGGGGACTTAATGTTGATGGTGGATTTTCGTTCAAGGTTAAATTTGTAAAAACCGGAAAAATCATACCGACATCTTGTAAAAGATAAAGCCATTTATAAGTGTTGATACTCCCTCACTTAATTCACCAAGAATGGAGCATGTAGCAACAATCCCATTCTCGTGAATACATGAAATTCCTCCAGGTTGGAGCATGTGGCAACAATCCCTTTCCCGTGAATTTCATATCACCTTTGTATTTCAAAGACTCGTTATCGGTGTGGCATGACGACCGAGTGTTACTCTTCTGAGTAACACGAACCTCCAAGCACTATAATGAAACCATGTACGAAATACCCGTACAGGCTGATTCTCGGTGTGTTATACTAGCCCGAGCCCTCCGGTGTGTTATACTAGCCCGATTGAGCCCATCTCGGTGTGTTATACTAGCCCGATTGAGCATCCGGATGACCGTAGTATCGGTCCGGATATGATCTCGATCGCAGATCATCCAACTCCACAAGCATGATTGGATGACCCCATATCAATTCCATCACCCCCAGCTGGTATGGAATACCCACGGCCGACCCCGCATGGTCACCATTGGCCGTTGCTTGCCAAAAGACGTTCATACCAAGCATTATGGACGGAAAAACCTAAATAAGGGTTTGCGGCATATTACATGTGTCGCAAAATAATCTCAACCATCCATCTTCGCAGGTATAGATGGAGGGTGTAGATGTAGACTCAAAGCAAAGGGCCCAGAGCATGTCAACACGATCACCGTGGCCCGCCACACACTTGACCAATAGGTCAAGACCAACAATGTTTGGCCGTGACAGAATCGTCACCCAAACAAGAAGTGGCGCACGGCTTTTGAAAGCCAAAATTAGGGTTTTAAATCATCACGCGCGTCCATCTTCTCCGGCACGAATGGAGGGTCACAGATTAGATTAAGCAAGGGCCGGTCATACCAGCATGACTACCGTGCGCCCATCTACCTCCTCATGCAAACGGCCAAGGCATCCCATGCCCGGCTAATCCAAAACGCCCGCCCAAACATGCGTGGTTACACTTCCCAAATTGCAACCGATCTCGACCACTCAACTTCACCGGATGATTTGAATGGCTTAGATCACGTTTTCATGGGATAGTCGTGTATAGGCATGATCACCGGCCTGCCATCTTCCCGTCAAACCCATCGACCAAGACCGAACAAGATGTGTCGTCTTGAAATGCGTGCCCAAACTAGGGATGTCACGCCGGTTTCCAACTCCTTTGCGGCAAGGGATTTCTGCCGCAAACCGATCTCAACCACTCCCCTTTGACGGTCAAATTGAGTGGCCTAGATCGCACTTTCATGGGACGGTGAGACATGGACGTGTACACCAAAGATGCCATCTACATACACGTCCGGTCTGGTCCTCCCTAAAATTCTTCCCATGCTTGGTTTTGACCAAGTCAAGAGTCATGCTTGCGCTCCTCTTCAAGAAACCTAGTATTCATTAACGGTCGCAGATGAGTGTCTCAAAGATCATCTCATCCGTCCAACTTCACCACTTGGTTATACAACCTCGGTCAAGAGTTATTTGGTTAGTGAGGCGTCATTGCCCATCACTTTACCACACCGTAATGCAAAGACTCGCATAAAATACACATGATACTTCACAAGTATCGACTTCCTGAATAACACAGTTATTCAATTCAGCAATACATGCTATCTTTCGCGGATCCACGATCCACACATTCCAGACATCAATCATGTCACAAATGGGGGATACATACTGGGGTATTGGTCTGGCGGTTTACAGCGTGCAGCGTGCAACGCGCCATCACAAGAACGTGTTAGGAAGTCATGGACGGTTAGAGATGAACAGGAGAAGTGGGCAAGACTGGCCGACGCACAACTCCACTACTCCATCACTCCACTTCCTCCACTTCCCACGAGAGACGTGAATGAGGCTCAATGACTTGTATAAATAGGTTCTCCGCCCTATTTCAAACAACAACACAAGTTGAGACAAGACAGAAAAACCAAGTGTTAATACAAATCGTATTCGAACACCCAGAGCACCGCTTGCATCAACCGCAATCCCGCCATCTTTTCGTTATAAGTCATAAGCAAGCCAACACCTTCACAATCTCAACACCTTCTTCGCTTCCCTCCCTAAGATCAACCCCATCTCCTTCACTTTGTGACCGAAACAAGTCTGGAACGGCCATTTCTTGGTTTAGGCCGGACTTGCACAGATTGATCTCTCGAATCTACAAGCACTCACCGCGCAGTGCATTTGTTTAAAGGTTTAAATTCATTCCTCATCCACACCCCAAATTACCAAATTCTGCAGGAGTAGTTTTCACCCATAAACAGTAACGTTGGTGGGAAACTAGATAATTGCGGTTTATCTTGTGTTTTCGATTGATTTGATTGACTAACGGTGGTTGAACTTTGATTGCACCTAGTTTGTTTATGCTTGAGAATCTTCTCTTCGATATAAGATTCACTCAAACTAGATCGAAGTTTACTGTGGATCTTTAGACTGTTTGTAGATCTAAAGACGTCTTGTGATAATCCATTGTTAACAGACTCCGTCTATGCGTGATTGATCACAAGATATTCAAGTTGTTTGTGTGCAAAGCGTTTTTGAAGATCTAAGAAGATTTGAAGACAAAAAGATATTGAAGATTTCGATTTGGGGTTCATAATCTTTGGTGTGCACAATACTTGTTTAAGATAGAGGATCCAACTATAATCGGTTTATCCTTGTGATAGATTAGATTGATTAGTTGTGTAGATCGGCATCAATACAATTCTTTGTGATTAAAAGTATTGATTGCAAAATCTTAACAATTACCTTCGGTAGTTGAGAATAAGATAGATCTAAGAACCCGACGAAGGAGTTTATTGAGATAAACAGAAAAGCCTTTGTCTAACTCACATCACTTGGTTGAAGAGAGTTGCTACCAAACAGATTTGTTGTTCCTTTACTGTTTGGAATACGAACCAAATGAATTATTCCAAGTACGTGAATTATTCATAAGTTGGAGGCGTGGGAATACAGACAGAACTAGGTGAACTATAGGTTTAATTGCTTGGTCTCAACTATACGAAGTTAGTTTAATTTTGTATATCGGCTTAATCCTGAGAGTATTCAATTCTGGACAAGGTCCCGGGGTTTTTCTGCATTTGCGGTTTCCTCGTTAACAAAATATTGCTGCGTCATTTACTTTTATTTTCCGCATTATAATTGTTTTATTATAATTAAAGTAAATTACACAAACGTTAATTCCTATTTACTTGATAAGCAATCCTATTGTGTTTGGTTAAGTCCGAACCTTTTTATCAAGTAAACATACTTCGTTGTTGTATTGTCTCAATCTCGTATCCATAGACGATCACACGAAGTGTGAACCGATTAGTTGCATTGTCTCGACTCTGTCCATAGACAATCACTTTCGGAGAAAGGACTTATAGGCATGAAAAGTTTTAGCTTGAGGTATATTTGGGTACCCTTGCCTTTTCAATTGGTATCAGAGCAGGAAAACACGAAAAGATCTAACAATATGTGTTTGTTGCGATCTAACCTATAAGAATGAATCTAATGAGTGGTTCAGTTAACGTGATGGCAAGATTAGATGACTCAAAATTGTTTGAAGAAATGTCAAACACTGAAATTGTTGAGTCGCTTCGATCCAAAGAATTTGGACATTCGACGAATGTCGCTTATATCTTAATCTCACTGAAGATGCTTATAGAAAAATCGACAGAAAATTATCTGAATTTGCAGAAATGGAAAAGCAACTCTCTGACTTAAAGAATGAGATTAAGATATATGAACAAAAGGAAGATGAGTCACTTTCTAAAACACTCAAGATCCTGGAAGACTCTAGTAGAGTTCAAAATGAGGTTGATGAGTTCCTCAAAGAACTGGACAACTCAAAGAAAACTAATAATTCTAAAGGAAATCAACTCATTCATGAGTATTTAATGAATTATACCTCAGAAGAATCGAATATTCTTCAAGAAGACTCTCTCTATAACTCTTCAGAAGAATTTTCTCTTGAAGATTATAATGACTCAGATGTAGGTTGTGAGTCTACTAAAACCAGTCCTGACTTGTCCAGTGAAATTTCATTAACTAACAATTTCATGAAAACACCTTGTTTGTCCAAATTGTCAAAACCCGGACAATTCAATATTATCCAAAGAACCGATTATTGGTTATCCCTTATCATGTTTCGGTGTTTGGTGTTTGGTGCTATTCGGATCCGGATCCACATATGAATACAAGATAGAGTTGGTGATAAAAACAAAGAAAGATGGGACTATCTCTTTCTCTACCTTCTTCGGGTTTATAGAAACCCCAACAGTTCACGAAGGTTCGAAATTTCTCCTTTTGCGATTCTTGCATGTTCGATTCAAGAGGAGAAACTTGTATCAATCAATTCTAGATTTCAAAAAGAACAAAGGGTTGCACTTATTTCATTCCAATTCGTCCCAAGCAAGGAGATTCATCGCTCAACAAGCTCCACCGATTGTAAGTGGTTTTTCACTTCTCTTGTTAATTCAATGGATAACCGAACTAGGGGTAGTAGAAACTTTGTTAGAGAAGAAGGGTCAAATAGGAATTCGATGCTTTACTTTACCATGGATATAAATTATGGAAACATGCCTAGTCTCACTTATGATGTTGCTTCTCAAAATTATTTAATAGATGATGAATGTTTTAAGAAATTTAATTCAATCAAGGAACCTATCATGGAAATGATATATGTCAAAGTTTCGGATACAAAGTATATGAACTTTGTGAAGCAACGTGAATGGGGTATCATTCACGAAAGTTCGTTCAAGGCTACTCCGGACCTTGTGAAGTTGTTTTATGCTAATATGCATGAAATAAACTTTGAAGGATGTACTCTTCGTACCATGATTGGTACAAGGTCATTTGAAGTTAACAAACAAGTAATTTCGGAATTGATTCTCTATCCCTACATGAATACATTCTTTCCATGTTCGGATGGAAGTTACAGAGTTGACAACAATACCATCTCTTCATTAATTGGTGAAGCATGGTCAGGTAACTCTTTACTTATTCACAATGTTGAATTTCATCTCAAAGTCTTTGGAAAACTAGCTTGTGCTAACCCGTGTCCTAGCAATATGCATAAGACAAAATGGACTAGAGATGTTGCTGAACTTGTATACCATCTTGTCAGAGGAGTCAAAAATTTTGATTTTTGTGGCTTAATGATCAGACAAATGATCACAATCCGAAGAGGTAAAAGGAGAACTCCTGGTTTTGCTTGTTTGATTACAAGAATATGTAGCTCTTTTGGAATTGTCTGGCCAAATGCAAGGGAAAAGATTCCAAAGAAATTAGGAGAAGGAATTCTCAACAAAATGAGAGGACAAGTCTTCAATACACCTACTCCTATAAGAGTTGAAGAGGATCCACAAACTCTTAAGAGAAGACTACAGAGGAAGAATGATCGCACATTAGAACTAATTGATCATTCTACAAACATCCATCCAGATCTTACTGAAGCCTTGAGTGGCATCTCAGACAAGTATCAAGATACTTCTTCGGAAGAGGATACTGACTTGGACATCTCAGATTAGGTTCTACAACTATTATTGTATAATATTATGTATATTACTGTGAGTTTGTCTGGTAAACAATCTTTTAAATGATGTGTAATAGTAAGATGCTTTAAGTCTTTAATGAAGTTTACGTACCTCTTTTGGTTTAAATTATCATTAAAAATTATTGCTATGTATGTTTATGGGATGTTTGATTTTGGTTTTATTACCTTGATATTCGATCTCATAATGTTGTGAACCCTTATGGTTTGGGTGACTTTTTGATTTAGCAGGATTAAGTTCTAGCCCATGTTGGTAGGCTTTATCAAAGGATCATGAGGGGTTCTGATAAAAACAATATTTGAAAAAGTCACAATATGTTGAATCGGTTTTGGTTTAGCATAAAAGCATATGTGTTTCGAGGGTTTTCAACTTTTGCTTGCAATAGTTAAAAACCGGTTTTCAAGCTTTCTCTGGTAAAGGTTGGTTGTTGTTATTCTTTTGTTTTGCATAAGGATGACAACATAATAATATTTCGATATTAATTCTCCATGGAAGAAGATGCAAACATATTGGAGAAGAGGATGCGAAATTTGAGGTCACAATCTTGTTAGTTAATTGTTTTCCTGTTTAAGAAAAGCCTGATTTTATTGTGTATATTTATTGCTTTTGCTTAACAAAATTTCGGTACAATTGATGTTTTATTCCATTATGTGTGTATGGATGTGTGTGTGATTCAATTGGTTAGGTTAAGAAAAACTATTGTTATCTTGATATATTGTGTGGTATCAATTGTTTAGGCTTAGAAAATTTCGGTGCAATTGCGGTGCTTTAATGTCTATGTTGTTTCAATTGCTTCCGGTTAAGCTGAATAATTATGCAAGTTGATTTATTTTGGTTTGTATGAATTGTTTATGGGTTAACGAAAGAAAAGGTTTACGGGATGAATTGTTTAGTCCAATTCGATTCCGGATAAGAGAAACTAAGTTAATTATGATCTTAGTTAGACTTATCAAAGTGGAGGTTTCGGTTATTCAAGTCTAATCGAATGCCTTAACAAAAAATGCTAGTTAACTAACCTAGTACTTGTCTTGTTTAAAACTGAAAGGTCTAAGTTATATGGATAATTAGAACCTGATGAGAAAAATAGAGTTATCTTTATTTTGGTCTTATCGAACAAATCGGTTGTATTTGTACAATCGTTTTAGCAAAGGGACTAAGGTGCTTAGTTGATTTTTGGTTTTCTAAACTATTAGGGAAAATTGCTTCGGGCAATTGTTTCCTTGATAACATATCAAAACAAAAGGTTATCAAAAATGGTGTGTGGAACCCTCGTGCTTAACTCTATAGGTTGCAAGTCTATTTTGAGATTTGTAAGATTCTTTTCGGTTTGTCCTTTATTTTTTCGTTTTTTTGTCATTTTGTGACAAAAGCGGGGAGAAATATATGGAGTAAACAAGTGATACTTGCATTGATTTTATATTGATTGGTATCACTAAGAAACGGAACATTGGTGCTTAAACATTTATCTAACGAAAGAGTGAAAGCATAGACTAAGGGGGAGTAACATATTATTACAAAGGAATAACAAAGACGTGCGGATTGATATAATCTAACTATCTTACCTTTAGGGGGAGTAATATTCTTTGTTAATATAATGTCAACAGTGGCAATTAAGGATTGATTGTTGTTTATGGGTAAAAATCGTTTCTGCCGATTTCGGTAAATTCGGTAGGTGAGTGAGAAACTGATTCAAACCCTAAACAAATGTGCTGCACGTGAGCACTTTATAGATTCGAGAGATCAATCTGTACAAGTCCGGCCTAAACCAAGAAATGGCCGTTCCAGACTTGCTTCGGTCACAAAGTGGAGGAGAAGGGTTGATTTGGGGAGGGAAGCAAAGAAAGGTGTTGAGACCAGAATAGTTCTGGGAGAGTAGTATCTCGACTTGTATCAGAAAGTAAAAGCTTGGGAAGCTTGCAAGAGATGAAAGCTTTTTGGATAGCTTGCAAAGTTGCCTTTTCTGAGAGTGTAGTATTTTTCTCCTGACCGAGACTTGTTGTCTGGTGGAAATAGGTAAGACCTATTTATACAAGTCGAGATTTGAAACGTACCCTGACCTCATGAAGGAAGAGAGTAAAGGGTGAAATAATGGGAGGAGGTGGTAACCGCATGGTGTTAATGGGTGAAAACATTTTCACCATTATTTCCTCTTTTATTTGACCGCTTTATTCCTTTTCACGCTTTCTTAATGTGAGCGTAGTGTACGCTGCATGTTGTGACCGCCAAACCAAAACCCTAGAAAGCATCCCCCAGTTTGTGTTGATGTCTCGAGTGTTGGTTGCATCTTGCGTGCAAGTGGTGCTGCTAGGGACGCATGTGGCATGTGCCAATGGCATGTGCGGAATGCCTTCGTTGCGAGTTGCACCTCGAGCGTAAGTGGTAATGCCAGAGCTGCTAGTGGCGTGTGTGGCATGTGCCAACGTATGTACGGACTAATGCCTTGGTGGTAGGTTGCACGGTTTGCAAGTTAGGCTACCAGTGTGTGTGTTTGGCATGTGCCAATGGCATGTGCGGAATGCCTTGGTGGTAGGTTGCACGGTTTGCAAGTTAGGCTACCAGCGTGTGTGTTTGGCATGTGCGGAATGCCTTGGTGGTAGGTTGCACGGTTTGCAAGTTAGGCTACCGGCGTGTGTGTTTGGCATGTGCCAATGGCATGTGCGGAATGCCTTGGTGGTAGGTTGCACGGTTTGCAAGTTAGGCTACCAGCGTGTGTGTTTGGCATGTGCCAATGGCATTTACGGCCATGTTGACCTAGTTGCAAGTCTTGCAAGCCTAGGGCGCTATATTTGGCGTGGGCCAAAGGTATAGCGGCTTGGAAATATGGCCTGCGATACGTGTTGGCATGTGCCAATGGCACGTACGGCCATGCTGACCTAGTTGCAAGTCTTGCAAGCCTAGGGCGCTATATTTGGCGTGGGCCAAAGGCATAGCGGCTTGGAAATATGGCTGCGATACGTGTTGGCATGTGCCAATGGCACGTACGGCCATGTTGACCTAGTTGCAAGTCTTGCAAGCCTAGGGCGCTATATTTGGCGTGGGCCAAAGGCATAGCGGCTTGGAAATATGGCTGCGATACGTGTTGGCATGTGCCAATGGCACGTACGGCCATCGACCTAGTTGCAAGTCTTGCAAGCCTAGGGCGCTATATTTGGCGTGGGCCAAAGGCATAGCGGCTTGGAAATATGGCATGCGATACGTGTTGGCATGTGCCAATGGCACGTACGGCCATGTCTTGACCTAGTTGCAAGTCTTGCAAGCCTAGGGCGCTATATTTGGCGTGGGCCAAAGGCATAGCGGCTTGGAAATATGGCCTGCGATACGTGTTGGCATGTGCCAATGGCACGTACGGCCATGTTGACCTAGTTGCAAGTCTTGAAAGCCTAGGGCACTATATTTGGCGTGGGCCAAAGGCATACGGCTTGGAAATATGGCCTGCGATACGTGTTGGCATGTGCCAATGGCACGTCACGGCCATCCGACCTAGTTGCAAGTCTTGCAAGCCTAGGGCATTTGTATTTGGCGTGGGCCAAAGGCATAGCGGCTTGGAAATATGGCCTGCGATACGTGTTGGCATGTGCCAATGGCACGTACGGCCATGCTGACCTAGTTGCAAGTCTTGCAAGCCTAGGGCGCTGTATTTGGCGTGGGCCAAAGGCATAGCGGCTTGGAAATATGGCCTGCGATACGTGTTGGCATGTGCCAATGGCACGTACGGCCATGGTGACCTAGTTGCAAGTCTTGCAAGCCTAGGGCGCTATATTTGGCGTGGGCCAAAGGCATAGCGGCTTGGAAATATGGCCTGCGATACGTGTTGGCATGTGCCAATGGCACGTACGGCCATGGTGACCTAGTTGCAAGTCTTGCAAGCCTAGGGCGCTATATTTGGCGTGGGCCAAAGGCATAGCGGCTTGGAAATATGGCTGCGATACGTGTTGGCATGTGCCAATGGCACGTACGGCCATGGTGACCTAGTTGCAAGTCTTGCAAGCCTAGGGCGCTATATTTGGCGTGGGCCAAAGGCATAGCGGCTTGGAAATATGGCTCGCGATACGTGTTGGCATGTGCCAATGGCACGTACGGCCATGTTGACCTAGTTGCAAGTCTTGCAAGCCTAGGGCGCTATATTTGGCGTGGGCCAAAGGCATAGCGGCTTGGAAATATGGCTCGCGATACGTGTTGGCATGTGCCAATGGCACGTACGGCCATGCCGACCTAGTTGCAAGTCTTGCAAGCCTAGGGCGCTATATTTGGCGTGGGCCAAAGGCATAGCGGCTTGGAAATATGGCCTGCGATACGTGTTGGCATGTGCCAATGGCACGTACGGCCATGTTGACCTAGTTGCAAGTCTTGCAAGCCTAGGGCGCTATATTTGGCGTGGGCCAAAGGTATAGCGGCTTGGAAATATGGCTGCGATACGTGTTGGCATGTGCCAATGGCACGTACGGCCATGTTGACCTAGTTGCAAGTCTTGCAAGCCTAGGGCGCTATATTTGGCGTGGGCCAAAGGCATAGCGGCTTGGAAATATGGCTCTGCGATACGTGTTGGCATGTGCCAATGGCACGTACGGCCATGCTGACCCAGTTGCAAGTCTTGCAAGCCTAGGGCGCTATATTTGGCGTGGGCCAAAGGCATAGCGGCTTGGAAATATGGCCTTGTTGCCATGGTGCGCAGGGTGCGGCTTGGTTTGGCATTGTTGCCATGGTGCGCAGGGTGCGGGTTTTGGTTTGGCATTGTTGCCATGGTGCGCAGTATGCGGCTTGGTTTGGCATTGTTGCCATGGTGCGCAGGGTGCGGCTTGATTTGGCATTGTTGCCATGGTGCGCAGTATGCGGCTTGGTTTGGCATTGTTGCCATGGTGCGCTTGATATGCGGCTTGGTTTGGCATTGTTGCCATGGTGCGTAGGGTGCGGCTTGGTTTGGCATTGTTGCCATGGTGCGTGAGATGCGGCTTGGTTTGGCATTGTTGCCATGGTGCGTGATATGCGGCTTGGTTTTGGCATTGTTGCCATGGTGCGCGAGGTGCGGCTTGGTTTGGCATTGTTGCCATGGTGCGCATGATGCGACTTGGTTTGGCATTGTTGCCATGGTGCGCGAGGTGCGGCTTGATTTGGCATTGTTGCCATGGTGCGCATGAGATGCGGTTTGGTTTGGCATTGTTGCCATGGTGCGCAGATATGCGGCTTGGTTTGGCATTGTTGCCATGGTGCGTGGTGCGGCTTGGTTTGGCATTGTTGCCATGGTGCGCAAAAGATGCGGCTTGGTTTGGCATTGTTGCCATGGTGCGCGTGAGATGCGGCTTGGTTTGGCATTGTTGCCGTGGTGCGCGTGAGATGCGGCTTGGTTTTGGAATTAGGGTTCGTGTTGAAAACCTAACTGGTATTTTGAAAAATACCCCTATTAATTGTTTACACTTGAGTTAAATGCTCTTAGTTAATGTATTGCGGGTAGCACTAGGTCATGGGGTTTTACGATTTTACCCCTTATTTAAAAACCACCATCAACATTAAGTCCCCTGCTTAGCTCGGAACAGGGGCTTTGTTGCGAGGTAAGCATAAGATGGTGACAAACTATTAACAAAGAAACCGTAAAGAAAATTGAAGGAGGCTTGTCTGACCTTCTATAAATAGGATTTGGAATCCTTGCCTCTGGTAGTTTTGCACAAATCGGGAGGCTGGCACAATTGGTGGGCCGGCGCAGCTTGGGCGACGTTGGGAAGTTGGCGTGAGTTGGGAAACTGAGTGTGCTAGCTGGTGGGACCGGCGCAAAGTGTAGAAGCCGTGCGTGCTTGCAGGTCGGCGCAATTGGTGGGGCCGGTGCAGCTTGGGCGACGTTGGGAAGTTGGCGTGAATTGGGAAACTGAGTGTGCTAGCTGGTGGGACCGGCGTAAGGTGTGGAAGCTGTGTGTGCTTGCAGGCGTGACTTGGGCGACGTTGGGAAATTGGCGTGAGTTGGGAAGCTGATTGTGCTAGCTGGTGGGACCGGCGCAAGGTAGGGAAGCTGTGCGTGCTTGCTGACGTGACTTGATGGGATCGGTGTGAACAAGGAGGGAGTAGGTGTTTCTACAGATAGCAAAGTTTCCTTATTTTGTCTTTCCTTCACGCGCGGCTTCGATTAGGGCATCGTTCATGCCAAAAAATCTGGAAGCGTTATGTCCCTCGTTGCTTCCTTTCCTTTTTAAAGGTTCTGTATTCAAACCCAACGCAACTGCATCATCTCCCTCGTTTGAGAAAGGTTCTTCTTGTTGAATTTCTCTCTTGGTCATGTCACGCAGATTCGAATCATCTTCTAACCATTCAGGTTCTCCAGATGAAGGCGCGAGGTCTGACTCTTGCATGAGCATCCCCACAAAGGTTATTCGGGTTAAGAAAATCATACCGGTATGTTTTCTTCTTCTTTATGGACTGTCGTACACTTTACCGCCGCTTGTTGTATAAATGGAAAATTTTCCCTTTGTGCAGAGAGATATCTTGTTGGAGCATGCGTCGGTGTTATCGACGAGGATGACCTAGTCGTTCCCCTTCCTTCGAATCCGTCCTTGTTGACCGCCGAGACTTGGAGGACGCCGATTTAGGGATCTATCTTACAAAATGGGATGCGGCGAGAAGTCCCTTGGTCATACTTCGGTTTGATATGATGGAATGTATGAATACGTGAATGTAACCTTATGGCGTGCTTTTGGAGTTTTAGGTGCACATGTACGGATTCATGTTGAGAAATTCCCGTGGCTCGTAAAACCTCGATAGTGATGATGTTGAAATCAGTAATAACCTGGTTGAGGGGAGTGAAAGCATCTTACGCTGGTAGTCTCCATGCATGACCTACTTTCATTATATCGCCTTGAATCCCCCCTCCACGGGATTTGATATAAGCCTATCGTACTATCCAGATGTGACACTGGGATGCTCAGAAATTACATGATGGCATATTCCGGATAGTGCAGGCTCGGGATCCTCCGCGGCCTCGTAAAGTGTTGAAGGCGTCTTCTATACAGAGAGGTGATGATGTTCTTGCGCTGCACCCTTGAAGAGTAGAGGACCTTGTTGTGGGTACGGATTTTTGGTGGACTGTTCTTCGTAGCTTTGACAGTGAAGGGATCCCATGTATATCTTCCGTCCTCAAGTATGGTTTACGTGTTTCCATCCTTGTAGTAATTGCTACTGCGGTGAGGCTCTGGCTGGGGAGTGTGGCGGCATGACCTTTTGCAGGAAGGAGTGGCGTTGAAGCGAACGTTGATGCGGCCGCCATCGGAGAACGTTGATGTGTAGCTACTACGGAGAGAATGTTGATGTGTAGCTACTTACGGAGAGAACGTTGATGCGGAGCTACTTACGGAGAGAACGTTGAAACAACGTCTTGCAACTCTCAGAGCCTTGACGGTTACCATTTTGAAGTCGGAGACCACGTCACGTTCTGTTAAACTCGACATCCCTCAAGAGAACAGAGGAGTCCCCAGTTCCATCTATCGATCGTGCTTCATATGAGAGGTTGGGGTTTGGGAACGGCTTCCCCTGGATGGAAACGCCGCTTTCCGATGTAGTGCGGTTGAGGGGTGCAAATATGTGTTGACGCTACGCCTTGGAGAAACATAAAATCTCACACAATTTGTTTCATCATAGACATACGACTTTGTGGGCGAAGTTCCCATTGTGCGGGTCTTGACGAAGGAAGGGTCTCCGTGAACTCAGGAGAGTTGTTGATTTCCCTTGCTTTCAATTTTGGAGAAGTCTTTGCTGATCTTCACGTGTGACGAAATTGGATTGCTTATCCCCTTCTACCGGTCGCTCAAGAGCAACGCGAGCCTCTTCATCTATAAACGCGCGTCCTGCTGAAGTATCTTTTGTCTTTTCATCAAATCAACAGCGCTACAAGGAGGTCGGCTTCTTAGGATCTTCCAGTATCTTGCCCTGATGGTGGAGTAGCGTCTCTGGTGACGGTTGGAGCTGCCATGCTTGAAGAACCGTTGGGGTGGCGGAAGTGGCTCTGGTTCTTGTGATCGTAAGTGTATCGCGCAGAGATGACACGGTTTTAATCACGAAGTGCTGGAGCCATGGCGTTGTTTCGAAGGGCGAGGATGGTGCTGGAAGGGCGCAAGATGTTAGCGCTGGAAGGATGCGAACTATTAGCACAGAGTGTGGTACTGCGGCTGGCATGCGCGTGCGGCATGTGTGCCTGGCAAGCGCGTCTGGCAAGCGCGTCTGACAAGCGCTTCTGGAAAACGCTTCTGGCAAGCGCTGGCATGCGCGTCTGGCAAGCGCGTTAGGTAAGCGCATCCGGGAAACGCGTCTGGTAGGCGTTGGATCGTCTTGGAATGGGCGCTGACTTGGTGTGGACGCTGCTTGGATTTCGGTATGGTGTGGACCATTGGCTTGGCACGGTGCTGGCTTGGCGTGGCTTGGACTTGTTCCTGTGGGGCCCGATTGCCTCTTCCCATACGTAGCTCAAACAGGAAATCCTTTCCTTATTCAAATTCAAAAAGTGTTATGCTTATGAAATGGGTTGGCTCCCCTTTTTTACCTCGTATCTTTGTTATCACGTCATGGTGTTAGCGGTAGCGGTAGTGACAAAGTGGGCAAGCATATCCCAGCTATGTACTCCAGCGTTTCTCTTTCAATTTGTTTTATTGTTTTCTTGTGCTGGTGTAAACCGTAGCCATAGGTATGCCTTTCATAAACTTGTGGAAATACTTCATCATAAATAATTCTTCAAATGTCACTGTAGTAACGTCTGCTAATAGTGACAGGTAATTGTTATTGTGCAAAGTAGGTATGTACGGGTAGGTGATTTTTTTTTTTTTGAAAGGCAAACAAAGCGCCTGGTTTATGGTTTTTGTCTTCCTGGATTTCTTGGGTTGATAGATAAATGTTAGCTTTTGAGGATATTGGATTCTTTCTGGGATGAATGGTTTTGATAATATGACTCTGATTATGTTTTGGGAAAGGAATATTGCTTTTATGAAAGTGTATGCTAGCAATAGGCACAAGACTCAGTAGTATGACGGTTTTACTAAGGACCTAGAAATAGATCGTATATCTTGTGCAGTCTAAATTTACTCACTTCATAGGTTTTGTGAACACGCCCCTCTCCGTGTAAAGGCGGCCTTGCTGGTAGCATCGCCAGTTAGTCCCCAATTGCTGGTAGCGTATTCTGATAACCGGGTTGTCTGGCAGTTGAGTCGGACTGAGTCACAAGTCCCCAATTGCTGGTAGCGTATTCTGATAACCGGGTTGTCTGGCAGTTGAGTCGGACTGAGTCACAAGTCCCCAATTGCTGGTAGCATCTTTAACGAGTCCCCAGTTTTCAAGTGTAGTTTTTCAACCAGTAACCGGTCGTCGGGTGGTAGTTGAGTGACCGAGTCACAAGTCCCCAATTGCTGGTAGCATCTTTAACGAGTCCCCAGTTTTCAAGTGTAGTTTTTCAACTGGTAACCGGGTCGTCTGGTAGTTGAGTCGGATCGAGTCGCCTTCCCCTACCATCTTGACATCTGGGTCGAAGAACGAGATCGACAGTCTGACATTGTAGCCGATAGATCAATCCTCCCACTTGTGGTCGCCAATTGTTTATGGGTAAAAATCGTTTCGCCGATTTCGGTAAATTCGGTAGGTGAGTGAGAAACTGATTTAAACCCTAAACAAATGTCTTTGCACGTGAGCACTTTATAGATTCGAGAGATCAATCTGTACAAGTCCGGCCTAAACCAAGAAATGGTCGTTCCGGACTTGCTTCGGTCACAAAGTGGAGGAGAAGGGTTGATTTGGGGAGGGAAGCAAAGAAAGGTGTTGAGACAGAATAGTTCGGGAGAGTAGTATCTCGACTTGTATCGAGAAAGTAAAAGCTTGGGAATCTTGCAAGAGATGAAAGCTTTTTGGATAGCTTGCAAAGTTGCCTTTTCCGAGAGTGTAGTATTTTTCTCTGACCGAGACTTGTTGTCCGGTGGAAATAGGTAAGACCTATTTATACAAGTCGAGATTTGAAACGTACCACGACCTCATGAAGGAAGAGAGTAAAGGGTGAAATAATGGGAGGAGGTGGTAACCGCATGGTGTTAATGGGTGAAAACGTTTTCACCATTATTTCCTCTTTTATTTGACCGCTTTATTCCTTTTCACGCTTTCTTAATGTGAGCGTAGTGTACGTTGCATGTTTGTGACCGCCAAACCAAAACCCTAGAAAGCATCCCCGGTTTGTGTTGATGTCTCGAGTGTTGGTTGCATCTTGCGTGCAAGTGGTGCTTGCTAGGGACGCATGTGGCATGTGCCAATGGCATGTGCGGAATGCCTTCGTTGCGAGTTGCACCTCGAGCGTAAGTGGTAATGCCAGCTGCTAGTGGCGTGTGTGGCATGTGCCAACGGCATGTGCGGAATGCCTTGGTGGTAGGTTGCACGGTTTGCAAGTTAGGCTACCAGCGTGTGTGTTTGGCATGTGCCAATGGCATGTGCGGAATGCCTTGGTGGTAGGTTGCACGGTTTGCAAGTTAGGCTACCAGCGTGTGTGTTTGGCATGTGCCAATGTGGAATGCCTTGGTGGTAGGTTGCACGGTTTGCAAGTTAGGCTACCGGCGTGTGTGTTTGGCATGTGCCAATGGCATGTGCGGAATGCCTTGGTGGTAGGTTGCACGGTTTGCAAGTTAGGCTACCAGCGTGTGTGTTTGGCATGTGCCAATGGCATGTACGACCATGTTGACCTAGTTGAAAGTCTTGCAAGCCTAGGGCGCTATATTTGGCGTGGGCCAATGGCATAGCGGCTTGGAAATATGGCTGCGATACGTGTTGGCATGTGCCAATGGCACGTACGGCCATGTTGACCTAGTTGCAAGTCTTGCAAGCCTAGGGCGCTATATTTGGCGTGGGCCAAAGGCATAGCGGCTTGGAAATATGGCTGCGATACGTGTTGGCATGTGCCAATGGCACGTACGGCCATGTTGACCTAGTTGCAAGTCTTGCAAGCCTAGGGCGCTATATTTGGCGTGGGCCAAAGGCATAACGGCTTGGAAATATGGCTGCGATACGTGTTGGCATGTGCCAATGGCACGTACGGCCATGTTGACCTAGTTGCAAGTCTTGCAAGCCTAGGGCGCTATATTTGGCGTGGGCCAAAGGCATAGCGGCTTGGAAATATGGCTGCGATACGTGTTGGCATGTGCCAATGGCACGTACGGCCATGCGACCTAGTTGCAAGTCTTGCAAGCCTAGGGCGCTATATTTGGCATGGGCCAAAGGCATAGCGGCTTGGAAATATGGCCTGCGATACGTGTTGGCATGTGCCAATGGCACGTACGGCCATGTTGACCTAGTTGCAAGTCTTGCAAGCCTAGGGCGCTATATTTGGCGTGGGCCAAAGGCATAGCGGCTTGGAAATATGGCCTGTGATACGTGTTGGCATGTGCCAATGGCACGTACGGCCATGACCTAGTTGCAAGTCTTGCAAGCCTAGGGCGCTATATTTGGCGTGGGCCAAAGGCATGGCGGCTTGGAAATATGGCTTGCGATACGTGTTGGCATGTGCCAATGGCACGTACGGCCATGCTTGACCTAGTTGCAAGTCTTGCAAGCCTAGGGCGCTATATTTGGCGTGGGCCAAAGGCATAGCGGCTTGGAAATATGGCCTGTGATACGTGTTGGCATGTGCCAATGGCACGTACGGCCATGTTGACCTAGTTGCAAGTCTTGCAAGCCTAGGGCGCTAAATTTGGCGTGGGCCAAAGGCATAGCGACTTGGAAATATGGCATGCGATACGTGTTGGCATGTGCCAATGGCACGTACGGCCATGCCGACCTAGTTGCAAGTCTTGCAAGCCTAGGGCGCTATATTTGGCGTGGGCCAAAGGCATAGCGGCTTGGAAATATGGCTGCGATACGTGTTGGCATGTGCCAATGGCACGTACGGCCATGTTGACCTAGTTGCAAGTCTTGCAAGCCTAGGGCGCTATATTTGGCGTGGGCCAAAGGCATAGCGGCTTGGAAATATGGCCTGCGATACGTGTTGGCATGTGCCAATGGCACGTGCGGCCATGTTGACCTAGTTTGCAAGTCTTGCAAGCCTAGGGCGCTATATTTGGCGTGGGCCAAAGGCATAGCGTCTTGGAAATATGGCCTGCGATACGTGTTGGCATGTGCCAATGGCACGTACGGCCATGCCGACCTAGTTGCAAGTCTTGCAAGCCTAGGGCGCTATATTTGGCGTGGGCCAAAGGCATAGCGGCTTGGAAATATGGCTGCGATACGTGTTGGCATGTGCCAATGGCACGTACGGCCATGTTGACCTAGTTGCAAGTCTTGCAAGCCTAGGGCGCTATATTTGGCGTGGGCCAAAGGCATAGCGGCTTGGAAATATGGCTGCGATACGTGTTGGCATGTGCCAATGGCACGTGCGGCCATGTTGACCTAGTTGCAAGTCTTGCAAGCCTAGGGCGCTATATTTGGCGTGGGCCAAAGGCATAGCGGCTTGGAAATATGGCCTTGTTGCCATGGTGCGCAGGGTGCGGCTTGGTTTGGCATTGTTGCCATGGTGCGTTGAGGTGCGGCTTTTGGTTTGGCATTGTTGCCATGGGCACGATGATATGCGGCTTGGTTTGGCATTGTTGCCATGGTGCGCAGGTGCGGCTTGATTTGGCATTGTTGCCATGGTGCGCGCGTATGCGGCTTGGTTTGGCATTGTTGCCATGGTGCGATGATATGCGGCTTGGTTTGGCATTGTTGCCATTGTGCGAGGTGCGGCTTGGTTTGGCATTGTTGCCATGGTGCGCGATATGCGGCTTGGTTTGGCATTGTTGCCATGGTGCGC
Source organism: Papaver armeniacum (assembly GCA_023531295.1). Taxonomy (NCBI): domain Eukaryota; kingdom Viridiplantae; phylum Streptophyta; class Magnoliopsida; order Ranunculales; family Papaveraceae; genus Papaver; species Papaver armeniacum. The sequence goes on from JAJJWW010012072.1 coordinate 334,372, forward strand.
GATATGCGGCTTGGTTTGGCATTGTTGCCATGGTGCGCAGTGGTGCGGCATTGTTTGGCATTGTTGCCATGGTGCGCAGATATGCGGCTTGGTTTGGCATTGTTTCCATGGTGCGCGAGTGCGGCTTGATTTGGCATTGTTGCCATGGTGCGCGAAGATGCGGCTTGGTTTGGCATTGTTGCCATGGTGCTGATATGCGGCTTGGTTTGGCATTGTTGCCATGGTGCGCAGAGTGCGGCTTGGTTTGGCATTGTTGCCATGGTGCGCAGATATGCGGCTTGGTTTGGCATTGTTGCCATGGTGCGTGTGATATGCGGCTTGGTTTGGCATTGTTGCCATGGTGTGCGCGAGATGCGGCTTGGTTTTGGAATTAGGGTTACGTATTTGAAAACCTAACGGTATTTTGAAAAAATACCCCTATTAATTGTTTACACTTGAGTTAAATGCTCTTAGTTAATGTGTTGCGGGTAGCACTAGGTCATGGGGTTTTACGATTTTACCCCTTGTTTAAAAACCACCATCAACAACTGTATACAAATTATTGTGATGTTGAATTCGGGAATCAAGCGTATGTGTAATGAATTCTCGTAATTTATTTATCCATATGATGTAAGAGTTTTGTAACTAAAATTGACAAAGGTGGAGATTGTTAGAGCATTGCTCGGTTGAACCCACCAAGCGTTGGTATGTCAAGTTTGGTTGTCGTATTTTAGTGAATCAAAACTCATTTAAAGAGTCGCTTGATTATGTACTAGACTCAACTTCGTATAGGTTAGCTTGAAAGTATTAGGATATGAGACATTACAAGTATTGCGAAGAAGTGAAGAAGTAAGAAGCTACAACGACAACATCATCCTTCCACTTGAGGTTAGTGATATTCGACTTGAACTGTTTCATTCCCTAACGTATCTTTCAAGTCGTGTATATTGAAAACAATACGAGGTTTATTGCTTAACCATTAAACTTTGTATATAAGACATCGACATAATCGTTTAAATGCTATTGTGATTATGTATGGGTATGAGGTGAGGATTTCATCCTACGAAACAATGTTTTACATGTGTTTTAAGGAAGTAAATTCATGAACCTGTTTTGTGAATCAAAAAGGAAATCGCCAGGTGTTATTGGTATTGTTATTCATTGCATATCTTGTGAACAACCAATGTGTGATTAGTATAACCGCTCATGACTTGTTTGTGTTCTTGGTAAAACTATTCACAAAGGCCTGACTTTTGTATTGGTATGACTTTTATTAGTGAAACCGATCTTAAGTAATCACCTGAGATGGTATGATCGAGTTTGTGATTTTGTAAGACCGACTCTGGGTAAAGGGGAACCGATCCTAGTAAGAGGTGCAACACACCACAAAGAGGAATCGATCCTTGTATGAGGTGCAGCATGTTTTAGCAGAAAGGGTAACCGATCCTATGGACATGTGCAACACGTTTTTAGGCAAAGGGAACCGATCCTATGGACATGTGCAACACATTCAAGTTAGACACCATATATATGTAGGGAACCGATCCTAGTACCTAGTCAACCGAATTTTGGAAAGCTAGTGTGACTATGCACATTACTCACATGGAGGTAGAACCAAAATTTGTTTTGGTAGAACCGTTAAACCCATGATTGGTGATTGAGTGTTCTTGATCAATCACATAGTTCTTGAAAGTCAGATGAACCAATTCTAAACTTGTTTGGAAGTGTGGAAAATCGGTTTCAAGATTGTAAGTATGAAAGAGGACTTACAGAGTAAGGATGTCGACATACTTTGAATATGTGCAGTAACGCTTATCTTTAATTGTTCAAAGTTATTCCTTAATAGCTAAAGGAAGAAAATCCCAGGATCGAAACATAAATAAGTTAAGAATCTTTTATTTAAGGTTTTTAATTTTATTTTAGGAAAATGAGAATTAGTAATGTGCATTTACTAGTTGAAGATTTTCCAAAGAGATTTTCGGTCATTATTTTGGACAGAACATTTCCAGGAATTATGGAACGAATTTGGAATATATTGCATATCTTGAGAATATTTCCGGTTTTGGAAATTTCTTGGTGTCCAAACTTCCTTGTCTATAAATACTTGAAGTTTGCATTTCTAGCAAACTAATTCTTAGTGACAGCAAACTTCCTCGGTTGTGTTGTTACTGGTGAAGTCGCCTATTCGGAGAGGAGAGTAACCTAATTAGGCGAAATCTCTTACGGCCGCTGAGTTTAAAGTCTTCTTTGGGATTGAGAAGCTCTATTAGTACCGTTGGTGGGAAACTAGATAATTGCGGTTTATCTTGTATTTTTGATTGATTTGATTGACTAACGGTGTTTGAACTTTGATTGCACCTAGTTTGTTTATGCTTGAGAATCTTCTCTTCTGATATAAGATTCACTCAAACTAGATAGAAGTTTCGATAGGGATCTTTAGACTGTTTGTAGATCTAAAGACGTCTTGTGATAATCCATTGTTAACAGACACCGTTCTGTGCGTGATTGATCACAAGAGATTCAAGTTGTTGTGTGCAGGCGTTTATTGAAGATCTAAGAAGATTTGAAGACAAAAAAGATATTGAAGATTTCTGATTTGGGGTTCATAATCTTTGGTGTGCACAATACTTGTTTCGGTATAGAGGATCCAACTATAATCGGTTTATCCTTGTGATAGATTAGATTGATTAGTTGTGTAGATTGGCATCAATACAATTCTTTGTGATTAAAAGTATTGATTGCAAAATCTTAACAATTACCTTTTGTAGTTGAGAATAAGATAGATCTAAGAACCTGACGAAGGAGTTTATTGAGATAAACAGAAGAGCCTTTGTCGAACTCACATCACTTGGTTGAAGAGAGTTGCTACCAAACAAATTTGTTGTTCCTTTCTTTGTTTGGAATACGAACCAAAGGAATTGTTCCAAGTACGTGACTTATTCATAAGTTGGAGGCGTGGGAATACAGACGGAACTAGGTGAACTATAGGTTTAGTTGCTTGGTCTCAACTATACGAAGTTGGTTTAATTTTGTATATCGGCTTAATCCTGAGAGTATTCAATTTTGGACAAGGTCCCGAGGTTTTTATGCATTTGCGGTTTCCTCGTTAACAAAATCTTGCTGTGTCATTTACTTTTATTTTCCGCATTATAATTGTTTTATTATAATTAAAGTAAATTACACAAACATTAATTCCTATTTACTTGATAAGCAATCCTATTGTGTTTGGTTAAGTCCGAACCTTTTTATCAAGTAAACATATACTTCGTTGTTGTATTGTCTCGATCTCGTATCCATAGACGATCACACGAAGTGTGAACCGATTAGTTGCATTGTCTCGAATCTGTCCATAGACAATCACTTTCGGAGAAAGGACTTATAGGTAGGAAAAGTTTTAGCTTGAGGTATATTTGGGTACCCTCGCCTTTTCAGATGATGATGAGTTTGATGTAGTAGTTCCTCTAAATGATTGATGTATTAAATTAAGTTTTAATTTAAAGTATTGCATTTTAATTTGATATGTTGTTGTTGCATTCTACTTAATATTAGTTTGAAATGAAAAGTTGATTAATTTGAAATGTTGTTGCTCATTAACTTTAAATAAGTCTATTGCTCATTATACATAACTTAAATTAAAATAAATAACTTAAATAAAAATACATAACTTAAATTAAAATAAATAACTTAAATTAAAATACATAAAACTTAAATTAAATTACATAACTCATTGTCTTCCATGCTCTGCCCAAAGATTCAATCTCAGATCTTCTCTTAAACTGTCATACAAATTTCGGTTCTGAATGTAATTAGTCATTTGAGCATAATTCCTTGCAGGGACGCCTCTTTGTGGTCGAATCTCCGGCCTCAAATCTTCATCTTCATAGTTAGTCCACTCCGGATCACGACGGGTTTCATGAATTACCATGTTATGAAGAATTATGCAATTGAGCATAGTATTGTGCTTTTCACGAGGACTCAACCTACGATATGGGCCACAAATGATAGCGAACTTCCTCTTAAAAGTTCCAAAAACGCGTTTCACATCCTTCCTCGCTCCCATTTGGGCATTGTTAAAATGCTGGTATGAAAGGCCTAATGCACCGGCAGGAGGCCGACGGTAGCATTGAACCAAGGTGGACCATTTAGAGTAGATACCATCCGCAAGATAATATCCATGAGTGTACTGGTGGCCGTTAATCATGAAACGGACTTGGGGACAAATTCCATGCTTCAAATCTTCAAACAGAGGCGACTTATGCAAAACATTGATATCATTTTGTGAACCCGGAAGACCAAAAAAAGCGTGCCATATCCAACAATCGTAAGAAGCAGCAGCTTCAAGGATAACTGTTGGTTTTGGATAATGACCTTTATATTGACCGACCCAATAAACACGACATCCTTGTCATACCCAATGCATACAAACGAGACTACCTAGCATTCCTTGGAATCCCCTTTCCTCATTCTCCCTCAATATTTGTCTAACATCTTCCTCGGTTGGTTTACGTAAATATGTTGGACCAAAATGATTAATAATTACTTCACAAAACAATGAAAGGTAAGTGAATGAAGTTGTTTTACCCATACGAAGATACTCATCGTTCGCATCCGCTGGTCTTCCATAACCTAGAATCCTTAAAGCCGAAGTAACTTTTTGTTCAGGACTATGACCTTTAATATTCAGTGCATCAAACTGATAACTAAATTGAGGTTTTACCCGACAAAGCTCTTCAATAATCTTTATCACCAGATGCCGAGGCATACGGAATCGACCTTGGAAATCTCGATCAGAGTACACACAATTGAGAAGAAAATAACCGTGCATCAGCTTCTGATGGTAAAATTCCCTCCCTCGATACGTAAACCTTCTTGAGAATACTTCTTGTGGCTCTGTAACTCTAGGTATTTGGCCCGTATGTACTAGCATCAAAATGTCAATGAGTTTATTATCTTCGGCTTCCTTATCGTCAAGTTCTTGCAACCTCCTTCGATGCATTTCTTGTTGTAATCTAAACCGATTCATAATAACATTCCTCTCTTCATTGGATCTCGCCATTGATAATTATGAAATTTAAAATGAGAATAGAGATAGAGGAATTGGTGAAATATAGGTTGAAGTAGGTGTGAGTACCTTGGAGAAATACGAGGGCGTATATATAGGAACCAATAGGGGGAAATAGTCGTTGCAAAATATCCAGTGGTCGATATAATTAATATCGCCGACGATACTATTTATATCGCTCGATTTAATATATAACGCTAGCGATAATCTCAATATCGTTCGCTAGAATGTCCATCGCTTTAGCACAATTGGTTTGTCATGCCACCTGGTATGTCGAACTGTTTTCTTCTTTTTTTGGCATGTGCATACGAATAGCCTTACATGCCAACAAAATTCAAGTTGTACTGGGAGACCTCCTCTTATCTTTTTCTCTTTCGTTCCCACCACCAGAAATTTCAAAATGGTATAACATCTACTCAAGTTCCCTTATTGTCTAATCCGATAAATCATTGTTTTAGGGTTTTATGTTTGATTTGTGTGATTTCCTAGTTCTATTTTTCAATCTAGGGTTTAACAGTATTTGTGGCGTTATTTTTTTCTGATTTCGTAGCCTTTCAAGCGTTACGTCGAGATTGGGAGAGTTGCTCTGGTTAACTATGGAGAATGTTACGGTAAACTTGTAGTCATTGTTGATGTCATCGACCAAAACAGGGTAAGCTTTTTATTTCAGATCGATTTGTTGTTTTTGCTCTATGAATGCATAATCTGAGTTACGCAATTTTTTCATATCTCCGTTTGTGATTATATGCTTTCCGGTAGAAGGGTTTTACTGTATCATCTTATCTTATTATATATAAAAAAAACTCTTCAATCCATTAAGGGCAAGTAGCATTTTGGTATGGAGTAGTGTTAAATCAGTAAGATGCTTGATAACCTGGACATTTTCCCTAGATGCCCTAGATAAATTGTTACTAGGAATGACTTGGTAACTGATCATTGCAGACAAATAGTTAATAGTAGTACAATCATCTATAGCTGTAGATGAGATTTTTGCCGATTTAGCAATGAACTTACTAATAACGTATGGACAATATGCTGAAATAAATCAATGCGACTCTGTCTTACACTTGTACTATTTGTTCCTTAATCTAAATAAGCGTGTCATATTTTAGGGGAATGGAGCGTCAAGAGCAGAGAGCCACTTGCTTGCATCCTCTCAGGTAGCTCCGAACATGAATTGTTGCATGTTCGCTTTAGAAATTTGTTTCACTTAAGAAGGAATTGCACATATCAGGTTTGAGTATCAATAAGAAGGAATTACACATTCCACCCCTCCCTTTGTGTAATGCTTCTACAACCTACCTTCGGTGTTTAGTTAGTTCTCTTCAAAATGGTACCCTCTAACTTGTATAATAGCTATAAGGGTAAATAAATGATACTGGGTTATGATCTTTAGTAAGATTAGTCTGCTAGTTTCCTGTTGTCTTAACTAGTTTTCTGCCCCATGGATCTAGAAACATTGGATTCCTTGTGCTTTTTGGTTTGCACTGTGTTATCTGCTGATGTTTTGGTTATTGCTTTTTGTGAATGGAATAGGCACTTGTTGATGCTCCTGATATGGTGAGAAGCCAAATGAACCTCAAGAGGCTCTCGTTAACAGACATCCAGATTGACATTGGCAGAACCCCCAAGAAGAAGATTTGATTGGCGCCATGGAGGCTGCAGGCAAGTTACCGGATTTTTTCACGCAGTGTTTAGAGAAAGTGATAACTGTGTTCACTGCATCTGCCTTATCGCTAATCATACTGTTTGTTTAAATGTTGTACAGATGTTAAGAGGAAATGGGAAAGCAGCTCTTGGGGTAGAAAGTTCATTGTTCAGAAGAAAAGAGCATCCTTGAATGACTTTGACAGGTTCAAGGTCATGTTGGCAAAGATCAAGGTTTGTCCAACAATTTTTTATTTTATTTTTGCAAATTTCTTTCCTAGAAAGGGTGTTTCGAACCCTGTCTCTGTTTTGGTAAAAACTTACTATGCTGATTTAGCGTTATAGATATCGAAATTCAGGGTAGTAACTTGGAAACCTCCACTAGTTATCCAAAATCCAAATGTTTTGCTTCAATGGAGCTTTTTATTTTATTTTCTTAAGTCGGAGCTTTTGAAAGCATCTGTAGGTAATTAAGATGTGGCAGAGGGGTGAAGCTATTCATCGGGAGCTTCACCTGTTGAAGCAAAATGCTGCTAGGAGGGAGCTAGCCATCAGGAACTTGATGCTGAAGAAGGCTAAGCTGGACCAACAGACTGCATAAGTTTTGGACATAACTTGTGAAGTTGGACCTTTTAGGAAAGAAAAAGGAATTTTGTAGTCGAATTTAGCTACTTATTTTTAGCTAATTTTTTGAGTTTGGTTATGTTTCTGGTGCTTCTAAAAATTTGGGTTTGTTGAAAAATGATTTTTATTTTTCATGTTTCTAGGTTATAGAGTTACATCTTTGCTTGTAGTTTCTTCATAATATCATCAAAATAGATTCTGATTTTGGTTATGTTTGTGTTCTTTTGGCCAGTACCTAGTCACATTGTTGGAGAATCTGAGGTGGAAGCTTCTAAAGAGGGAAGAAGGCTGACAGATTTTAAGTATGCATGTGTGGGCTATTCAGTGCACATGGATGGCAAAGATAAAGATCCATCTATGAATCTTGATGCAGGGGAAAGAAACCCATCAACTCCACAAGGGAAACACTCTGAATTGCCGTTTTGTTTTGGCTTGAGGTTAGAATTTTTTCATTTCTTCATGTGTTTTGTACTTAGATCCCATCAGTAGTCTTTATAGTGTGTAACAATCTGTTCACTATCCAACTCTATATTGACAACGTCTTTATACCAAATTGGCTGAAGTATCATTTCTGAAATTCAAGTGACAATAACGACTACACATATTAATGGCACATGAAAACTTGGAGCTTGCTTCTCTCAAATCCAGTTAATATTTTGATTTTCTTATATGTTGCTTTTAATCTCATCAGTTGGTTTGAGACTACTATCTTAACCTAGTAAGTAGTAGCTTGTCATTCCTTTTGGATGCCTTGGTCAGGGTTATTAAATTAATCAGTATGTCAGTTTTTAACACTTACTGTGTAGTTTAATGTCCTTGGTTGTGATTATATAATTTCTAGTCATTTTTCGTTGACAATTGCTCACTCTATAGTTTAAAAATTTGAACTGTTAACCACCCTCTTAGGCTATGCTATATATGTTCAGAACCCATGACCTCCAATGATTTCCAGCTCTGATGTTAACAACTGCTTGTCTTTAGTGTATATGCAATTATAGATTTAGAGTGAGGATAGTCGTCAAAAGGTCATGGGTAGGATTCATTCGGCATCCTAAGTTTGTCATTAGGCACCCCGACAGGAACTAGCACACTTGTATTAACTATTGCATCTTCGCATATTTTATTCACACGGATAATCCTTCTTGCAGCTTTTGGTGGATGAAAGACCTGCAGCAGCAACTGCAGGCCATGCTCCAGGTCATGTTCCAGGACGGGCTTCAGCCTATGCCCCAGCACATGCTCGTAAAACGGAAGGTGAACAATGATTGTTTGCTACAGAGACATTTTATGCCTGTCGGAAACTATAAAACATTTCTACTTGTCTCTTATTTGAGTTATAAAATTCATTACTTTTAGTATTTGTGCATAATTTGGGGTAGATTTTTTATTTTTTTTTTTGATAAGCAGGCCTCTAAAAAGGACTAGCTAGAGCTGCAGTTACCAAGTCTAGGAGTAGTAATCCCCCTTACATCATTTTGAAATACATGAATTAAAAAACTAGGTAAAGTTCCTGTCCAAATGCCTTCATTTTCTTTAGAAGTTCCATCTCTAGCAAGTCTATCAGCAACATTATTAGCTTCTCTGTATCTTTGGCTGAACCTTGGATTATTGAAGCATCCCTTGAGAGATTTGATTTCACTGATGAGCCTCTTTGTTTCGCACTGCGGCTGGGAAGTCCCTTTGCAGAGTTGAATTGCATATTCTGAATCACTTTCCACCTCCAAGTCAGTAATGCCCAGCTCCATAGCCAAACAAAGCCCATTTCTAATGGCCCAAACTTCTGCAACATTATTTGTGTTCTTGAAAAATGTTTACTATAGCAAGCAACAAAATCTCCTCCTTCACTCCTAATGATGCCTCCAATACCTGCAAAACCATCACCATTAGCAGATAACTAGATTCAGTACTTTATATGCAACCATTTACAAGGAACTTTCTTATGTTTGTTAGTATTGGATATTCCTCATCTTGGAACTGTAACCTTTTCATACGTGCATAGTTAGAAAAGCTTTATGCACACTCATCCCATAAGGCTATCTGTACACCTTCTGCAGTCCGCCATTGAATACGATACTCTTCCTCGGAACGTCAATTGAGTTTTATGTGCCACTAAGTCTTTAGAACATGGTCCTGTTTATGCACTTCTCATTATTTTTTTTCTTCGAATAACTGATTGATGATTGTCTCCTGTTTTACTTTGAAGATGGTCAACCTTTGTCGTAAGCGCAACCAAGCAAGCCACTGCAGCCTGCAGCAGAAGAATTCTTGCCTAGGCAAGTTTATTGAGTTATTGTATTTTTCTTTATAGCTATTATAACCACGACTGTGTCTGTTCTGTTAGAGGCTATGGTGTGAAAACCTGAAGCTTTTTCTGAGTTTTAATGTATATCTTGTTGTAGGTTTACTCATAATTGCAGATATAGTGACGTCTGGTGTATTGAAGAACGTATATAGAGTTGGCAACTACATCAATGCTAACGTTGATGATATGATGTACCCTTACCGTAGGAGACCCAAGTAACTAAGTTCAGATGACAACTTTTCGCTGATATTGTATAATAGAAAGAGAAAAGTATTACTTAAGAAGCCGAGTTTGGATGAATATTTATTTAAGAAGCCGAGTTTGGATGAATATTTATTTAAGAAGCCAAGTTTGGGTTCATCCATTTCGTTCCATCTTAAACTTAAGTTCTCTTCATTCATCATCTTCTTCCTTGACTTTTTTTTTCCTCATATTTTGTTCAAGTAATAAATGTACTAACTGTTGCTGGAAAAAAAGTTAAAATTGTATGATTATTCAAGTAGTAGCTTAATGTTGATTCACTTCTGTCTAATCCGCTAGTAGTTGTCAGAGGACTGAGAAACACAAAAGGCACCTATCTGCACTCACTATGACACTGGCCAAGCATATGATCGTTAAAAATCTTATGCCAAGTTTCATTGCCTGTGGTTGATCAAGGAAGTGACGAGAACTTTAATATGGAACCGTATTATCAGATGGAAGCTCTTCTTATTTTTGGTCCGTCACTTGAAATAATGCTGTAATACCACTGTTTTTACTTTTGTATTCATCACTTATTCCCGTACGGCATACTTGAGAGCATCAGTTTAAACGGCACGGGTCATGACTCATAGACATAGTACCCCAAGAAAAAGAAACCGATCTGATAAAATAAAATAAAAAAGAAGAAGAGAGAAAAGGAAACCGACTCAATATAGAATATAGATGAATAAGTAGGGGTCCAAAACTCCAAATATAGATGACAAGGAGGAAATCAGTATTTATATGTTGCTTTTGTGTGTGAATTTGCTACCTCGTTGTCTTCTCTCTTGCAGCCAGGCACCGTGATCGGAAGCAGGGGGTGTTCAGCATTCCTCACTTTCTATGTAAGTTCTCTATTGATTTTTGCCAGTTATTATTTCAGTATTATATGTTGACAGTGATATATTTATTGTCTTCTATTTTGTTTGTTGGCAGTGATATGGATCCTGGTAACAGTTCTAGTGCGCGTCCTTCTTCAGCTTCTCCTCCCGGTTCTGATGAGGAGAAAGAAATTGTGTGGGAAATAAAGCCTGACCTTTTTGGGAAGGAAGATGACTCTGAAGATTCTGAAGATGATGAGAAGAAAAGCACTGGAAAGGCCAGTGGAAACAAGGCCGGGGGCAGCGGTGTTCCGGAGGGTATGATTATTGTCAATGCTCGCTCATAGGTGTGGCTCTAATTTCGCAGTTGACGACCCTCTGGTGATCAACCCAGATGTTGTTTACTATGTAATGGTAGATGGCTATTGAAGAAAGGGCAGAGGACTCGGAGGGTATGGGGCAGTTTTGCGGTGTAAATCTTGTCAGCCTATTGCTGCTCTAGCTGGGGTTTCAGAAAAACCGGTTTCAGGATTCTATCACCTCTTGGAGGGGATGCTAGCTGGTTTTAGACTCGCTCACGATAAGAACGTCAGATATGTCGTGATGTCTTGCAATTCAGATTGGGCTTACTGGATGGTGGAACAATGTTACAACTTCTACGGTCAAACAAAATGTCGTCGTCATCCTGGAGGTGAATTTGACATATTCTGCGTTCCTTGTTTGAAGAACACTATGGGGGTGCATGATGATGAATTTACCCGGAACTGCAAAATCATCAAAGACATTGTACTGTTCAGACACCAGAATTTTAGGGGTTCTATGCTAGTCTCTGGGGACAGATATTGTAATCAAGGGGCTGATTTCATGGCAAAGTTTCTGGAGGGACCCGGGCCCAAGGAAAGAACTTTTGAACCCGATGAATTCCCAAAGCCGTTGGAGTTCTTAAGGATGCTGGTTTTCCTTATCTTTGTTAGGCTTTTCCGAACTCACTATTGGAAAAGTTGTCATTGGTAACTTTTCTATATTTTATATTCATTAGCTCAAATTATAAGTTTGGGAATCTTAATGAACAAAGAAGTTTGTAGTCTTTAACTTAAACTTTCATATCTGGCTTAAATTTCGCTCTCGTGTTCTTTGACTTACGAAATTTCACAGGAGTCTTGTTTATAATCGGTTCACTCGCTCTAACAGTGACAAGTCAAAAAAGAAAGAGCAAAAATAAACAAATTTATGCATCAAAACTTTCAAAGATAACTAGTAAAAATCCTTGGAAAATGAATTTATGTCATTAGGAACATCCCTAAATTTCTCCGGATAAAATAATTCAAGTTGCACTGTAAAACTTACCCTTGTGTAACAACATTTTATTTTTTCAGTAAATTCCATTCCGAGCTTAAAAAGAAAAAAATATAAAGCTTAACATACATACCTATAGGTTTAATCGAGCATTCGCTTTAGCAATGACGAATCAGAAAATAACATAAAGAAATACATTAAAAGTACGAAATTAATACTCGTCAACAAATATAATGAATAACTTGGCTTGACATCTTCAGAGGATTAAGAGAATTTTTGTCATCAAGAAATGTTTCCCGATAAAATAAGTCAAGTTGATGACTCAATGAGTAGAATTTACCCTATGTAAGAACATTTTAATCTTTCAGTAAATTTGGTTTTGAGCTTAAAAGAAACAAAATACAAAACTTGTCAATACATTGACTCGTGCGAGATGCACGTGCTGTCCCCTTCTTGTTACAATGAAAAGGTGAACAAATCCCGAATCCATGCAACGATCCAAACAAACTCAGCGACCTCCTCTATTTTTTTCTCTTTGGTTCCCAGTTCTCACCACCGGAAATTTCAAAATGGTATAACATCTACTCAAGTTCCCTTATTGTCTAATCTTGTAAATCATTATTTTAGGGTTTTATGTTTTTTTTTTTTTTGTGTGTGATTGCTTAGTTTAATTTTTCAAACTAGGGTTTAACAGTATCTGTGGCGTTATTTTTTCTGATTTCGTATAGCCTTTCAAGCGTTACGTCGAGATTGGGAGAGTTGCTCTGGTTAACTATGGAGAATGTTACGGTAAACTTGTAGTCATTGTTGATGTCATCGACCAAAACAGGGTAAGCTTTTTATCTCTATAATGTGATTATATGCTTTCCGGTAGAACGGTTTGCGATGGGTTTTACTGTATCATCTTGTTACATAAAAAAAACTCTTGAACCCAGTTAAGGGTAAGTGGCATTTTGGCATGGAGTAGTGTTAAATTAGTAAGATGCTTGATAGCTTGGACATTTGCCAGAGAAATTGTTACGAGGAATGACTCCGTAACTGATCAATAGATAGCTGTAGATTAGATTTTCTTCGATTTAGCAATGAACTTACTAATAACGTATGGTCAATATGCTGAAATAAATCAATGTGACTCAGCCTTACACCTGTATCAAATCTAAATAAGCGGGTCATATTTTAGGGGAATGGAGCGTCAAGAGAAGAGCAGATAGCCACTTGCTTGCATCCTCTCAGGTGGATCCAAACATGAATTGTTGCATGTTTGGTTTTGAAATTTGGTTCCCTTAATTCCTTATTCTTGGTCCTGTGTAATATGGCACATATCAGGTTTGAGTATCAATAAGAAGCAGTTGCACATTCTCCCCTCCCTTTATGTAATGCTTCTACAACCTACTCCTACCTTCGGTGTTTAGTTAGTTCTCTTCAAAATGGTACCCTCTAACTCGTATAATAGCTATAAGGGTAAATAGATGATACTGGGTTATGCTATTTAGTAAGATTAGTCTTCTAGTTTTCTGTTGTCTTAACTAGTTTTCGGCCCCATGGATCTAGAAACACTGGATACCTTGTACTTTTTGGTTTGCACTGTGTTAACCTGCCGATGTTTTGGTTTTTACTTTTTGTGAATGGAACAGGCACTTGTTGATGCTCCTGATATGGTGAGAAGCCAAATGAGCTTCAAGAGGCTCTCGTTAACAGACATCAAGATTGACATTGGCAGAATCCCCAAGAAGAAGGTTTTGATTGGCGCCATGGAGGCTGCAGGCAAGTTGCCAGATTTATTCACGCATTGTTTAGAGAAAGTGTAACTATGTTCACTGCATCTGCCTTATCACTAATCATACTGTTTGTTTAAATGTTGTACAGATGTTAAGAAGAAATGGGAAAGCAGCTCTTGGGGTAGAAAATTTATTGTTCAGAAGAAAAGAGCATCCTTGAATGACTTTGACAGGTTCAAGGTCATGTTGGCAAAGATCAAGGTTTGTCCAACGATTTTTTATTTTCAAATTTGTTTCCTAGAAAGGGTGTTTCGAACCCTGTCTCTATTTTGGTAAAAGCATTCTATGTTGATTTTGCATAATAGATATTGAAATTCAGGGGAGTAATTTGAAAGAACTCCACTAGTTACCCAAATGTTTTGCTTCCATGGAGCTTTTTATTTTATGTTTTTAAAACGGAGCTTTTGAAAGCATCCGTAGCTAGTTAAATACTTTTGGATGTGGCAGAGGGGTGAAGCTATTCGTTGGGAGCTTTACCTGTTGAAGGAACATGCTGCTAGGACAGAGATCGCCATCAGGATCTTGAAGCGGAGGAAGGCTGAGCTGAAGAAGGCTGAGCTGGAGCACCAGGCTGCATAAGTTTTGGATCAGTTATGAAGCTAAACGTTTTAGGAAAGAAAAAGGAGTTTCATATTCGATTCTTAGCTACTTAAAGATTGAACTGCAGTTAGTCTTTGCTTTCTAGCAAATATTTTCTTTTAATTTGTTTAGCTTGCGAAGATTACATTAGATGCTTGCTGATACTCTTGACGGGAGGAAACATGAAAACTAACAAGCCATTTCTGGAAAGGCTTGGGTTGCTTATTGCAAAGCAAAAGAAGAAAGTAGTAAATGAACTGAAATTGCCGAATTTACCAGAGATGATTTTGATTATCAGAATTCCACTAGATATCCAAATGTTTTGCCTCTTAAGATCTGTTCAGTTCTTCCATAGAGTTCTTTTTTATTTTTAAACAGAGCTTTTGAAAGCATCAGTAGCTAATTCAATACTTATGAATGTGGCAGAGGGGTAAAGCTGCTCGTCGGGAGCTCAGGAAGTTGAAGGAAGTGGCTGCTAGGAGGGAGATAGCCATCAGGGTCTTGAGTGAGATGAAGGCTGAGATGGAGCACCAGGCTGCATAAGTTTTGGACATCACTTGTAAAGTTTATGGAAAAAAAAAAAAAGAATTTAGTCGTCGAATTTTGGCTATTTTGTTCTCCTGGTCCTGCCATTTTAAAGATTCAAGAATTACAGTTGTCTGTATATTCGAGTCTTTGCTTTCCAGCAAATTAAAAAAGAAAAGGTAACGGTCTGTGGGATTCGAACTCGCGATCTCCCGCTCCGCAGTTGTAAACAACCTATGATATTGTATATACGGTTGTTGTCTTGCATTCCTATCTTTACCCAAATCTTACTCCACAAACAGAAACAAAATCGATCAAATAAACTTTACCCAAAAATCTTAAAAAATCTTGATCCACGTGTAAACTTTAAAAACAAGCGAATTAAAGTTTAAACGAAACCCCAGAAACACAGTATCATTACGCCCCACCACAAATTCACCCATTAACCAATCAAGTCAACTTCTTAAACAATGCGTGAAAAAACCTCTATATAAATAAAAAAATCTTGATCGTCGCATCAAACTCCCAGTTTTTCTTCTTCTTCTACTCTGTTCTCTTCTCTAGATCCAAATTCTGGAAAGACAGAGTCTGAGAAAGAAGAAAATCTAGGGATTTCATTTCATCATCTTCATCATCGTCAATTGAATAATAATACAATGAGGAGAAATAGACAAGAAACAATGTCAGAAAAGATGTATAGATTTAGAGGATTGATTTTAATAGTATCAGTACCTTTACTTCTAATCACATTTGTTTTGTTTTTAATGCCTCATTCATTTCAAAGTGAAGAAGATGTTATTGTTAATCGTAAAGTAAATCCTGTTACTGCTGGATCTAAATCTTATGCAGTCATTTTTGATGCTGGTAGTTCTGGTAGTAGAGTTCATGTCTATTGTTTTGATAGTAATTTGAATCTTGTTCCTATTGGAAACGATCTCGAACTCTTTGTTCAGGTATCGTTGGATTTTCGTCATTATTTTGAGATTTGGATTTTGAATTGGTTTGGAATTGCATTGAATTGTTTTTTGATTTTGGTGTAGAAAAAACCAGGGTTGAGTGCTTATGCTAGTGATCCATACTTAGCTGCAGAATCACTTCAGTCTCTGTTAGAGAAAGCGGAGAATGTGATTCCGAAGGAATTACTTAGGAAAACACCAGTTAGAGTTGGGGTAAAAATTTACTTCATTTTGTTTTTCTTGGTTGAATTACTTCGTTAATCATCCTTGATACTAATGTTTTCCAAAATTTATTGTAGGCAACAGCGGGTTTGAGGCAATTGAAAGGCGATGCATCGGAGAGGATTTTGGAGTCGGTTAGTGACATTGGTTCCTTTTGATTTTGAAGTTTTTGTTTGTCAGTTCTTATGTTGAGAAATTTGACAAGCAGGAAGTATAATTTGTTTTTCAGGTGAGAGATTATCTCAGAGAGAATAGTACATTGAAATCAAGTCCTGATGCGGTCACCGTTTTGGATGGAACTCAAGAAGGTGCGTTTCAGTGGGTATGTTGTAAAAACACTTCTCTCGTGCTTTGTGATATCATGATTTTTTGGTTTCTTTTTGAACATTGTTTTTCTGGTGTTTGTTTCATTTTCATTTCATGTTTTTATGCTGGACAAGTATGGTAAAGAATCTGTTTGCCTAAACATAAACTCGTGTAGATACTTAATTGAAATTATTGCCAAGCAAATTATCCCGAGGGCTTCAAGTTAACACTCTGAGAATAAATAGTAATTCAACAATGTAGATTTGTAGTTGTATGACATGTTGTCAAGTTTCCATCTGATGGACTTGGTGTTGATACTTGCCCAAGTTGGCATTTCATCCATTTTACCTATGTTGTAAAAGGCGAGCGCCTTTGGGGCTTAAGCGCCAAAAGCCCACTAAGCGCAGGACCAGCGCCTAGCAAAAAAAGGTGCCAAGGCAAGGCGACATGACCATTTTTTTTTCTGAGCGCCAAGGGCGCCCAGGGAGCGCCTCGCCTCGACCAGCGCCTTTTACAGCATAGCATTTTACCTTATGTTTTTATGTTGTTTTATCAGTGTTCTCTTTATATCCTTAATAGTCGTGGCATCAAATTAGATTGTAAGGTTGTAACCTCTCGTTTTTGTAGGTTACGATAAACTACCTGCTAGGGAATTTGGGAAAGAAATATACAAAGACAGTTGGAGTAGTTGATCTTGGAGGTGGATCTGTTCAAATGGCATATGCTATCTCAGCTGAGGATGCTGAAAGAGCTCCAAAACCATCAGATGGGGGTGCATACGTGAAGGAACTGTTTCTTAAGGGAACCAAATACTACCTATATGTGCACAGGTTATCCATCTTACTCGGCAACTACTGATGCCATGGCTTCTAGGATTGTGTATCTTTAGATTTGTTGTGTGGTTGGAGTATGATGTAAGATTTGAGTAGCAAGAAGATTTTTCCTTTCTGGAGCGTTTGAATAACATTTTCAAATGCTTTGGATTTATCGTTGCAGTTACTTGCGTTATGGATTACTAGCAGCTAGAGCAGAGATTCTCAAGGCAGGAGATGGCTCTGGCAATCCATGCATCTTGTCCGGTTATCAAGGTATGCTGTTAACGGTTTCTCAGGCACTCTAGTTTCCACAGTGATTGCACTTTAGTTTTACCCCCTAACAGGAAACAGAAGTTTATAACTTAAATGGCTCTTGCAAATCACTGTTCTCATGGTCAGGAGGACTATGCTTGAAAGAAAGTGGATAACTAATCCCTATCCTATATGTATAAACAGGGACTTTAGCCTTATGTTTTGTCGTACTTATTGTTTCTTTTCCTGCGATTTCCTGAGGAAATAGAAGAACGCCGAGAATCCTGACTGTATGCATGAGACAATTTTGTTACATAAATATAGTATCCTACCTATCCTATTTGACTCACTCTTAAATCCATGTTATGTTTAGTTTGAACGTAAAATGCTTTCACTGCACGTTTTTAAAAGGCTCTGTGTGTAGAAAAAACGTTCGTGATTAATAAACTGATTCCCAGAAACTTAAACATGATAATTACTGCACAGGTCCCTGAGGTTCTAAGGGAAAGTGCCATGCACGAAGCAGGCATACACCTTATATCTTGGTGGATGAATATACTGTAAATATTCTCGTTTGATGTATTTCGACCTGATTCCAGGCTCATACTGAAAAGAAAGTTTTTGAGGGTAACTTTATTCTTTATTTCTCAAGGTTCTTACAAATATGGTGGAGCCGACTATGATGCATCAGCTTCTCCTTCTGGCTCTAATGTGAAGCAGTGCCAGAGAGTAGCCTACAAGGCTCTAAAAGTTGACGAACCAAAGTGCACAGCAATGAAGTGCACATTTGGTGGGATATGGAATGGCGGTGGTGGGGATGGACAGAAAAATTTATTCATTGCTTCATTTTTCTTTGACCGCGCTGCTGAGGTAACAATGGTCCATGACCAAACATACTTGAGAGTTGAGACCACTTCATCTGGTCAAACATCATATGAACACCCGAGGCCCTTTTCTAGTTAGCATCCTAACTTAGATAATATTTCAAACTACAGGCTGGTTTTGTGAATCCGAAACTACCTACGGCTCAGGTTCGTCCCATGGACTTTCTGGACGCAGCTGTACGTGCCTGTTCAACAAAACTAACAGATGCTAAGAGTACCTATCCACGTGTCGAGGCGGATAATCTCCCGTACTTATGCATGGACCTTATGTATCAATACACATTACTCACAGATGGATTCGGTATGTTAAATAATCACAATGTTTATGACAATAGATCCTGATAATCAGTAACTTCACTACATATCCCCCATTCACTCAACTGTCTATATTTCTTTCTACTTTTGTAACAGGGCTAGCTCCAAGGCAACTGATTACATTAGTGAAGCAAGTGAAGTACGGGAATTCCTTGGTTGAAGCTGCATGGCCTCTAGGAAGTGCCATTGAAGTTGCTTCTTCTTCAAAGTGAAGATTGTGACAAGTATGATTCATTATCATTAGCCATTTGTAGACTGTTATATTTTACAGGAAATACCAATTTATAACTTCAAATATACAGCATTCTGTTATTCTTTTTGCTGCAGTACAGGAAATACCAGTTTATAACTTCAAATATACAGCATTCTGTTTTTTTTTTTTTTTTTGCTGCAATACAATCATACAAATTGACCTAATATATCACAGCAATAGAGTTGGACTCATTTCATTTACATTTAGTTCAAGTTACTTAACAAAATAAAACACAAAAATCTACTCGTCTTGCATCGTTATGTAATGGGGAGTTTAATGTCGAATTCCAGTTTCATTTTTCACGTTTGGTTCCAGTTTCCAGGATTTCCTTAGTGATAAGTTCATTTCCGTTTCTTGCTCTAGTGTCTGAAATTCCAACCATAGCACTTAAATTCACTAACTTCCCAGACCAACCTGTTCTGTAATTCAATTCGGGTTGATAATAACGATTGCCAATTGGGAGGGGTCGAACCGTCGAACTCCTCACTGGGTCAGAAATGTGTGAGCACATTACTTTGAATTTGACGTTTGACTTTTGCATCACAATTATTGACTTTATCTGACCAGTCAAACTACTTTGATGCTTCAACGTGCATAGCATGAACGATAAGCTTCGGAAGTTTCAAGACATTTCTTCTTCTGGTACTTTATGGGATAAACTTTAAATTCACCTTATTCAGTACAAGTTAAACTACCAAAAATAACTGTCTCTTTTTATCCTGCAATGTTAGATTTTTCATCAACGGCGGTCATTCATTCAAAAACGAGGGAAAAAACATAGTAAAAAAAGTAATGAAATTTATGCAGTAATTCTTCCCCGTATTATATTAGTTTAATAACTGAACGACACGAGAAGGATAGTGCGATTTCCACGACAAGCAGAATTCTTGGGTTGGGTTTCTCTTCTTCTCTCTGGAAGCTTCAGAAGTAAGCTTTTGTTTTCTTCTTTCTTCTCTTTAATGGAGGGTTTTTTTTTTTTTTTGTATTTCATTATCTGACTTATTACATATCTGAAGCCTACAGGTCTCGACTTCCTTCTATGTTGAATTTATTTTTGAATAGCATTGAATTTCTTATGATGGCCTTAGTGTATGCATGTAACTTACTATGGTGAATGTTTGTGGATTCAAGAAAACCCCATTGCAATAGGGTTTTGAGATTTTGATTTATTGAATAGTGAAACTTTGAAAGAATCTGTTTCCTCCTGTGAAATTGGATTCATGACCTTTTTTTGTATTTGGTTTTTGTGTTTTAACTAGTACTTCTTTGTATATGCAACAGACCAGAAATTCAGTACTCTTGTAGTCTTTGGATTTGAAATTGAACATTGCTGATATGCATGCCCTTGTATTCCACATGATGTATCATGATGCTGTTAGACTGGAAAAATTGCATTTTACAGACATGAAATGTTTCTGGTATACTTCAGGGTGGTGTTCTGAAGAACTTTTCCCGGGGACTGGTAATACCTAAACGGAATTTGTGATTTTGGTCCTTGGGATTCATTCAAATAGAAACTAAGAATTGGTAGTTGTTTAGGTCCATGTACCATGGTAACAATCTTTTGGTTGTTTTGATTAGGAACTTAGAATTGATTTGGATTGGTTGTGACATGTTCTTATGAATAAATAGTTGGTCCGCAAAACACTTCGACTTGTATATACCAGTTGCACAGAGTACTCTATTCAAAATTTCCATCTATCAACTATCATCAGGCATGCTATTCTTTGTAGTTCTACGTATTCTATTATGTGGCATGTGCTTCTTTGAAGATATGCCATCTAAGTTTATTGGATCTGTAGTGGTATTTGTTGGGACTAGTGATTTCCATCTGAGATTTCTTTGGATGGTTTCTTAGGTTTTATATTTGCACCTGCTTAAGGTTTTTCTAAGGCATGCTTCTTATCTTTGGGAGTTTTTTCTTTCTATCTAGCTCATAAAACCATCTACATTGCTGGCGTTTTTTCTTTGTTTGCGACCAGCTGGTTTGATATTGTAATCACATCGTGTGTTGGACTTATAATGTGACCGCAGAAAATTCTTCTAGCATCAACATAGTTCCGCTTGGATATTCGTAAAATGGATGACAGTGGGCAGCATGGTAATGGGAGGCACAGACATGAATCTTGCAAACAGTTTCACCCTCAGGTATGGAAGCAACTAGAGATCCATCTGTTATGGACTCTTTAATTACCTCCTTCTATTCTATATTGTTCTGTTGAAACACTTAAGTTGTGCGAAGGAAAATTATCATTTTATATATTTCAGCACTCATTGGCAAATTGCCAAATACTGATAGTTCGATCCTCCCACTATTTTACTGGTGCAGTTTATGCTTCCCCCACAACTAATGAAGGATGACCAGGCAAGGATAATGAAGTTCATGAGCATCTTAAGTGACAGGGACACTGCAATCAGAGAACGGAATTTGGCTATCTCAGAGAAAGACGCCGCTTTGGCTGAGCGAGATCTAGCAATCATGCAAAGAAATGCTGCTATTTCTGAGAGGAATAATGCAGTGATGGAACGAGACAACGCTTTCGCTGCCCTCAAATACAAACTGAAGTCTTCTGTGATAGGCAGTAGTGTGTCTCCAGCATGCCCCTCAGAGTTTGATATTGCACGTGGAACGACATACATGCACCAGATACAGCACATGCAGCAAAACCCCATGGCCAAAGCTTCATACAATCCAAGGCAGATGCACATACATGACAATACCTCCTTATCAGCTGTTTTGCCGAAAGCTTCATACAGTCCAAGGCAGATGCACATGCACATACATGACAATACCTCCTTATCAGCTGTTTTGCCTGAATCTCCGAAACCTGGACCGGGTGGGAGACCAGTGGAGAACAAGCTCATTTCATCCAGCGAGATGACAGCATCAAAGCCGCCTTCAAGAAAGAGGGCTAAGAGAGAAGGTGAGGGCGCCACAGTTGCCAACACGTATGAGCAGTATATGTGTGGTAATGGGAGCGGTGAAGAGGAGGAAGACCAACAGTGGACGAAGTTGGAGCAAAGAGGGCTAAAACAGGTGAATTTTGACGCCTCTAATATGCTTCCTCCTGTTTGCTCGTGCACCGGTGCCCTACAACAGTGCTATAGATGGGGGAAAGGTGGTTGGCAGTCTGCTTGCTGCACAAAAACTCTGTCGGTGTATCCTCTGCCTGTGATGGATAATAAGCGAAGCTCTCGCATTGGTGGAAGAAAGATGAGTGGCGGCGCTTTCACAAAGCTAGTAAGCCGATTGACTGCGGAAGGTCATGACTTGTCGTTACCACTTGATCTAAAGGATCATTGGTCCAGACATGGGACAAATCGCTACAGCACCATCAAGTAGAAACACAGCAAGCAGGCTTGAAAACAATACAGGACATAAATTAACTTATAGGATGACCCTAATAGTGACGAAGGTGGTAAGATTGCTGAAACTTGTTATCAATGTTATGTGATATGATGGCAAAGATGGTTGCATGCAAGTTTTTGAATAGCAGACGATGAAGTGCAAGGAATATCTGGATCACAGGGGAAGCACAGGTATCAGGTATGAACTATGAAGTGCGAAACAGGAAGGGAAGAAAGTTCAATGAAATAGGGTCCCTCTCTACTGAGATGAACTATACATTTTGTGTTTGTACAAAGTGTGGTGGCGGCTAAGTGTCTTGTCTGAAGTTTCATCTTTTTGTTAGATTAAGAACTGCTAAGTTTCAAAATTTCTATGACAGTTTTCAGTCCTACTTTTTACACAGAGCAAATACATTGAGCAGCAATGAATGTTCGGAGATTCGTATCTCGATCAGGGACCAAATATAAACAATATCATTAATTTCATAATACATGGAACATCTTTGATTCAAGAGAGGAATAAGCTTTCTTTTCTTGTTACAAAGCTACAGAGAGCAGAGGTGGAATTCTTGGTCCATATTGCCTTTGGGAATCCTTGTCTTCAACCAATATTGGAGCTACAAGGAAACAAGTTGCGTACTTTCAACTCACTACCTATCACCTGTTCACTTCTCCTTGAAGTTTAGCAGTTACACAAATATTGAACTGCTAGATGATCATGGTGGAGCTCTTCAAATTTGCCCACTCCGTTAGCCAGCTGTTTGTTATTTATGCTTAACATTAGCTATTGACATTGAATGATCTACTAGACATTCAAGATGAATCATAATCTAACCTCCAACCCGTCTTTAAATTAGATGCATTGCAGTAGTGATCGCTAATAGAGAACACCAACAGGACATAAGTAATTTTAATCACAATTTTTTTTACTGAGTATAATTTCTACAGAATTTTAGGCGTCAGATTTAACATTATCAGCACCTGTGACTAAGACAGGGATAACTGTTAATTTTATCTTGTGCACACCCAATATCAAGAAATCTTAACGAAAAAAGAGACTACCAAAATCTAGAGCGAGCAATTAGACAGTAACCAAGTACTCTTAAAGTTATTAATCCTGATTTTGAGCACAACTTTTTGACTCATCAAGAAGGTATCAACGTCTAGAAATTTATTATGGTAGAAGTATCAGAATTGGCTTTCTAGGCCGCATATCGATCAGTTAGCGCAGAAATTCTGCTCAGAGCCCAGTGCAAACTTCATCATATACTCGAACCAATTAACTAACCCAAAAATTGAAATCAGAACAAACAAAAGCTTAAAGATAATAAATAAAAGTTTGTTCTATCATAAGGATCCTCAGAAAATGCTTATAGCTATCATCAATAGATAATCAGGTCTCAAAGATTACATTACCATCATTGGATCCTTGACATATAAAACAAGGTTTTCTAAAATTCCATAAGAGATACAAACTATATACAACAGAGATTATGAGTTTCTACAGAAACTTAAGTGTCAGATTTAACATTATCAGCACCGGTGACTAAGACAGGGATAACTGTTAATTTTAATTTTCTCATCATCCACATATTCTGTACAACTTAGATGTATCGAACGGAAAAAAAATATTAAAGAATTTCCTATGGAATTTTTCAAAACTACAAACAAAACAATCGAAATCTAGAGCGAGCTAGTAGATATGTCAGAGTATAGAAAAATCAGCATATATATCAGACAGGGATAACTGATTGATTTCAACTTCTCGTCATCCAAATCAAAATCAGAAACTAAAATAAAATAAACAAATAGAGGCATCAGCTCTTCCTATTCAACTGAAAATCACAAAACCCAATCCTTAGATTGAGCACTCAGTTAAAGTCGCAAGTGCTCATCATCTGCCACAATTTCAAAACAGAAATAACTCCTAGAAAGTGATCGGCTAACAAGATCTTAGAGAGAAAAGATGACCACGGTTAGGGTTTTACCTTTTACGAGCAATGTAGATTCTGAAACTACATCTTTATAAGATTTCATTAGGGTTTTTTAACGACCTTAGAACCAAATGGGCCTACTTTCAGGCTCTGTTGGCCCAACTGTTTTCTTACCGTCCAGGCAGGAAACCCAGTAGACTGTCCTCTGTCGGTTATGCTATCAGCCGACCCAGCGTCCTTAAGGGAACGTTTAAGGGCGAGCATGGTCCGGATTGGAGCCGTTTTGACCTCGTCCATATCCAATCTGATATATGTCGGATTTTAAACCGCATCAAATCCAATTTTTTCTATGTATCATTAGCATATTTTCAAACCAAAACATAAAATTGCAGAGTCCTATAACTCTGAATTGTGATGGGTTTGAAGGATGATCCACATTTGGTATTAATGTAAAATTTATGTGGTTCATTAGGGGTGGATATTGAGGGTTTTGAAAAAACGACGAACCATATAGGTTGTTTTCCGAAAGACTTTAAAAAACTTACTAGTGTAGCCATCGGAAGCCAAAGCATTTTCATAGCCAATGGAGATTATAAACTGTTTGATTTTTGCTCTAATTATTTCCTCTGCGCACATGATGTATTGTCGGGATGTTAACCTATGAGGGAATGCAACAATTAAGTTCTCATCTTTCAGTGCATTTGTTGTTGTATATTGGTAACTAAAGTGGTCAAGCAGTAGATGGACAAAGACATTCTTGTCATTAACCCAGTTGTTTTATTGATCGTGAAGTTGTTGCATCTTCGTGTGGAAGAAAGTGGTATTACAATCACCCAATTGCAGCCATTGGATTCGGGATCGCTGCTACCAATAAGTTGTGTGGCAGTAACGCAGGGTCTTATGATAACTAATGAGTTTTTTTTTTTTTTTAGTAGCCAGTACGTCAAGTCGCTTCCGCTTCGGGTAGCATATTGGTGTTTTTCCAATTTAATCTAGGTTGTTTGTTTCTGTTCATTATAGGGAGGCGTCCAATTTGTAAGTATTTGGCTAGTTCTTATGAGATTTAGTTGAAGGTCTAATGAAAGTTCCATGAACTTTAATATGCAAATCGAATAATAACTTGCTCTCAACCTATTCCGCGATAAGTACTTCGTTGCTTGAATTTATAACTCGATCTTTATCAAGTACTAGATTGGACTCAAGATTTATTCTTTGCAATAATTATCATAATACTAAATTCATATAACATTGTCTCAGTAGATACAATATATGGTAGATAACATGAGTAAATTGGATAGTCAGTATTCGCATACCTTTGTTGATGAAGTTCTGGTAGATGTCTCCGTTGTTCTTCAGTATTCAATCTTCACGGTCGATTAGTGGATTATGATACTCGACTACCATGTTTTATTCCTATTCCGAGACTGGCTTTAGTATACTACAAATGAAGATATAACTTTGATAAACTTGACATGTAAAAATTTGTGAGTTTGACCAAGCGATGCTCTAACAACAAACAATTTTCAACAAGAAAAATATCAAGAGAAAAAATTAAAGTTAATCCGACTGGAAAAGAAAATCTTTTAACTTCAGAGTTTTAACTTATAGCTAATTGAGATAATAATATGATTTAAAGAAAGTTCAAAGTTTCACATATATATATAGACAAATCTTTCTAATTGTTTCTAAGTTAATGAACATGCGAAACAAATGAAGTTCAAATAAAATGTGGACCCCAAGGTCTAAAATTAATCCAAAAATCCATTTTCATGTCCAAGATTAATCTTCACAAATCGATGCACATCTGAATCAAAACACCCAAAAACAAACACACCAATACTAATTGGGTAAACTTGTTCCCCTAAATCAGGGGTATGTTTTGTGTTTAAGCTTTATAACCCTTTTTAGACCTCTTGAAATTTCAATTGGCTTTGAGTATGAATGTGGGTCATAAAAAGAAGTTTATGAAATGATATCGTTTGTTAACTTTCATATATAAATGGGTTGATATATTCTTGTATTAGTCATATCTACAAAATTTGAAACATCACATACTGCATGGATATGTCATAAATTCGGTCATGGCGAACTAATTATGGGAACGAGTTGTTGATAGGGTGTTGATTTTGGAGCAATCCTCACCGAAATCCTAAGGTTTGGAT
Organism: Papaver armeniacum; assembly: GCA_023531295.1. Classification (NCBI taxonomy): domain Eukaryota; kingdom Viridiplantae; phylum Streptophyta; class Magnoliopsida; order Ranunculales; family Papaveraceae; genus Papaver; species Papaver armeniacum. The sequence continues at coordinate 360,672 of JAJJWW010012072.1, forward strand.
TTTCCTATCGATTCACCCAACATTTGATTCAACTCATATAAAAAGATAACTGAATCTGTCCTTTTACATTTGTTAAGTTTTGATTTTTTTTTCCAAGTTTACCCCTCCAGCAAAGTTAGTAACTAACCATAGTTAGGCTTTATATTTGGGTTGAGTTGGCGGTGGTTTTGACATCCTTCTTCGTTGTCTCTCTACAGATAGAGTCCAAGCTATTATTCTAAATCAGCAGCTGAAGATCTTATACGTGACAGTAATGGAATATGGGGTTTCGTTCTTGCTGTCCTAATAGGATCTTAGAGAAGAAGAAATACTTGAGTTAATGGGTTTGTGTTCGATTTGATTTTACAGATACATGGAAGTCAAGATACACTGTTGATTAAACAGATTTTGCCGAAATGGTATTATTTTTCTTTGATGGCGGAAGTCGGTGTTTTTTGGTGGAGATTGAATGGGATTTGTATAAGCGATGTTCTTCTTTGTTGCCTTGTGTGTGATCGAGATTTGTATGGATAGAAGATGGGGAGTTCATTGTTTACTAGATTAAACCCCAAAATCAAACCAGACCCCATTAATTCATCTTCAAATTCAAACCCCGATTTATGTGTTGTATTGTATGTAGAAAATTGAATGTGAACCCAATCTTGTTCATAGACGAAATCCCTAAATTTCATCTCCATTTACATCTCAAGAACTGTTTCCATTTGGGTGTAATCCTCTACTTGCAAATGAAACTGAAACATTGGAGTATCCACATATCCATCGTTGTTGCTGCTGGAAGAGGTCCTGAACTCCATCGGCAGAGAGCTAACGATGATGGCGAGTGCCACGTTGTTGAAGTTGCACAACGTCTTCCTTATCTTCTTCTGTGTGCACTCTATCACTATCAATATTTCTCTCGGAACACTAAATCTCGCTCCATAGAACAACAACTCCTTAATATTCAATTACTTTAACAGAAACTGTTATTGTTCTTTGTAATTGAAACGAAAAAGAAATTGAGTTTTCGAGTAGTTTTAAACCGTTAATCTGTTTCTTTGATTGCATTTAAATGAAATTGCTTATCAAGAGAAAGAAAATGTGTCGTTCGGGGTTGTGGTTAAGTTAACCACTTAAAGGACGTTACCGTATTTTACATATGATTCAGAGTCAACCAGGCTTGACCGCTTTCACTCAGTCCGTCAATATTGGTTGACTCATACCTTGTATGTCTATGATGTTTGACTCAAACCTAAGTATTTTGGTGAGGATTACTCTTGATTTTGATGGGCTTTAAATGAGCTAACCAACAGTCTCGTTTCAATAAAATATTTGTAGAGTAGTTACCATAATACTCCCTCCGTCTTTTTTTATTAGTTCGCTTTGAAAAAGTCAAAATATTAAGGAGACCAGAGGAATATCCAAATCCCCCCCTGTTAAATATTATATTATGATTTATTTTTTTAGAAAAAAAAAACATGTGTAGTTCATAAGAAAAATATATATCTAGTTGTTGATGGTGGATTTTAGTTTAGGGCTAAAATTGTAAAACCAAATTTAATACGCTGACATCCTGCAAAGGATAAAGCCGTTTGATAAGTGATAGGTACCTCTTCTCTTTATTAATTCACCTAGAATGGAGCATGTGGCAACAATCCCAAATATTATGTGAATTAAATACACAAAATTCACCTAGAATGGAGCATGTAGCAACAATCCCAAATATTCTGTGAATTTTTAGCATTATTTATAATGCATGATTTGCCTAGTATATCCCGTGTTGTTCATGTAACTCTCATTATTGGTGCGGCATGACGAACTGAGCGTTGCTCTTAGCAGAGTAACACGAATCTCCAAGTGTCAATGGTGAGGCATGCATGAAATACCCGTACATGATACATCTCTCGGTGTGTTATATTAGCCCGATTGAGCATATTTAATTTCCTAAGGGAAATCTAGACTGTCCATATCAGTCAGAAAAAATCACGACCATGCAGGTTGACCGCATGATTTAACCAGCCTAGACGAACCCTAGCATGAGCAGGCTATCACCTTAATGATCACCAACGAGCCTATTTATACCCTAGCCGGTCGAACATTACACTTGACTTCCCAGCGTGCCAAAACGCCAGCCCTAAAGTAGGGTGGCATGGCTGCTTTGGAAGAAGCTCGAACGAGCAAGACCGCTTAAAAACAGGTCTCAAAACGATCATGACCGTCCAACTTCACCGGCCTCGATTGGACCCGGCTTAGATCGCGCCATGAAAGATGGAGGAGGCGCCAACATGCACATTGGCGGGCCCACTCTATCCCTACCCGATCGGTTTTCTCACGACCAAGCCATGGAGCAATGGACGTTTGCTCGAAACATGGATGGCGTGATGCTTTAAAGGCCGCGGAAATTCCACTAGTGTCTTAAATCGATCACGACCATCCAACTTCGCAAGCATGATTGGATGGCTTAGATCACACATAGGACCATGAGACAGGTATGGATACGTTCACCATCGGCCCAACGTGGGCCCCACATGGTCGGCCTCCCAAAGGAGGAGCATAGCCTCGCCAAACCGATCGGCTAAAGTTGCACGCGTGATTAGGCCCAAAACCCTAATTATGGTTTGCGGCATGGTATATGTGTCGTAGATTGATCACGACCATCCATCTTCGCCGGCTCGGATGGAGGGTGTAGATATAGGCTAAGGAGGTCCAGGGAGCATCAACGTGATCACTGCGGGCCCACCTGAGTGCGTGACCGATCGGTCGAAGTGAAGCAGGGCCAGACGCCTCGAAACACGTGCCCCAAAGGTGGCATGCCATGGCCCCCTAAAGTCCTTTGCGGCATATGATTCCTGTCGCAAATCGATCACGACCACTCATCTTTGCCAGTCAAATTAAGTGGCCTAGATCGAGCCTTCATGGGACAAAGAGGTACATGCGTGCAAAACAACAGGCCGCCTCCATGAAGGACCGATCGGTCCCACCAAAATTGGCGCCCATGCTTGAGTTCGATCAAGCCAAAGAGGGATGCTTGCGCACCTCTTAAAACCCTAAAATTCCATCAACGGTCGCAGATTTATGTCGTAAACCATCTCGTCCGTCCAACTTTGCTAGCTTGGTCGGACAGCCTAGGTTGAAAGCTAGACGACCAATGAAATACCTCGATGATCACCGTCCGCCACTCTTCCACATGGAGTGATCGACCATGAGATGGCTCGCCCATACGGCCTCCAAACGATCACTCGAAGATGGTTGGACGTGATGTTGTTTTAAGACGCTTAATCCGCGACTTATTCGGTTAAGCCTTAAAACAGCGATGCTTCACACATATTGATCATATTCGATGTATTACATGCATAGAATATATACGATATTTTATAAATATCGATTTCTTAAATAACTTAGTTATTTAACTTAGCACCGTATGCTACTTCCAGTGGGTCCCACGATCCACTCATTCGAGACATCAAGCATGTCACAAACTGGGGGATACTTACCGGGGTATTGGTCTGGCGGTTTACACCGTGCAGCGTGAAACGCACCATCACAAGAACGTGTCAGGAGGCATGGACGGTTAGCGATGATGGGATAAGTGGGCAAAGATTGATCGTGTGACACTAACACGATCCCACTATTACATCACTCCACTTCCTCCACTTCCTACGAGAGAAGAGGGTTGTGCTCAATGACTTGTATAAATAGGTTCTCCTTCTTATTTCCAGAACAGACAGAAATCAAGTGTTGATACAACGTATCCAGAAAACACCCAGAGCTGATTATTATTGCAAGCCAGTTTGATATTCTGATACAAGTCATAAACAACCAACACCTTCATAATCTCAACACCTTCTTCGCTTCCCTCCCTAAGATGAACCCCATCTCCTTCACTTTGTGACCGAAGCAAGTCTGGAACGGCCATTTCTTGGTTTAGGCCAGAATTGTACAGATTGATCTCTCGAATCAAAAAGCACTCCCGTGCAGTGCATTTGTTTAGGGTTTAGATTCTTTTCTCATCCACACACACCCAAATTTACCTAAACCAGCAGAAACAGTTTTCACCCACAAACAATTGACGACCACAGTGGGAGATTAATCTCTCGGTTGTGAAGTTAATTTCTTCAATACCCAATCCCATTTGGCTGATTTCAAAATGGTTGGTCTTAGGACTCCCCCAACAATTTAAAATCCCGGCCGAAGTTCCTCCAATGAAGATACCCCTCTTCCCAACGGTGTATCTGATGGTGTAACCAGAAGAATCCCAACATTGATCGAGTTAGCACGAGTGCAGGAGATTCACACGAAGAACATGGACCTGATCAAAGAAATAATAAACGGCATACTCGATCTCCTCGTCAAGATAACATCAGATATGAGCGGTTCTCCTGTCACGGAGATTTTTACATTGGGACTGATCCTCGCAACGATCCTCCTCAAGTCAATAGTTTCACTATGAACCAGAGGCCGGTGGATCAGGAAGCGGTTTCTCTTGTGGAAAGCTTATGCGAACTTTTACACCTTTCGAAGAATCAGCGGGCGGAGACGTTTGTTGCAATCAACCATATAGCCCTGGACGTGCATTTAACTCCTTTACGTCCGGAAGCCTCAAAAACATCAGAGATGTCTGTGAATAATGTTACATTTACAGAAGAAGACATGATGGCGGAAGAAGGTCATAATCGGGCCCTACACGTTACTGCACGAATCAAGGATTCGGAGTTCAAGAGGGCCCTCATCGACACGGGAGCGTCTTCGAAAGTGATTACTCTCAAGACACTCAGGACGGCCAAGGTTCGCCCAAGCAAGATCATGCGACTGCCTACCACGATGACAAAATTTTGAAGAAAATCAAACCAACACGTACGGGTATGTAAATCTGAATTTGTCAGTAGAACCCGTCCAATTGAAGGTGAAATTCGAAGTCATAGAAAAGGAGCCGGGATACCATATGATACTGGGGAGACCATGGCTTCATGACAATAGGATCGTCCCATCGACGTATCACCAATGCCTGAAGACCATGCTGAATAAAGAAGTCGTTCGTATTCCTGCATCATTGTCTCCTTACGCACCAATATGTGGAGTTGAATTGTTTGAACCAAGAGAGGCTCCGCGCGAAGAATCAGACAAAGTTCATTGCATCCCACTCCCCACGTGGGCGTCAATCTAGGAGGAGGACCGACTTGCATCATTGAAGACTAAGCCCCACGATGCATCTTTGCTGACAAGACGTACCAATTCTTCTTCATCATGTGAAGCCACGACCCACGCTCACACTAAGAGGGAGCGAACTTTTGTGGCGAGCCGTGATCAGAAAGGGAAAACCGTGTACCTTTTAGCAATTAGCAGGGGAGACTGTTACCCAGTCTCTCCGCCCAGCGGGATGCTACAACAACAAGAAGAAGTGCTAGATGATCCACGACAACTGCAAGATGGCACCAACTCTACGACTGATGAGCTCAAAATCGTTAACGTCGGGAATGAGGAATCTCCTAGGACCATCTCCATCAGCTCAACCTTGTGTACGGATGAAAGCACGAAGCTCGTGGAACTTCTCAAAGAGTACCAGGACATATTCGCTTGGACGTATGAAGAAATGCCCGGTTTAGACGAAAAATTGGTCACCCATCATCTACATGTCATACCTGGATCCAAGCCGGTTAAACAGTCTCCGAGGCAGTTCAGACACGAGATCAGGTGCTGCGTGGATTTCAGAGACTTGAACAGATGCTGCCCCAAAGACGATTTTCCTCTACCTAACATCGACATGTTAGTGGATGCCACCAGCGGACACGGCGTGTTCTCCTTCATGGATGGATATAGCGGCTACAATCAGATAAGGATGTATGAGCATGACGCGAGTAAGACAACTTTTTGAACTCCTCTCGGAAATTTTTATTATACAATAATGTCATTCGGTTAATGCCGGTGCAACGTATCAACGCGTTATGATGGCAATCTTCCACGACATGATGCATAAGCAAGTTTAAGTCTACGTTGATTATATAGTAGTCAAATCAAAAGCTCGGGCGGCCCACACAAGAGTCTTACGAAAAGTGTTCGAAAGGTGACTGCCGAGGGAATCAAAGTGGACCCATCCAAGACCCAAGCTATCCTCACGATGCTGCCTCCGCGAACTGTGAAGGAATTCCAAAGCTTCATGGGAAAGGTGAACTACAGTTTTATACCTGGTTTAGCCCAGCTTGTTGCTTCATTCACCCCTTGCTGAAGAAAGGAGCAAGTTTTGTCTGGACCGCACTACAACAGGAAGCGTCTCGGAAGATTCAACGAACATTGCCATCTCCAAATCATCATAAAGGTTTGCCTATTATGTCGGCCGTCTGAGGAGCGAGCCGGGACATCTTCAAATACGTTTGGAGCCGACACCTCAAGGGGAGCAGCCTCAAGAAGATAACGATGTCCGCATCATCATGTCGAGAAAGAATCCGCATCTTGGGCGAATCACTCTGTCAGGACTTAAGAGGAATGGTTCAAATAAACAACAACATCCAAATGATTATGTCAAGAGGTCCCGAATTCAGATCCGGAGGGTCACGATCCAAATGTGACCGAACAACAAGTGGTGTAATTGTGTATCAATAGGATGGTACACGACTATCGTGCTTTGTCGAAGAACCCGCGCTTTCGAGACATCCTCGAACTCCGTCAAAGGCGATAAACGCTCGGTTGATAAAGACCTTCCCTATTTAGAAAGAACAAGCCTGCCAAAGAATGAAGAGCCTCATGATGTTCATGGAAGCATACATCTCACCAACATGCAATACAACCTTGACCTTCAGAAGCAGGGCCATTTGCAAAGAAGAGGAAAACCACCGAGATACAACATCCTGCGCTTCCAAAATCTCCAACTCCAGTACCACATGCGCGGCTGCCACAATGATGAAACAACATCCAAGATATTCCATATCTGTATCGACGGCAGAAATATCAATGAGAGACGCTTTCAGAATTTCTTCCCCCCGTAGAAGAGGTAGTTGCGTTACCAAAGGAGATTGCACCTGGGACTTAAGAGGTACATACAGATTCTCCATGAAAAGAGCTTCATCATATTTGTAGAACCTATTAGTTAAGTCATTCGCATGAAGGAACTTCCCTACTCCTCAAAGACACGATCCAAAGATGATAATGGCAAAGGAGTGTGACTGGGGACTGCTTAGCACTGCCCATCTCAAAGATGGTGAATTTAGAGAGATGCAAGCACGCTATCATTATGATTCCAAGATGTCCAAATACGAGGATATACTCAAGAGAGCGGAGACGTATTGTCAAAGATCGAGTGATATTCCCGGACGCCATGAAATGCAATGCGAGACGTAAAGACGGCCTCATGAACCCATCATAACAACGTCTATCAAGTCGAAGGCTCAGTAGATACTCGTGGGCAGGGGACTGTCTCCCTATTTTTCATTCCATGAGGCAACATCAAGGAATCTATCGGTTCCATCATTAGCTTTTCCCTCTAATAACGAGACAAGCTCTACCACTATATGAAGACTGCCAATCTCGAACTTCACCATAGCAACAACCACTGCGGACAGAGGTAATTCGAACTTCTGCATATTTTATTTTCCCATGGAGAAGTAATAGAGTCACGGAGGAGAGATGGCGATATCTTTATGGTAAACTCACCGACAATACAAGATAGACCATATAAATCACGCTTGGGGACTGAGGCTCAGCATGAAAATCCTTCGCCGTCAGTCAAGTACTTCTTCAGCACATGAAATTCGCAAGGGAAAATTGAACTGAAGAAGAAGCCGCTTCAACGCTCGCCAGGAGAAGCCTCTTCAATGCTCTCTTCAGAGGAAGTCGCTTCAACGCTCTCTATCCAGGGTCCGCCTCGACGTTCGCTTCAGAAGATGCTTCAACATCTCTCCAGGATCCGGTTCGATGTTCGCTCCAGAAGCCGCTTCAACGCGCCTTCCGGAAGCTACATCAATGTTCTCTTTGGGAGATGCTTCAACATCTTTTCAAAAATTGCATCAGCATCCTTTTAAGGATATTCCTCATGATAGGGTCGTCCACATCAGAGTCGAGGATTATGACATAAACTGACATCATGCTAGGGGAATGCTTACCTAGACGCCTCTTGAACATGACATGTTCCAAGGACAGGACGACCCATCTCTCCAGGTAACATCTAACTTTTTCTCATAAGTTTTATCTTTATTTGTCACCATCTCATGCCTACCCCATAATAATGCAACCATTATGTGCTAGGCAGGGGACTTAATGTTGATGGTGGATTTTAGTTCAGGGCTAAAATTGTAAAACCAAATTTAATACGCTGACATCCTGCAAAGGATAAAGCCGTTTGATAAGTGATGAGTACCTCTTCGCTTTATTAATTCACCTAGAATGGAGCATGTGGCAACGATCCCAAATATTCTGTGAATTAAATACACAAAATTCACGTAGAATGGAGCATGTAACAACAATCCCAAATATTCTGTGAATTTTTAGCATTATTTATAATGCATGATTTGCCTAGTATTTCCTGTGTTGTTCCCGCATAACTCTCATTATTGGTGCGGCATGACGACCGAGCATTGCTCTTAGCAGAGTAACACGAATCTCCAAGTGTCAATGGTGAGGCATGCACGAAATACCCATACAGGATACACCTATGGGTGTGTTATATTATCCCGATTGAGCATATTTAATTTCCTAAGGGAAATCTAGATTGTCCATATCAGTCTCAGAAACAATCACGGCCACGCAGGTTGACCGCATGATTTAACCAGCCTAGACGAACCCTAGCAGGAGCAGGCTATCACCTTAATGATCACCAACATGCCTATTTATGCCCTAGACGGTCGAACATTACACTTCACTTCCCAGCGTGCCAAAACGCCCAGCCCTAAAGTAGGGTGGGTGGCGTTTGAAGAAGCTCGAACGAGCAAGGCGCTTAAAACAGTCTCAAAACGATCATGATTGTCCAACCCGGTGGCCTGATTGGGCGGCTTAGATCGCGCCATGAAAGATGGAGGAGGCGCCAACATGCACATTGGCGGGCCCACTCTATCCCTGCCCGATCGGTTTTCTCACGACCAAGCCATGGAGCAATGAACGTTTGCTCGAAACATGGATGGCGTGATGCTTTAAAGGCCGCGGAAATTCCACTAGTGTCTTAAATCGATCACGACCATCCAACTTCGCAAGCATGATTGGATGGCTTAGATCACACATGGGACCATGAGACAGGTATGGATACGTTCACCATCGGCCCAACATGGGCCCCACATGGTCGGCCTCCCCAAAGGAGGAGCATAGCCTGCCAAACCGATCGGCTAAAGTTGCACACGCGTGACCGGCCCAAAACCCTAATTAGGGTTTGCGGCATGGTATATGTGTCGTAGATTGATCACGACCATCCATCTTCGCCAGCTCGGATGGAGGGTGTAGATATAAGCCCCGTTTGGGATTGCTTTTTTTCAACCAAAAACACTTTGTAACAAACTTGTAACAAACTTTTACAAAAATTGTGTTTGGTAAAAAATTTTCAAAGTGCTTTTGGAGAGAAGCACTTTCATTTTAGGCTTTCGCTTTTTAAAAGCTACTCAAAGACTAGCTTTTAAAAAGTAGTGTGGCAAGTGGACCCACATAATTCGACATTTAACTGATTCTCTATTTTAACCTTGTTAATTTATTATAAAGACAAGTTTTACCCTCAAATATTGTACATTTGACATTATTATTCTAATTTCATTTAATTTCTCTATTTTTTAATTTTTTATTTAAAATAATAAATACAATAATAATTACAATAAAATAATAAAATAAAAATATTACACAGGGCTTTTGGTTGGCAACCTAGCAACAAGCTGGGCCCCAACACCTCTTTGAATAGTAACACAAAAAATGAAACTACCAAAGCAATAAAATAATAAAAATTTAATAAATATTAAAATGAAAAATGAAAAAAATAATAAATTTAATAAATACATTTTTTGAAAAAAAATATTTAAAATAATAATATTTTCATAGCAAACCATAATCATAAATTTTTTAATTAAATAATAAAAACAATTAAAAAATTAAAAAAAAAATGTTACTTATATTTTATTAAATATATTAAAATTAGAAATATAATTTATTATAATAAATTATATTAAAACTAATTTTTGAAATATGTATTTTCGTCATTAACTACATCACCAGCACTTTTAAATACCAGTTTACCAAACAGAATTTACAGTTTGTTAATTGCACGGTGCTTTTTAAATTATAGTTTACCAAACATCATGCAAATTTATTTCCACAGCACAGCACAGCAACGCACATCACAACACAACAGAAAAGCGCTTTCTAAAATTCACAGCAATACCAAACTAGCCTATAGGCTAAGGAGGTCCAGGGAGCATCAACGTGATCACTGCGGGCCCACCTGAGTGCGTGACCGATCGGTCGAAGTGAAGCAGGGCCAGACGCCTCGAAACACGTGCCCCAAAGGTGGCATGCCATGGCCCCCTAAAGTCCTTTGCGGCATATGATTCTGTCGCAAATCGATCGGTTCACTCATCTTTGCCAGTCAAATTAAGTGGCCTAGATCGAGCCTTCATGGGACAAAGAGGTACATGCGTGCACAACAACAGGCCGCCTCCATGCAGGACCGATCGGTCCCACCAAAATTGGCGCCCATGCTTGAGTTCGATCAAGCCAAAGAGGGATGCTTTTGCACCTCTTAAAACCCTAAAAATTCCATCAACTGCTGCAGATTTATGCCGTAAACCATCTCGTCCGTCCAACTTTGCTAGCTTGGTCGGACAGCCTAGGTTGAAAGCTAGACGACCAATGAAATACCTCGATGATCACCGTCCGCCACTCTTCCACATGGAGTGATCGACCATGAGATGGCTCGCCCATACGGCCTCCAAACGATCACTCGAAGATGGCTGGACGTGATGTTGTTTTAAGACGTTTAATCCGCGACTTATTCGGTTAAGCCTTAAAAAATGATGCTTCACACATATTGATCATATTCGATGCATTACATGCATAGAATATACACGATATTTTATAAATATCGATTTCTTAAATAACTTAGTTATTTAACTTAGCACCGTATGCTACTTGCAGTGGGTCCCACGATCCACTCATTCGATACATCAAGCATGTCACAAACTAGGGGATACTTACCGGGGTATTGGTCTGGCGGTTTACAGCGTGCAGCGTGAAACGCGCCATCACAAGAACGTGTCAGGAGGCATGGACGGTTAACGATGATGGGAGAAGTGGGCAAAGATTGATCGTGTGACACTAACACGACCCCACTATTCCATCACTCCACTTCCTCCACTTCCTACGAGAGACGAGGGTTGTGCTCAATGACTTGTATAAATAGGTTCTCCTTCCTATTTCCAGAACAGACAGAAATCAAGTGTTGATACAACGTATCCAGAAAACACCCATAGCTGATTATTATTGCAAGCCAGTTTGATATTCTGATACAAGTCATAAACAGCCAACACCTTCATAATCTCAACACCTTCTTCGCTTCCCTCCCTAAGATCAACCCCATCTGCTTCACTTTGTGACCGAAGCAAAGTCTGGGAACGACCATTTCTTGGTTTAGGCCAGAATTGTACAGATTGATCTCTCGAATCAAAAAGTACTCCCGTGCAGTGCATTTATTTATGGTTTAGATTCGTTTCTCATCCACACACACAAATTTACCAAAACCAGCAGAAATAGTTTTCACCCACAAACACTAGTAATTTCATCATTCTTAGAAATGTTTAAAATAAAATCAAACCAAATATTATTACATATATTTATTGTTATCTTTAAAGAATCTAACATTTGTAGTTATATTTTTTCTAAAAAAGGAACGAAGATAAATAAGAAAGATATATGGACTTGTTTGTTTGTTTACATAGATACGGTTTATGATTTTAGATTGGGTTGTATTGAAATTATTGTTATAATAATAACAAAAACTAGGGTATATTTGATAGTTTAATGAAAAAAGTTCAATATAAACAGAAGTTGACAACTATTTTAAGACAGGTGAAAATAGTTCAATATCAACCTTGGGTACTAATTCACCCCTAGTATGAGTTGTCTTCTTACAGTACAACTCATCACAGGCTCACAAGCTCATTAGTTAACTACTAATCCTAACACACTATAGCACAACAAAAACAGAACCAAAGATAAACATGCTTGACATGAAAATTAGGGGTTTCATCAACACCCTAGCAATTTAATTTAGAACATCAAAGGAAACAATTAAACACAAATTAATTCTAGTTTGGTGCACTGGCTAATCCAGGCATGACTTTTCACATACACTGATAAGCCCTATTTATACATGCAAACCCAACACTCCAATTCGAAAATAAATCTCAACCCACTCACCCAAAACCTCTGAATTGTTGTCGGCTCTGTGAATTCGGCTCTCAGAACTCTTTAATTTGATTTTCCCCAATTTGTGAAACCCTAACCCTAACTCTTCCTATCTCTCACTTAGCCTCTAGGGAAGAAGCTATGGAAGAGATAGAGGGATATTAGGAGGCTGAGACGGCGGAGGCGTGTGGTGTCGGTGTCGGGGAAGGAGATGGTGGTGGGCATGCGAGCTTGGTCGGGGGAGAAGAGAGGTGGAGAAGCTCTGCAACTATCGGGTGAAGGAAAAAGAGAAATGAGGGTGAGTTTGGATCGGTTGGTGAAGATATAGGCGGCTTCGATGTTAGGCGATCGCTTGAAGTTTGATGAAAGTACATGTAGCGACCATTAGATGCGAGTGTAAGATCTCACGGCTCGGGATAAGATGGGCTATGGATCGGGTTATGGGCGGGTCTTGGACTGCTCAAGCCCATGTTTTGTAAGTTGGGTTGCCTCTTGTTGGGTTGCAACTGATGCGTGCGCGGGCTTTGGCTTTCTGCTCCATAGACGCTCGCCTCCAATTTTCTGCTCTTTTGGCTCCTTAATTTCTCCGAGCTTTATTTATTATCTAAAAACACAAAATTAATTAGTACAAATTTTTATTCTTGAAAACAAAGAAAATACAGAATCTGGGATAATATCTGATTTCTGAGCACAAAAGATGAGTTAAATGCCAATAAATAGATGTAGAAATATGCAATATTTGGCACTCATCAGTGATTCCAAAGCAAGGGTAAATTAGTGAAAATTGGGGGAAAATACTAAAACTATCATCTAATTTGGAACACAAAAGAAACCCTAAAAAAGCAAGTAAATTGGAACGGAGGGAGTATTTATTTTGATATCGTTTCATGTTCGATTGGAAAATATTCATAAAACCGTAACTCTCTATACATAAAGAATAAATTGGTGATATATTTATATCATATAGAAAGGCCAAAGTTTAGGGGTCGGTTATGCGGAGTTTGAATCTCCATGAAAGAAATCAAAGGATAACGGTCTGGTTGGCAAGCTATGCATATCCCAAAGATAAGTTCCTGTAACAACTTATGTCCTTTGTTCCTATTTTTATATTTGAAGTGTTATTATTCGTATTAGTTATTTTTTTCAATTAATTAATGAGGCGGTTAGTAAAGTTAATGATATACTCCCTCCCGTCTCTAAAAGATAGGCAGGTTTGTGTGTAAATTTACACACAAACCTGCCTATCTTTTAGAGACGGAGGGAGTATATGACTTAAAAGCGTGATGCGGCCATCATCATGGTTGGTGGATGGATGAATTTTGGTTATTAATGGACTCGTCTCCTAGTTTTTTCTGTAATAGATGGTTATTACTTACGAAGTCGGTAATAAAGTAGATGTGAATGAGGTATACAACATAAGTTGTTGTTGTGTTCAATCATGTTTGATAATATTCTTCAGAAAGCTTAGTTCTTGTATGAGTCGCGTGTTATGAGGTATTTTACCTTATGAACTTTTCGAGATCACTGATGTGTTCGAGCTATAATAGCTTTGGTTTTGATGATAGTTGTACATACAATCCGTGGTCCATTTTCATGCTGGTTTGTAGTTTTCTAAATTTCATTCTCAATATGGTTAGTATACATTTATATATATATATATATATTCATTTTTACCAATTTTTTTTTTTGATTGTGTTTCCCCTTTACTCTCTCTTTATGCTCAATCCTACAATATGTTGGGCAGTTGGATCCTTGCCAGATGATTCGCGAAATTGAATATTTGCTAAAAGGGCGCCATATGACTCGGCGCGGAGGGATCATAACACGATATTCAGGAAGTACTAGTGATGAGTGCCAAATAGTGCATATTTATACACCTTTTTATTGGCATTTTACTCATCTTTTGTGCTCATAAATCAGATATTATCCCAGATTCTGTATTTTCTTTGTTTTCAAGAATAAATATTTGTATTAATTAATTTTGTGTTTTTAGGTAATAAATAAAGTTCGGAGAAACTGAGGAGCCAAAGAGCGAAGAATTGAAGTCGAGCATCTATGGAGCAGAAGGCCAAAGCCCGCGCGCGTATCAGTCGCAACCCAACAAGGAAGACATGGGCTTGAGCTAGCCATGACCCGGATCCGAACCCGCTCACTCTGAGCCATTGAGATCTCCCTGAGCTACATCCAACGGTCGCTCCGCCTTGCACATCAACGTTTGATGCTCCCGCTCAACACCAGTTACTCCGAGCCGTCTCTCAGCCGTTCAGATCGTAGCCGCTTCATCCAACGCTCGCTGAGACCTCCTCATCGTCAGTCGATGCACCCGCTTAACACCGAAGACCTCTATACCTATACCCTAGTCGACCCACTCCATTTCATCTTCATCTTCTCTTTCTTCTTCCCTCTCCCTCACCCCGACAGAGCAGAGCTCTGCTCTTCCTCCGCCACCATCTCTCCATCTCTGACAGACGCACCATCCCCATCATCACCCCATTACTGCTCTCCGCCTCATCCTAGCATCAACCTTCTCCATCCATAGCTTTTACCATAACCTAGAATCTAGGATTGAGGCGATTGAAGCTAGGTTTTTCACCAAACCTCATGCATGGTCAATTGGAGGTCCGAGAGCCGCACAAGTAAGGAGAAGACGATTGCAGTATGGGTACTTTGTCTTTCATTTAATTTTCTGTTTTAAAATTAGGGTTTGGTATTTTGGGAAAATTGGCATGTATAAATACAAGTGAAGCGAGTTGATACAAAGGCATGCACAGGCTAGCCCGGTGCTTCAATTAGGTTAATTTGTAGTTTATTTGTCTTTGTAATGTCTTAATTTTATCAGCTAGGGTGTTGTTGAAACCCTAGACAATATGTTGAGTTATTCATATTTGTGTTGTTGTTCTTCTTGAGCTTGATTAATAGGATAATAAGTTAGCTAGTAGATCAACTTCTCTGTGATTGGGTGGCATCTTTGTAAGAAGACGACCAATACTAGGGAGAATTAGATAAAGTAGTTAACAAATTCTCCATGTGAGACTTTCAGGGGAAGAATGTATGTGCTTAATGAGATATGAATAATGCTTAGTAATTGGCTATGGAACCCGTGATAGAGTGTCTTGTAAGAAGACACTCTATACTAGGGGAATTAATGCGATTAGTGATCCATTATTCTTTAGAATCTGCCTTAGGAATGTATAAGAACACAACATTAAGTGAATTACCTTAGCATAGGGTCAAGGGGTGGAAGCAACTTCCTAGCATTTTCCAATTTGTCACGGTTATTTGATACCTTAGCTTAGAAAGTCACTTCACCTCAGCCGTATCGGCACAAACATGTTGTTACATTTCACTTGAAACTCGTCTAGAGCAAGCCTTAGATCATACAAGAGCACCACAAGTCTCTGTGGTTCGACCCGTACTTGCCGCGTCTCCAATAGACGCCGTGCACTTGCGGTATAACAAGTAGGTCATAAATATACACATCTTCCGAGCCTACCAAGTTTTTGGCGCCGTTGCAAAGGGGGCGTGCCTTGTTCATTGGCTCGCTTCACTATTTTTCTTTACTACCCCTGTATATATGCATTTGCATCATAGTGCAACTGAGCTTTTGGTTTGAATTTTTCTGAGTTTTTAGTCTCATCTTGCATACATCATCTTACTTTTGCATATTTTTGCTTGTAATCATCCTATTTTTCCATTTGCTAACATCTTTGTTTCTCCATATTTTTTTTTGCTCAGCAAGTTTTTTGAGTCTTATCACATTTTTGCTCTGCTAATTTGCCTTTGGCACTTTAACAACAGTTTGAAGCAGCAGTTTATAGCTTAGCTGCTTTGCTCTTGCTTTGGTGGTTGGCCTTTGAGCATCACCAAACCCCAATTTAGTCCAATCCCATCTAATCCAAATATTCCTAGCAGGAAAGAACAGCAGCTGAGCATAGTTGCAGCAGCACAACCATCTTGGCTGCACAGGTTGGTGACTCCACCTACAATCTTCATTTTGAATGCTAAGCTGCCATGTTTGCATGATCCGAAATGTTGTATATATAGCTTGCTCCACCCGACTTGCAATCTTGCATGATCCGAGTGAGATTTTCCCCGCCTAAGATTTCACCCCTGCAACTAGGATAGATCATCAACATCCTGGAATTTGCAAATTTTAAGTTTTTGAGTCTTTGGGCTGTAGCTTGCTTTTACGAGACTTTGCATATCTGTGCACCATCTCGGATTTTTGCAAAGCCCTATCATTGCCCCGCAACTTTACTTGTGATATCTCAATCTTGCAATATTGTGTTATATCTCCCCGCTATATTCTTGCATGCTCTTAGTTGGAATTTTGCAAGCTGTCTTGTCCTTGTTTAATTTACCAGCTGGGTAAATGCTGTTCTGTTTGAGTAAGATCAGTTTGAGGGTTTGCTGAGTGAAAAATTTGAGAATCAGCTGAGAGTTTTGTGGGTGTTTTGTGATTGAATTGTGAGAATTTGGCTGAGATTTGGCTGGACTGCTTTCCTGCCAGATTTGAGCAATGAAGCTCGGTGTTTGAAAATCTAAAAATTTTGCTTGATATCAACTACACTTGTTGACTCGAGTGAGTGAGTGAGGGTTGAATAGAAAACTTTGACTCGGGTGAGTAAAAGTACGAGCGGAGAGTCGAGTGAGTGAACTGGTTCTTATTCACCGAGTTGAATCGCCGAGTTGAGTTGACTCCTGAATCATTGAGTCACCTAACTCGGCCGATTTACCGAGTTGAATCGGTTTTCATTTTTCAACATAATTTGGGCCGTGCAGACTACTAGACCGAACCCATTCCAACAGGGTTGTGCATCGACCCACATACACGGTCATTCAATTCACGGCTGCACTTGTTCATCTAACTTGGGCTCGCAACAACTAGGTTCTACACAACCACTAGGCTTAAAGCAAACTCAAGCCCACCTAACTTAGCCTTCTTAGTTGGGTTTGTGCAAGACTCAAGCCCACAAAACCAAACCAAAACCCACATAAACCAAACTTTCCCAACAAAACCAAATGAAACCCAATAAACCAAACCAATCCCACCAAAACCAAACTTAGTCCACTTAACTGGGCTTTGAGTTCAATTTGAGTTGATAAATCATGTAGGGATTTTGAGTCCGCATCCGGGATGGAACCAAATCCATTAGAGAGCTTGCTTACGGGCACGCTTCACAGTATGAACTCCCCACATACCATAGTGATTTTAGGGAATATTATGAGCCTTCTCAGGGCCCTGACCTCACATACCCTAATCATTATGAGCCCATGTATCATCCACCACAGGTTGAGAATGAACACTTTCCTCATACCCAGTCATCACTTCTAGATCAATTAGAAGCTCAAGTTTCTAATTGATCACATGAGCGATCTGTCAAATCTAATTCCCCTAGGCAATATGAAATGCATGCTTGCACCTTATGTGGTGGCTTAGACCACCTGTAAAATCTTTATTATATTTTGCATGCTTTTAGACAGTCAGGGAAAACCATGATAATCAATGTACGAAGTATCTAGAAGTGACTATTGGGACCATAATCAACCTTGCACACATGCATGGGGAGATGAACAATTTTATACTCCCCCAACTCCTAGTTTGCAATCAATAATGGAAACACTCATGGAGGAAAAGGCTAGGCTTGAAATGAATGCAATGCATGACCATCCACATAGCAACATGTCTAAGCATCCATTCTCTAGTGAACCTTTTGCACAACCACACCGAATATGAACCTAATCTAGAGGTACATGAGTACACTAGAAATGCTACAATTTTGAATGGGAGATGACTTTTTGCTATGATGATGATGATGATAAATATGATATGTTAGAAGAGCATGTGCATGCCGACAATATGATGGATTCTTTTGGTTCGTGAGACGTTAGGCGTCTCTTCCGTGAACCCTATGAATGATACTTCTTCTAACATTCATACATGTGATCTTAACTATGAGCTTAGTTTTGTGAAATTCTTGAGTGAATGTGAGCATGCTACACAACTTGTTTGTGACTTAAGAAAGGATGAATCTTACGTTGACACTAATGTTCTTACGGATCATAATATTATTTTTGTGTCCGATTCCCGCCCATGTCACAATATGTTGCTTCCTCTGATGAATTTGACATGGAAATTGATGAATTATCCTGTGAAAATGAACATGATTTACCCACTTCTGATCTTAGGAAAGTGTGTGATGGTGCAAATGATTTTATAAATGAAAACAACTTAGATGTACCTAACCCCTCTCCTGAGTCACAAATTGAAACTCCTCCACCAAACCTAGGTGTAGTTTGTAACAAAATTGCAAAACCAACTTTTCTAAGAATGCCTAATTTAGGCCTAGAGCTTTGTGCTTCCCAAGTCCTCTTGGACTATTTTGCATCAAAGTATAACACTTTTAAGGAACCACAGTTGGAATGTGTATATCCCGCTCAGTTCTTAGCAAAACTCATTTTGAGTTAGACCTTTTGCATGATGTACCTTTAAAATTGCAAGATTTTGTGCTCTCAAACACACTCGTTGACAAGTTTAGGTTTGGGGGAAACTTCTTTCACATTTTGCGGTCTTACTTGCACTTTCATGTTATATTTGTGTAAGACTGTTGATGTTTGTACATATTGTCTTTTGGGTTGATCCTCAACTCTTTAGACTGTTGGTATATGGTGACTTTTCATTGTATATAATCCAAGAGGACTTGTTAAATTTTCTTTTCTTGAATCGGTTGAGTCTTCTTGTACATATTTTGTGCTAATCCGATATGATCTCCGCTGAGAATGTTGGATTCTAGCCTTGACTAAAGAAGCTCAACCTTGCTCCCGCCGACATACCGGTAATCTCTTCCCTTTTCTCTTTTCAGCATAGTTCTCATGGTATGTGACTGTTTAAATTTTTCCTATCTGTTGACACATTGAGGACAATGTTTGATTTAGGTTTGGGGGTGCATTTGCATTTAGAGTTTTTAGTCTTTTATTTTACCTTTTATTATAAAAAAAAAAAAAAAAAAAAAAAAAAAAAAACCCTTTTGTAAAAAAACCTCCAACTTTTAGAGATTTTAGAGTCACTAGCATGCTTCTAGCTATGTTTACATAGAGAATCGACCGAAATAATGAGAAATTGGAAGTACCTAGGAGAACACAATCGGGTTTCTTAGTTGATTAGAGTGTTAAAGTTGGATTTAACCATACCGGGAGAGCGAATTAGGTGTCTTGTTTAGATATTGGTAGTAGAATTGTGATCACCCATAGTGGAGACTACCCATTTTACATCAAGTGAGGCACCAACCTTCAATTCTTTGCAACTTTCTAGAAAAGATGTTAGAGTGTGTGTCACCGTACATCAATTCCGGGTAGGAACGGTGAGCTACCCAACTTCGTACCAATTTCAAAGACTACTTTTGATCTCTTGAGTGCTAGTTTTTGTCAATCATGAGGGTGACGTCTAAAGATGAAAACTCCTTCTAAATATCGATTTGCGGTTAGCATCACTCTCTCTCTCAATCAGCAAGACCCATAGAAACACATCATCGTCAACAAACGGAGCAAGACGTAATATTGAAAGAAAAGTTGATATAGTCCAAGGTTTATTATGCAACAAAACAAAGAAAAGAAAATAGGATGAGAATGATCAAGTTTGTGAAAAATTGAGTTTATCGTTTATTGTAAAAAAAAAAAAAAAAAATTGTCAAGTTTTTATGAAGTTGAAGTTCGTCATCAACAATTGAAGGCAGAAAGACCAAGATTGAAGACGTTTCTATGGTTTCTTACGAGAGAGTGATATTAATTGCCGATCGGGTGAGAAGGTAAGTGAGTACTCCCACCCTTGCTAATGGTTGATTTCCTTTCTTAGAGATCATCGAGAAAAAAGATTCTTTTTGTCCACACTTTTGTGGAGTCTCCGTAAATTATTTCGGAAGGTTATCCTTCTTACCTACAACGTGTGCGGGATTTCTCTCTTTATTCTGCCCTGCACACATGAGAGACTATAAAGCGATCTTTTTGAGTGCAATTATCATAAAACCTTAATGGTGAGGCGAAGTTGAGACTTATGATCACAATCGAATCCGAATTCTTTCATATGGTATGGTTACTTCTCGCTCGGCACTTAAGGATGAGAGTGCGTTCTTTGGTAGTTCTAACTTCATGTTACTAGCATGCGAAACTCTATGTACTCATAGCTTCTTGGATGCTTGAGACTCTTTTACACTATGAATTTGGAGAAGGTTTTGTGGGTACACCTCTGGTAAACCCTCACGAGACTACAACTCGTCCACTAGGGACACCTAGGGGTTTAAAGGCTTAGTGCATACGCTAAATGCATTCGAGAGACCCTGCGACGGGGGTATAGTTAGGATTTCTTAATTTGTTTCACTTGAGGACAAGTAAAATTCAGGTTTTGGGGTATTTGATGAGTGCCAAATAGTGCATATTTATACACCTTTTTATTGGCATTTTACTCATCTTTTGTGCTCATAAATCGAGATATTATCCCGCATTCTCGTATTTTCTTTGTTTTCAAGAATAAATATTTGTATTAATTAATTTTGTGTTTTTAGGTAATAAATAAAGTTCGGAGAAACCGAGGAGCCAAAGAGCGAAGAATTGAAGTCGAGCATCTATGGAGCGAGGAGGCCAAAGCTCGCGCGCGTATCGGTCGCAACCCAACAAGGAAGACATGGGCTTGAGCTAGCCATGACCCGGATCCGAACCCGATCACTCCGAGCCATTGAGATCTCCCGAGCTACATCCAATGGTCGCTCCGCCTTGCACATCAACGTTTGATGCTCCCTCCAACACCTAGTTACTCCGAGCCGTCTCTCGCCGTTCCCAGATCGTAGTCGCTTCATCCAACGTTTGAGACCTCCTCATCGTCGGGTCGATGCACCCGCTAACACCGAAGACCTCTATACCTATACCCTAGTCGACCCACTCCATTTCATCTTCATCTTCTCTTTCTTCTTCCCTCTCCCTCACCCGCACAGAGCCGAGCTCGCTCTTCCTCCGCCACCATCTCTCCATCTACGCCAGACGCACCATCCCCATCATCACCCCATTACTCTTCCGCCATCCTAGCATCAACCTTCTCCATCCATAGCTTTTACCATAACCTAGAATCTAGGATTGAGACGATTGAAGCTAGGGTTTTTCACCAAACCTCATGCATGGTCAATTCGAGAGGTCCGAGAGCCGCACAAGTAAGGGAGAACACGATTCGTAGTATGGGTACTTTGTCTTTCATTTAATTTTGTTTTAAAATTAGGGTTTGGTATTTTGGGAAAATTCTGGCATGTATAAATACAAGTGAACTGAGTTGATACAAAGGCATGCCTGGGCTAGCCAGTGCTTCAATTAGGTTAATTTGTAGTTAATTTGTCTTTGTAATGTCTTAATTTTATCGGCTAGGGTGTTGTTGAAACCCTAGACAATATGTTGAGTTATTCATATTTGTGTTGTTGTTCTTCTTTGAGCTTGATTAATAGGATAATAAGTTAGCTAGTAGATCAACTTCTCCGTGATTGGTCGTACTTGTAAGAAGACGGCCAATACTAGGGAGAATTAGATAAAGTAGTTAACAAATTCTCCATGTGAGACTTCAGGGGAAGAATGTATGTGCTTAATGAGATATGAATAATGCTTAGTAATTGGCTAAGGAACCTGTGATAGAGTGTACTTTGTAAGAAGACACTCTATACTAGGGGGAATTAATGCGATTAGTGATCCATTATTCTTTAGAATCTCGCCTTAGGAATGTATAAGAACACAACATTAAGTGAATTACCTTAGCATAGGGTCAAGGGGTGGAAGCAACTTCCCTAGCATTTTCCAATTTGTCACGGTTATTTGATACCTTAGCTTAGAGTCACTTCACCTCAGCCGTATCGGCACAAACATCTGTTGTTACATTTCACTTGAAACTCAGTCTAGAGCAAGCCTTAGATCATACAAGAGTACCACAAGTCTCTGTGGTTCGACCCGTACTTGCCGCGTCTCCAATAGACGCCGTGCACTTGCGGTATAACAAGTAGGTCATAAATATACACATCTTCCAGGCCTACCAACTAGAAGGGTATGTTAGAGCATTTCTCGGTTGAAACCACCAAGTGTTGGTATGTCAAGTTTGATATACGTTTCTTTCAAGTCGGTTTATATTGAAAACATAACATACGAAATTTGTTTTTCGTGTCTCTAGTATTGGTGACTTAATCATTTTATTATGATCAAAGCGTCAAGGAATGATGTACTAGTTGTTTCATACTACTTTGATATATGGAGTTACAAAGTATAGTTTATCTATTGGACTTCGTAGACATAACACTATTTGGTAATTTGTTATTATTTAGTGTGTCGAACTTTCGGGTTTATACTGTTAGAGCATTGCTCGGTCGAACTCACAAGTGTTGCTATCTCAAACATGTTGTCAAATTTAGTTTTCAAAACTATATCTTGATTTCTAATATACATTTAGTCAGGACTCGTATTAGGATAAAAGTGTGTAGTTGAGATTCGGATATCACTGCGTTCTACCGTTTGAAGGCGAAGACAGGAGATATGGAGAACTTCAACATCAAAAGGTAAGTGAAGACTGAACCACCTATATTTCAAGTTTTCACCATTTCTATCTATGAGACATTGTCGCATGACTAAATTATACAGTACATGCATAATATAAATCTCGGGTTAAGTTTATCTTGAATATCTTCTCGAAATATGACATTAATCTTAAGAACATTTGTTCATACTTGATGAATTTGGTTTAGAAAAATTTATTGTTTATAACCTAATTATGATTCAAGATTTAATCATTTGAAATAGCCTGGAACAATGTTGTCATTATTCACGAATGTTTCAAATTGACTATTAGAGAGATATAAAACTATTGTTAAACTGGATACAGGATAATATGCATACCAGTTCACATACCGGGAGATTTTTTATAAGTCCAAAGCCGTGGTACATGTACCATGTACATGTGTTGGCATAGCTATAGTTCAACATCAATTTTGTGGTACACATACCCGGTGTCCATAACATAAAAAAAGTTTGTTGCTCGTGAACTAGGACTGTACGCATACCTAGTATGCATACTGTAAAGAAACAGTTGATTTTGAAACCGGAATGGTATCCGTACCCGGTACGCAAATCGGAAAAGTTATATGAGTTCCTGAACTCGTTTTTGTCATAAGGGTACATGTACCATGAAAAAAATAGTCACGAACAAGGTAGAGTACACGTACCTGGTATACTTACTTACCATGTCAAATATTTTCAGATGCATCAAAGTTATTTATGTGAGATAATCGGCATTTGAACAACTCTCTAAAAACACCATCTAGACATTTTTGATCATATGTGTGATACAAGAAAGTCTTAAAGTGTTATATGAAAATGGTTAAGCTTATTGTTCAATTGGCTAGTTTCGGCCAACCTTCATGAACATGTCATTGTACACGGTTCGGTTATGGTCCATCCTAACCAGAATGTATATATTCTACCATGTTAATCTCAAAGTCAAGTTTTTAATATAATGGTGATTATTGATTGTTTGGTTCCAAAGCTATCTTAGCTTAAACCTAAAGCAACCTTGACCTTGAAGTCTATAATAGGAGAACCTCAAACATCTGGGATCTTTAAATCCCTGACACTATTTTTGTATGTTCTACTTGTAATCTAGAGTCGTCCTCTCCTTCAAACCCTTATAGGGTTTAGCAACATAAAAGACTTCACTTGGGGATTCGTGAATCCAGGTCCATCTATCGTCATCTTAATAGTTTGAGTATCCTGATCTTGTCTTGATTGTTGAGCTACTCACTCAAACAAGATAGATAAAAATCACAAAGTTTCTCCGTCTCAGACTTTATGATTCCATAAGTTTCAACTTGTGAGGTGAACAATAATTTAGGCTTCTCTTCGGGAGTCAGGTCGGATTTTGAGGTTTGCTAGACTTTGTCTATTGAAATTGATTTCCTACCTTGCCAAAATCTTTGATCAGAATGGAATCACACATATAGGCTTATCTGTGGGAGGTAGATTGGTTTATAGTCTTCAATTGAGTCGAAGCAACACTTAGGTTGTAAAGGACGCCAGATAAGGGAATCATTTGCGTAGAGTCCTACTGAGATTCAAGAGACGTAAGGAGCGTGACTGTAACTGAATTGTTGTGATGGTTTAATTCGGTCGCAACTACATTCCAGTCCGAAGTTCTGATAGTAGGCTAGTGTCTGTAGCAGCTTGATACAGTTTGGTGTTCAAGTCTGGACTAGATCCCTGGGTTTTTCTGCATTTGCGGTTTCCTCATTAACAAAATTTCTGATGTGTGTGTTATTTCTTTTTCCTCATTATATTGTTTATCTTTATAATTGAAATATCACAAGTTGTACGTAAATCAATCAAAGTAGATACATCCATCATTATTTGTTGGATATGACTAGATTGATTCTTGGATATTGATTTTTGAGATCGTCTAAGTACTCTCACACATAATCAGGTTCACGGATATGGTTTTGTAAACTTTCTGATTGTGAGAGAAAGATATATAAACTCTTCGTATAATTTCTTAATTGAGATTCATTAAGTTGAACTCTCGGAGTTGTATTCGATTTTAGTCCATACAGGTTGCCTAAGAAAAAGTTGGTGTTGTATTTTGGTACCCCCACTTTTTCAGATTCTATACCTCGAAAACTATGTTTACATGGTTTAAGGAAGTAGACTTGCTAAACTTGTTTAGTAGTTGAAAAAGAGTTAAAAGATTTATTATATGAATGATCCAACAAGGATTTTTACTAGGAACGATCCTAAGGAAATCTATAAGGACCGATCCCTTACTAAGGATCTCTATCAGGACCGGTCCTTGTTAGAGCATTGCTAGATTGAACCCGCCAAATGTTGGTATGTTAAGTTCGGTTGTCATATTTTAGTTCAAAAAGTCAAGGTCGCTTGATTAGATTAATAGAGTCAACTTCGTTTGGTTAGACTAGGAAGTCTAGAAATGTTGAGACATACAAGTATTATTATGAAGACCTGGAGAATTCGAAGACATATCGTCAACAACGAACGCATCATCGTTCTGCTCGAGGTTAGTGATCGTTGTCTATGCGTCAAAAATAATTCACTTTCTTACTTAACTAAAATAAATGAAGTATGTGGTAAGAAAGAGTTCGTTCCCACAAAGAGGCTTTTGTTGTTATAAAAATTTCAGTTTCTTAGTAACCAAGGAGGGGGTTTTTGTTTTAGCAAAGCAATAAAAATAATTGAAAGCAATAAAATATTTTGAATAATCAATAAAGAGAAGATATTGGTCACGGGATAGTATCATTCACAAACATGTATTTTCATCAATGACTAGAATTGATATTTTAATCTCTCATTTACTAAAAGTCCTAGGATACCTTGATCGCAAGTATATCCCGCTAATTCCATGATTTCATCACAACCACATTAAAAGATGCAAATGTGAATTCTTCCTAGAAAGCAACCTAAAGTGTAAAAGCACAATTAAGTTTAACTCCCTAAAAGCACTAAGTTTTATGGAATAAGACTAATCAATGCAAACGAACGTGTAAAAGCACTAATCCTTTTTTAACAAAGGTTATGATTCATATGCAATTATAAAGATGTATCGCTACAAGTAATAACCACACTATGCTACTTGCAATCAGGAATTGACAACTTTTTCGTATTGAAAATCCTAATCTAGTAATAGAGATGAATGCAAATCCAATTGATTCCTGACTCAACCAAACAAGCAATCAAATCATAAGACAATATTAATAATGAATCATAAACAATAAAGTTGAGACAAAACTAATGCATTGAATCAAATATCATGTTGAGAAATCAACTTTATCCCATAACTAATAATATGTGTTTAGCTACTCATAGCTTTTGAGTTCATCATAATCATAATCAATAATGAAATGAAGAAGATGAAAAACAAATGAAAGCAAACCCTATTTTCCGCTCTCCCAAGCTCCAAGTAGAAAAATACGTGATATCCAAAGTTGTAGAAAAATTTCTCTTTTGTAGCTTTTCTCCAACTTTCCAAAACTAGGTCTTCAAAGCCCAAAGTCCAAGTGGTCCAACAAGCCCATAAGTGAGAAAAACCCAAGTAGAAAATATGTCCCATAAGTAGTCGCCGGAAAACTAGTAAAATGGTCGGAAATCGGCCGGCGAAGTCACCAGAGAAGTGCTCAGGTGACCGGCAAAGTCCACCCGGTCACCGGTCAAGATATCAGTCAACCCAGTCAAAGCCACTGAGTCAGATGCGTGAGTCAGTGTTGGGTGATTCAGAGAGTCAGCTGAGTTAGGTAATCAAGTCTGAGTCAGAGGCTAACTCAGCTGATGCTGCACCATGATTGCGCTCCTCCCATTCTAGACACCCACTTCAGCTGAAACTCTTCTTGTAATTCAATACTAGCTGCAACTGATTCACATACTCCAACAACAGCTTCATCTCTTGCAATTTCTGCAAATAACTATTTCTCACACGAAGTCACCGCTGTCTTAGTCCATTGCAGTTCAATACTTTCCACTCCATGGCAGCAACACTCAGCCTGCAACTCATTGTCATTTCAGTTCAGCTGCACTAATACAACCCGCAATACAAGCTCACACTTCGACTGTAAATCCATACTCCATATTGCAATGACACTGCAACAAAAGCGCCAACAATTCCACCATCTGCACTTGCACCTACACCACATCCATTCATCTACTACCTGCTTCAGCTTGTACCACAACCATGTTTGCTATCTATGCAAATAACCTTCGGACAGGCTTTATTTAGATCAGTAAAATCTATACAAATTCTTATCCCCTTTTTCTTCTTTGGTACCACAACCATGTTTGCTATCCACTCTGGATATTTTGCTTGTCTTATGATTCCTGCATCAAGCATCCTCTGCAACTCTTCTTCTATTTGAGGATGATATGTTGTTGCGATTTTTCTTATCCTTTGTTTGAATGGCCTCGCATTTTTGTCAATCTCCAACCTATGACACGCCACAGACGGGTCTATTCCAGCATCTCATCCATGTTCCACGCGAAAATATCTTTAAATTCTCATTGAGGACCAATAGTTCTTTCTTCTTCATCTCGCCTCCATCTTAGTCCCAATTTTTAGTATTTTGGGTTCTTCTTCGGTTCCAACATTCACATCCTTTGTTGGTTCCGCCGCAGTGTAACTGGTCTTAGGTTCTCCCATAGGTGTGGGTTCTTTTATCTCCTTCGCAGGATCATTCCCTTCTCCCGAAATTTCGATGGGTATTCCTTTTCCTTCCTCTGCTCTTATCATATAAGCTCTAATTTCTTCTTCTTTCTTTGCCTCGTTCGCCACTTTTCTGTGATTTTTTCGCTTCTTTGCACATCCTTCATACTGTTTCACCTCAATTTGATAACATAATCTCGCTTTATCAGCCTCCCCTCTAATTTCACCAATCCCACTTGGCATAGGAAATTTAATGCATTGATGTAATGCTGATGCTACAACTTTAATTGCATGTATCCATGGTCTTCCCAACAGCATGTTGTACGGTGATTCCATATCCACTACGCATAGTGCCACTTGTGTTTCAATCTCTCCTAGCGAAATTCGCACCTCTATTTCTCCTTTTGGTTTTGTTGTAGATTTGCCAAAGCCATGAATATGATAGGTTGAAGGAGACATCTCTTCATCTTTGTATCCCATTCCTCTGTATGCATGGTAAAATATTATATCGGCCGAACTCCCTGTATCAACCAGAGTTTCATGTTTACCGCCCATTCTTCTATAGTTTTTTTGATTTCTCCTTTTCTTTCCGTGTGGTTCTTGTGATTACCAAAGGAGATGTGTGGTTTAAATTTTCTCTTGGTACCTCTGCTTCTTTGTGAATGTAATCTTCTGTTTTTCCCAATCTTTCAAGGGTGATACCTTCTCCATCGTCGTGATTTTCTTTCCTTCAAAATCTCGTTTATGTATTCTCCCTCTGATATTTTCATGGAATTCATTAATCATTGTTTTTGTAATCAAGCTACACTCCAACTTTCTATTACATTCCTTGATTTTAATTTTCTCTACTTTAACTGATTTATCAATTTGTTTCATCATTTTCTTGATTTGAACAATCTTAATAACAATCTTCAATCTTTAATCTTCAATCCCTGTTTCTAGCGCCATTATGTAGTTGCAGGAATTCCTACAATACATCCCTCATAAGAATTCATAATATTCAACACATCTTTAAGATCAACAATCAACCTTTTTATTAATTGAGTTAGAAATTTTACAAGAAGGAAATGAAATCAAGAATATAATTGCAACTCTAGACTTTCTCTCTCCTCAAAACTTTCTCTCTACTCTAAAAAGATCTCTCTCTCTCTTAAGCCTACTCGGTCCTTTATATAGGACATTACATAGTGGATGACAGCTAAGCTGTCCTTTATTTTCGGATCTGACTTGCGACATTCTCGTAAGTATTCAAATGTTAAATCTCGCAACACTCCTAAATCTCGCTAGGTCTTCACATCTTTCTCGTGTTCAGGCTGTCATCATCCGTTGCGTTATTTTTATTACCAATCTGCGATATCTTCGCAGTGTGTTGTTCAAGGATTTCGCAAGGATATTGATGTTGCGATATTTTGATCCTACAATAGCAGTATTAATTCCACCCTCAGTAGCAACCTTTTCTCTCTAGTAATCTCTCAATTTCAGATCAATCTTCACCACCATCTTCTCAAAACATCCGCCATGGCTTCTCTCGTTTCTAACTTTCAGACCGACACAATAATGAGAAGAGAAGATATTTGTGGATTGTAATTAATGAAATTACTGTAGGCGCCCAGAAATTGGATAAGGCTATCAACTATCATTTGGCCTGTCAGTTCCATAGAACCAACTGCCTATTCGATTTTGTTCAACTCTTAGTTATGGGAAACTGACGTCTATTCTTCACTTCCTTGTGCAACCTAGCCCGCTCCAAGTATAGCTCGAATGTGAATTGACCTTTTTGCCTTTACGCTCCAAATAGACGTTTTCTCCTTCTTTCGCTCATAATGACTTCAAAGTACCTAAATACTCAAAAGTAAACATAAGATACATATTTTACAAGAGAAATAACAAAGAAAGCTTAAACAATAGATAATAATTAAGGTGTTTACAACACCTATCAGTTAGTAATACAAAAATTGACGTGTTTTCATTTCTATACACGCTCCTTTCAAGTCGTTGAGACTGAAAACATAACATGTGAAGTTATACATATGAAACTTTAGTATTAGATACTTGATCTTTTTACTATAATCAACGTGTCAAGGAAGAATATACAAGTTGTATCACAACTCATATATATTGAATTACGAAGTATAATGTTTATCTTTTGAACTTCGTAATTGCAACATAAACACCACCTTTGTGACTTGTTACTAGATTGTGTAATTAACTTAGCATTGATTTCATACCTTGAAAACTATATCTAATTATGTGAGTTTAAGGAAGTAAATTGTGAAATTTGTTTCGTAGTTGAAAGAAATCAATGAGATTGGTGGTCTGATTCCTATTGGGGATTTATAGCAGGACCAATCCCTATTGGGTCTAGGCTGTCTAGCAGGATCGATCCCCATAGCAAACTTAATTTTCAGTTTCACGTATTCTCTAAGGTTTGTATGATATTGGGAATATAAATTTGTTTTTTTAGGAAAGTTCAAGATGTCGACATAGTGAGTAATTTGAACAAGTATAAAATCTTATCTTTTATTGTTCAAAGATATTCCTTGATACTCAAGGTGAGATCCCAATCCGAAATGCTTAAGAATCTTTTTGTTAAGATTTTCAAATTTATATGTTTTATTTTATCAGCAAGTAAAACATATCTCTAGAAGATATATTAGTAAAGTATACTTGTATGCTAGCTAATATTGAGTTTTCATCCATGAGGGATTTCAATATATTAGTTTTGAATAGACAAAACCGAAAATAGGTGTTCATTGCATATCGTTTGGATATTTTCGGTTATGGAAATTCCTTGGTATTCAACCTTGGTCTAAATAGTGAAGTTTGTTCTTTCAACATATTTATCCTGACGCATGCACTCCATTTTGTAGTCACTGTGGTAGCCGACTAATAATATTACTTGTAACACTATATTGGAGATGAGAATAACCTAATTAGGCGAAATATCTTACATCCACTAGTTCAAAGACTTGTGTGGGATCAAGCAGCGTCTAGATAGTACTGTTCGTGGAAAACTAGAATTTGCATTGTTCTTAATTTTCGATTATTTATTTGATTGGTTAACGGTGGTTAGATCTTGATTGCACCTATTTTGATTATATTCGAGAGCCTTCTTTTCTGACATAAGGTCACTCAAACCAGATCAAGATTTTAACGGTGATTCAAATATTTTTTTAGATCTAACAATAGACTCGTGATCATCCATTATTAACAGACCGCGTTATGTGTATGATCGATCATAAGTGGAATCAAGTTTATTTGTGCAGGTATATTAAAGACATTGAAGATTTGAAGACGGAAAGATTTCTTATTGGTTTCATAACTTTGTGATTTACTCCGTGCACATACTTGATTGTTTGGGATCTGACTTAACTTTGTTTATCTTTTGATACACATTTTGTTGCTAGTCGTATAAGATCGGAAAGCTACCATTTGGTGGTATTTTCCAATATTCGAATTTGATAGTTTGTATACCTAGATCTGATTATCTTGATAATATAGATCTTGGTAGATCTAGCCAAACAAAGGAGTTTATTAGATTAAACGGAAGGAGTTTATTTTATAAAGGGTGAAACAACTTAAGATAGTGGACTCTATCTTAAGAATCACGTGCCTTGACCAGATTGGTGAAAGGCGCGGGGATACTGCGGAAACTAGGTAACTAGGGGTAGTTTACTTGGTCTCAACTATATAAAGTTGGTAATGGTCTTTGTATATCGGCTTAATTTTCAAAGTATTCAAAATTGGACTGGGTCCCAGGGTTTTTATGCTTTTTTGATTTCCTCATTAACAAAATTTAAGAGGATAGGGTACCAAGTACACCACCAACTTTTACGTTCGATAACATGTATGGACAAAACCTAATAGTATTGGAAGTAGGGTTTATATCTCTATCTCTTCTCAATTAGTATTCACATACAAAGGTGTATGTGAACCTGATTATTAAAAAAAGTACTCAAACTGAAAAGGCGGGGGTCTAACAAACACACCCAATATTTCTCTTAGCAATCTGTATGGACAAACTCCAATATACTTTCAAGAGAATCAACTAGACAGTCAGACTCAATCTCAAGAAAAGTATATCCAAGAGTTTATATCTCTGTTTCACAATGTAATCAACAAATCAAACAGATAGAAATCCGTGAGCCTGATTATTATGTGAAACAACTTGAACAGCACCAAAGACCAATGTTCAGGTGTCAATCAATATAATCAACAACCAAAGGTTGGATTATCTAATTGATTGAACTTACGCAGAACCTGTGATATTTCAATTATATAAACAAACATAATGCGGAAAAGAAATAAGACATACACCAGAAATTTTGTTAACGAGGAAACCGCAAATGCAGAAAAACCCCGAGACCTAGTCCAGATTTGAACACTACACTGTATTAAGCTGCTACAGACACTAGCCTACTACCAAGCTAACTTCGGTCTGGAATGTAGTTGAGCCCTAACCAATCTCACACTAATCAAGGTACAATTGCGTTACTTACGCCTCTTGAACCACGCCGGATTCTGCACACTTGATTCCCTTAGCTGATCTCACCAACAACCAAGAGTTGCTACGACCCAAAGTCGAAGACTTGATAAACAAATCTGTCTCACACAGAAAAGTCTATTGAATAGATAAATCTGTCTCCCACAGATATACCTACGAGTTTTGTTCCGTCTTTTGATAAATCAAGGTGAACAAGAACCAATTGATATACCGGACTTATATTCTCGAAGAACAGCCTAGAAATATTAATCACCTCACAATAATCTCAATCGATTAACGAAACAAGATATTGCGGAATCACAAACGATGAGACGAAGATGATTGTGACTACTTTTCAATCTTGCCTATCGGAGAATAAATCTCGAGCAAATCTTAAAGAAGATAGTACTCAATCACGATAGAAAACAACAAGATCATAACACGCAACTACAGAGAAATAGTTGGGCCTGGCTTCACAATCCCAATGAAGATTTTAAGTCGTTAACCTACAAGGTTTCGTGAAAAACCTAAGGTTAAAGGAGAATCGACTCTAGTCGCAAATAGTATCACACATGAGGTGTGGGGATTAGCTTTCCCAGTTGCTAGAGTTCTCCTTTATATAGTCTCTAAATCAGGGTTTGCAATCAATGTTACCTTGGTAACAAAGCATTAAATATTCACCGTTAGATGAAAACATGATTAGATTCAAGCTAATATCTTTCAACCATTAGATCGAACTTAGCTTGTTATACACAAATGAAATGTATCGTCATTTAGATAAAGGTAACCGTACCTAAATGTGTACACTTAGTTGGTTCAACAATAGTTAACCAATGGTTAGACATATGAGCACTTTCATATCAACCTAATTTATCTTTATCATAACTAGTTCAAATGACTCAAATGAAACTAGTTAGAGAGTTGTTCAATTGTTTATATTCTCATAGAAGTATACAAGACACAATTGAAGCAAAATCAATTTTGATTCACTCGAATCATTTCATGAACATTATAGTCACGGCTTTGCAAAAGATTGCATTCCTTATTATATAAATGTATTAGTTCATGAACAAACCGATTTTAGAACATAACCTACTTAAGTATGCAAACGTGTACGCATACCTAAGTAGCCGATACGCATACCACTTCACACTTCCAAACTCTAGCAGAAATTCACGGGACTTGAAATTCCGCCAGTACGCGTACGGGTATGCATACTTAGTTCCCGGACTTCCAACAACCAGTCAGTACGCGTACGGTACGCATACCATGGTTCTCGGTTTTGGACTTTACACAAATGTGAATACACACTATGTTTATATCCAAACATGCTTACATGTTCTAAACCCTCATTTCAATCATTGAAATATTCTTGGAAGACGACAATAGCTGTCTGACACAAACTATTAGCTTCAAAGCAATTTTTAAATGATCGAATGATCAATACGAAATATTCCGAGTCTACATCAAATGACTGTCTCACACAAATCATGTAAGATGTTACAAGGCGATTTTCACATGACTAGTTCAAATGACTCAAATGAAACTAATTATAGAGTTGTTCAATTGTTTATATTCTCATAAAAGTATACAAGACACAATTATAGCAAAATCGGTTTTGATTCACTCGAATCAATTCATGAACATTATAGCCACGGTTTGCAAAGATTGCATTCCTTATTATATAAATGTATTTGTTCATGAGTATGTAAACCGATTTTAGAACTTAACCCACTCAAGTATGCAAACGTGTACGCATACCTAAGTTTCCGTACTTGGTCTTGTTCGCTAGTATGCAAACGAGTACGCATACTGTCATTCCTGACCGACTCAGTTGAAATCCGTACGCATACGGGTATGCATACTAAATTCCCGAACTTGGAATGCACTTACAACAATACGCATACTGTGTAATATCCAATCGATGGTTAATTGTTCTAAACTCCCATTTTAATCATTGAAACATTCTTAGAAGACGTGAATAGCTGTCTGACACAAACTATTAGCTTCAAAGCAATTTTCAAGTGATCAAATGATCAATACGAAACATTCCGAGTCTACACCAAATGACGGTCTCACACAAATCATATAAGATGTTACCAGGCGATTTTCACATGATCATCTTTTGACTTTCGTCAAGAATAAAAGATGAACTTGGTTAAAGCGAAAGCTTACCAACACATATTTCGAGAAATATGTAAGTGACTTAAACTCAGCTCGAAATATCAAATGTGTATAATTTAAAGTCTATATACTTATACGACTTTTGTCTCAATAGGAGATATGATAGAAATAGACTTCTGAGTGATAAATGAGTTCAAGTCTCCACATACCTTTTGTTGATGAAGTTCCACAAACTACCCTTAGTAAATCTTCGTCTTCAATCGATGAACGTCGTGAAGTCTAATTAAAGCTCAACTACACATTCTATCCTAATCTGAGACATAGCTTTAACTAGACTAGAAATCAAGACTTATAGTTTTGACAACTAAACTTGACAAACAAGCTTGAGATAGCAACGCTTGCGAGTTCGACCGAGGAGTGCTCTAACAATCTCCCCTTTGTCAATTTTAGTGACAAAATTATCAATACATATGGATTACAAAATAAATAAACTTTGTAGCTTCTCATTCAAATACTTGATTAGCTAGGTCTCGATATTTCGACTAATAACTCTATTTCAGTGCTTTTGTAGAAAGTACGAGCAAATCAGGTGTTCCGAAGGATAAATAGCTAAAATGAGAAGATAAATGGTATTTGCGACAAAATCACCATTAGTACTCACGGCGCCATAGAGAGAAAGGTTGAATAAATATTACTGTCATGCAAGTTCTCTTATGTGGCGCCGACATTAGCCATTTCATGGCCAGAGGATGATACTGAGAAACAAAGTATTCTCTTTGTTTGGGTCAAGCACGTGAAGGATTAGGAAAATAGTGGTACATGGTGTTGTAGGATTAATAAGAAAGTGAAATATGCCCCCAAATGTCGAAGGCATATTTTGTTCTTTATCAAAATGAAAGGATCTGCTGGTCAAAGTTAAGGATCTGAGCATCAAAGAAATATTGATGAGGGAAGGAAGAAGAAAGGGGCAACAGTCTGTTGTTATTTTTGATCTTTGAATCTGCTGGTGATGCTCTCTCTCTCTCTCTCGGTTGACAGAACAACACGAGTACTCACTTGCCGGTGGTTTTATGGTGATCCACGGCCAACATTTTGTAGTGTTCAGGGTCTGAAAATGATTATGAATGTGTGGTGTAGATGAGTCTCGTGTTTGCAGGTGAAGAATGTTGTAAGGAGGAGCTCAGAAATCAGCAAGGATACAACTCCCGACGCAAAGAAACTGATGCTCGATACAATGCTCGAAAGAAGAATTATAAAGGCCAGTTGTGAAAGGACAATAGTTCCACATCGCTAGAGTCCGCTTAATTAACTTAAATATAATATGGAAGGGCCGCTCCACTCATTTCCAATTGGTTTTGAGTTGGATGCCCGCAGAATTTAACATGGTATTAGAGCTAAGCCCCAGACCCAGACCTGCGTACGCCGGGTGTAGGTCGAAGTGTTTAACCTACTTTGTCACTTGTACACCCAGAGTATAAGACATATTGGCCGAGGTGTACCCCTCGATTTAGTCACTCACCTGTGTACACTTGTTCCGAATTCACGGAACTCAGACGTAGGGTCCACGTGTGAGGCAGGTGGACTGGCCTTACACGTGAGGGGGCGTGTGAAAGGACAATAGTCCCACATCGCTAGAATCCGCTTAATTAACTTAAATATAATATGGAAGGGCCGCTCCACTCATTGCCAATTGGTTTTGAGTTGGATGCCCACAGATTTTAATACAGTAAATAGAAAGCGAAACTGGTATCATCAACAACGATGGTGTTGGGGTTTTGACAGCAGCAATAACGGATTTATGGAGGTGCTCTAGTCGATAACTAGAAGAAATTGAGCATGTGCTGTTTGGGAATGAATTTAATTGTGAATGGAGGTGGAGTGAAGCTTAGGTTCAGCTGCAGTGGTTGAATGGTGGTGTTGTACGTGTCTGCTGGGGCTATGGCCTGAAATTTGATTACGTTAAAAGTTCTCAGTGGAGAGATTGAACGGCATCGAAGATGGAAGATGGTTAATCACCGGAATGGAGATGGGAATGAGGACGAACTGATGTCAATTGCACTCCAGCAGCTCGCAACTCTGTCCACTATATTCGCAGTACTACTGGTAACACCAGTACGTGAAGAAGAGGAATTGATGATGTATGGGTACTTCCCTGTCCGTACAATTATACGATGGTGTTTCTTCCCTTAATAATGGAGGAGATGCAAGTTATTAGAGATGTATATGCCAGTTGAATAGGTGTGTGCAGATGATGATAGGCTGGAGATTTATGAGTTCGAATGATTGAATGGTTCTACCGGTGATGGAAGCTGAGATTTGTGCTGCCAGAATGGTTTTTATGATGTTTTAGAGTGTACATGAGCAGGAAGAAAGAGCTGCTGGAGCCGTTGCGTGAAGAGATTTGAACGATTAAAAATAATGGTGGCTAGGAGTTTGGAGAACATAAATTGGTTGAATTGAAGATGCTTGGAGGCTCAGGTTGGTCGGTGCAGTGAACTGGACCTTTGGGAAAGGCTTGTACGGTCCAATTTTGGGCTCTTGGCAAATGGTCTGTCAGGTCTACTAAACTTGTCCCAAGACGTATTTAAGAATTAGAGAGAACTGAACCGAGGAAGGAGGCCGACGGCCAGAGACCAGTTTTGGCGAGAGAAACGTGCGGCTACGGAGGTGGAAGACAAGGGTTTGCGATTTTTATGTTTTCATTTCCATTTTGATTTTCTAGTGATTCTTCTTCATATGTTTATGGCTTCTGAGAAAGCCATGTCTAGCTAAATCTTTTTAACTAGGTTTTTTTTTTATGTTGAAACCATATGCGGTTGTTGATGGTGGTTTTAGCTTAGGGTTGAAATCATAAAACCTTACATCTGATATGACGTCACTCTGTAAAGGAAACAGTGCCGTGAGTGCTAACCTCTCCACCGGCATATTTATTGAGCCGTTCAATATACTTACATGAAATTTATCCAAACTGGTGAATGTAGCAACCATCCCAGATGTTCTGTAAATTTCGGCGCCTCGCCTATATTCACTTAATATAAGTTCCTTTGAATGCCTTCTATGCTATGTTCTCCGGAAATTTGAACCCTTAATGTTGATATGGCATGACGATTTGTGTTCACTCGCAGCAGAGTAGCACGAATTTCCAAGTATCAAGGATATGGTCTTTGCATAAGGTATTCAATCAGAAAAAGCATGTTGCTCTCTGGAAATGAACTTAAAAGAACTCTATGTCAACACATAGAATTCAATCAATTGGCCTGGCTAACTTGCAGAAGTTAGGGTTTTGCGCCTCGCGCAGTATATCAGACCTTGCTTGTCGAAATTAAACCTAGGAAAACTAGGTAATTAATCCACCATGGCCAGAAGTTAGGCCCAAATTTGCCGGCCCCACTTGCCATCGACCAATCAGGTCGCTCTAAAGCCGCCACACTCTCACCAGAAGTGTAGCCACGCCCATGCTTGGCCGACCCTCTTTTAATCGACCAATCAGGTCGCTCAAAAGCCGCCACACTCTCACCAGAAGTGTAGTCGCGCCTTATGTTTGGCCGCCCCCTTTTCCTGGCCAATCAAGTTGCTCTAAACTTGCCACCATACAATAAAGGCCAAACGCACCCTGCCGCGCCACCATACTAAATAGCAAGCCAAACGCGTCTTACCACAACAACATATTGATCGGCATGCCAACATGTCACTCTGCCGCGGTAGCATGCCACTTTATCCTTGGCCACGCCGCCAAGCCCTAATTCTTACCACAGCGCCAAATACTAGCCTTAGCCACGCCGCCAAGCCCTAATTCCTACCACGGCGCCAAATCCTAGCCTTGGCCACGCCGCCAAGCCCTAATTCTTACAACGGCGCCAAATCCTAGCCTTGGCCACGCCTCTTAAGACCTAATCCTAGCCTTGGCCACGCCGCGCCAAATCCTAGCCTTGGCCACGCCACCAAGCCCTAATTACCTTACCACGCCGCGCCAAATCCTAGCCTTGGCCACGCCGCCAAGCCCTAATTCTTACCACGACGCCAAATCCTAGCCTTGGCCACGCCGCCAAGCCCTAATTTTGGCCAAGGAGTCAAACCTTAGCTTTGGCCATGCTACAACGCCACAGGCGTAGCCATGCCACAACGACACTGGCATGCCGCCATGCCACGGCTACTAGCATGTCGCTATGCCGCGGCTACGCCATTAGCATGCTGTTATGCCACGGCTACGCCAGGCGCCACTATGCTAATGGCGCCACTTTGTTACACAACAAAGATGTGGCCATAATCAACGGCCAATCTTCCTCATGAGATGCAATCTCAGCCATCCAAGTTCTCCACTGAACTGACAGACTTGCGGCAAGTCCCATGCAACCCGCTACGCCACGGCTACGCCAGGCGCCACTATGCTAATGGAGCCACTTTGTTACACAATAAAGATGTGGCCATAATCAACGGCTACCCTTCCTCATGAGATGTAATCTCAGCCATTCAAGTGCGCCACCAAACTGACGGACTTGTGGCAAGTTTTAGGCGGCCGACCAAGGCAGGCCTAATAGCATCACATGCTATTTTACTACGGCAAAGTCTCTTGACTTTGACTTGCCACACATAACAACCTGCTACACATTTTCCACGAAAATACTCGAGACATCAAACATGTCACAAACTGGGGATACTCATCGCAGGGTATTGGTCTGCAGCGGTTTAAGCGTGCGACGTGCAATGCGCTAGATTACAAGAAAGTGTCATAAAGTAGGACAATTAGTGGTGGTGAAAAGTAACGGTGTAAACAATTCATTTCCTTCATCATGGAAGCGTAATGACTGACGGTTACACGGATTCACTTCCCTCATCATGGAAGCATAACATCTGACGGTTACACGTTACTATATTCTTCCACCACTCAATCGTTTCCACTTCCTACGAGACCAGGGTACGTTTCAATATGACTTGTATAAATAGGCTTCACCTATTTTCACCACACAACAAGTTTTGGTCGGCAACAACATAGTATATAGAATTCACCTGCTAGCTTTCCATCCTGCTAGCCAGTTCTACTTTCAGATACAAGTCATAAACAACCACACCTTCGTAATCAACGATTCTCGGTCTCAACACTCTCTTCGCTTCCCTCCCTAAGACCAACCCTTCTCCTTCACTTTGTGACCGAAGCAAGCCTGGAACGGCCATTTCTTGGTTTAGGACATGATTGTACAGATTGATCTCTCGAATCAAAAGTACTCCCGTGCAGTACATTATTTAGGGTTTAGATTCGTTTCTCACCCACACACCCGAAATTACCAAAATCAGCAGAAACAATTTTCACCCACAAACATTTGGCGACCACGGTGGGTGGTCAAATCTCTCGGTTGCAACTCAATTTCCAGAATATGGTCGGTCTTAGAACCGAGTCCGTGATCCCAAATTCCGCTCCGACCGACGGCAAATGGCGATGTCTCTTTCCCCAAAGACGACACCTAATGGCCCAACCGATGGAGGAATTCCAAGGTTGGCCTGGAATTGGCACGAGTTCGGAAATCCACACAAGGAACATGGACACGATGAAGGAGACGATAAACAACATATTTAACTTTCTTATCAGATTTACATCAGATTTGAGCGGTTCACCCGCCCCGGGAATTGCAACACTGGGGACTGACGTCCCGCATGATCATTCTCAAGTCAACACCTTCGCCACCAATCGAGATCGGTGAACCAGAAGCGATCGCGTTGGTGGAAAGTTTATGCGAACTTCGCACCTTTTCAAAGGACCGGCGAGCGGAGACATTCACTTGCGATTAATCAAATAGCCATAGATGCGTGTTTGGTTCCTTTACGCCTCGGGAGGCTTCAAGAATGTCAGAAATGTCCATCAATAATATTATATTTACTGAAGACGACATGATGGCAGAAGAAGGACATAACCGAGCCCTGCACGTCACTGCTCGCATCAAGGATTCAGAGTTCAAAAGGGCCCTTATCGACACGGGGGCGTCCTCCAATATTATTACTCTCAGAACACTCAGGACAGCCAAGGTGTGGCCAAGTAAATTTGTACGACATCCTACCATGATGACAGATTTCGAAGGAAACCTAACCAACATGATGGATACATCAACTTGAATCTGTCGGTAGGACCAATCCAGTCGAAGGTAAAATTCTAGGTAATCAAAAAGGATCCAGACTACCACATGATACTGGGAAGACCGTGGCTCCACGATAACAGGATCATTCCTTCAACATATCACCAGTGCCTAAAGACCATGTTGAATGAAGAATTTATTCGCATTCCCACGTCATTATCTCCTTATGCACCAATCTGTGGTATGAAGATGTTCGAACCAAAAGAAAATTCGCGGGACTCGTCGGGAAAATTTCTCTGCACTCCACTCCCAACATGGTGTTGATGGGTGAAAATTACTCCTGCCGAATTTGGTAATTTGGGGTGTGATGAGGAATGAATTTAAACCTACAACAAATGCACTTTGCGCGGTGAGTGCTTGTAGATTCGAGAGATCAATCAGGCAAGTCCGGCCTAAACCAAGAAATGGCCGTTCGCACTTGTTTCGGTCACAAAGTGAAGGAGATGGGGTTGATCTTAGGGAGGGAAGCGAAGAATGTGTTGAGATTGTGAAGGTGTTGGCTTGCTTATGACTTGTGAGTAAAAGTGGTTGAGTGCTTACGGTTAATGTAAGGAGGCTCTGGATGTCGATTTTCTGCCTTGTTTTCCTTGTTGTTGTTTGAAATAGGCTGAGAACCTATTTATACAAGTCATTGAGCCTCATTCACGTTTCTCGTGGGAAGTGGAGGTAGTGGAATGATGGAGTGGTGGAGTTGTGTGTCGGTAGCATACGACCTGGTCTTGCCCACTTCTCCAGTTCATCTCTAACCGTCCATGACTTCCTAACACGTTCTTGTAATGGCGCGTTGCACGCCGCACGCCGTAAAACCGCCGCACCAATACCCAAGTAAGTATCCCCGGTTTGTGACATGATTGATAACCGGAATGTGGATCGTGGATCCACCGAAGATAGCATGTAATGCTGAATTGAATAACGCGTAATTCGTAAAGTCGATACTTGTGCAAGATCGTGTGTATTTTATGTGTATCGTGCATTACTTGTGTGGTAAAGTGATGTGTAATGATCGCTCACTAACCAAATAACTCCCCGACTGTAGGTTGTAAAACCAAGCCGGTGAAGTCGGACGGATGAGATGATGTTTGAGACACTCATCCGCGACCGTTGATGAAATTAGGTTTTTAAAGAGGTGCGCAAGCATCACTCTTCAGCCTTGGTCGAAACCAAGCATGGGAAGGATTTGAGAAGACCGACCATACATGCGTGTTGACGGCATGATGGTGTAGGCGCCCGTATTCCGTTCCCTCATGAAAGCGCGATCTGGGCCACTCAATTTGACCGCAGAAAGAGGAGTGGTCGAGATCGGTTTTGCAGTAAAATCGCTGCCGCAAAGGAGTTGGAAACCGGCGTGATTTCCCTAGTTTGGGCACGCTGTTTCAAGCGACCAATCATTGGTTGGTTTTGGTCGATCACACTACCGTGTAGGTGGTAGGTTGGTGTTCACACCTATGTCCGATTATCCCATGAAACGTGATCTAAGCCACCCAAATCATCCGGTGAAGTTGAGTGGTCGAGATCGATTTTAGGATTTGGGAGGTGTAACCGCACGAGTTTGGGCGTGCGTTTTGGGTTGGCCGGGAATGATGTGCCTTGGCCGACCGCAAGAGGAGGTAGATGGGCCCACGGTGGTCATGCTGGTGTGACCGACCCTTGCTCAATCTAATCTGTGACCCTCCATTCGTGCCGGAGAAGATGGACGCGCGTGATGGCTCAAACCCAATTTTTGGCTTTCAAAGCCGCGCGACTATGCTCTTTTGGGCGGACGGTTTTGTTGTAACCAGCCACGGTTGGCTTTGACCGATTGGTCAAGTGTGTAGGCGGTCACATGGTGATTGTGTCGACATGCTCCGGCCCTTTGAGTCTACATCTACACCTCCATCTATGCCCGCGAAGACGGACGGTTGAGACCGATTTTGCGACATGTGTAATATGCCGCAAACCCTAATTTAGGTTTTCCGCCCATAATGCTTGGTATGGACGGTTTCTTGGCAAGCAAAGGCCAATGGTCGACCATGCGGGTCGGCCGTGTGTATTCCATACCGCTTTGGGGGTGATGGAGTTGATCCGGGTCGTCCAATCATGCTTGTGGAGTGGGACGACCGCGATTAGATCATATCCTGGCAAGCTAAGGCCGTGTGTATTCCATACCCGCTTGGGGGTGATGGAATTGATCCGTGGTCATCCAATCATGCTTGTGGAGTTGGATGATCGCGATCGTATCATATTTGGCAAAGCTAAGGCCGTGTGTATTCCATACCTGCTTGGGGGTGATGGAATTGATCTGTGGCCATCCAATCATGCTTGTGGAGTTGGATGACTGCGATCAGATCATATCCGGAGACTGATACAGTCAAGTCCGGAATGCTCAATCGGGCTAGTATAACACACCGAGAGGGGGCTCAATCGGGCTAGTATAACACACCGAGAGGGCTCTGGGCAGTATAACACACCGAGAATCACCCGACGGGTATTTCGTACATGGATCCATTATAGTGCTTGAGGTTCGTGTTACTCGTAAGAGTAACACTACCGTCATGCCACACCGATAATGGGTACGGGTGAAATACAAGGCCGATATGAAATTCACAGGAAGGGATTGTTGCCGCATGCTCCAACCGGGGAGGAATTTCATGTATTCTGCGT
This sequence comes from Papaver armeniacum, assembly GCA_023531295.1. Lineage (NCBI taxonomy): Eukaryota > Viridiplantae > Streptophyta > Magnoliopsida > Ranunculales > Papaveraceae > Papaver > Papaver armeniacum. Next base: position 403,588 of record JAJJWW010012072.1, read on the forward strand.
AATGGGATTGTTGCTTCATGCTCCATTCTTGGTGAATTAAGTGAGGAGTATCCGTCACTTATAAACGGCTTTATCTTTTACAAGATGTCGCGCATGATTTTCCGGGTTTTTACAAATTTAACCTTAAACGAAAATCCACCATCAACATTAAGTCCCCCGCCTAGCACATAATGGTTACACTATTGTGTGGTAGGCATGAGATGGTGACATACGTAAATGACCAAGCTAGAGTGAATACATATTTACCGGATAGTTTCACACCGTCAGCGTTTTTCCCGGAACCGGTCGGTCTTGATTAAGGATGTGAAGGAAGCAGACTTGATCCCAGGTGAGTCGCTTTGGTTCCTCTTGTACATGTATGAGCTTGCCGCTCCTTCTGTGTGTACTTCCTTAGTTATACACGGCCTTCCTCAGTGAATTTGATAAGCCTTGTTGATTGTTATCCCGAATTAGTAGCCTTCATAGGTGGTAAGTAGAGACTTCTCTTCCTTCGGGATTTTCGACTTGTGAGATTATAAAGAATCATCTCAACGTGGTCGTTTATTCTTTATCCCTGTATCTCGTGCACGCTTCCGATTTTCTCGATTAATTGATCAATGGATTTGATGATCCTTTTTTTTTTTTTTGTGTGCTCATAACCTCTTCTTCTCTCGCAGATTATCATGGAAGCGGTAGACGCTCATTCCCGTTGCTTCCCGTAAAAGAAGTTTTGAAGTTGACAAGCCCGAAAACCATGCGCATGGAGAAGTGATGGCTAAGATCGATCTTCCTCTTCGTGAAGTCGGGCTGTGCTATACTGGGATGTCTATCTCCCACCTTCGTATTGTCGAGGACGTATCCGTGTACTTTCACCGCAATTGACATGGAGGAGCGGCGGAGGCGCGAGGAAACGCCGCAGACACTAGTAAGCGCAAGGGCGAGAGAGAGATTTGCAGCGCGGTTGAAGAGGCGAGGGTTGAGCATGAACGACCTCCGAATGAAGGCAAGTGTGATTACCCGGTTCAGACGGCGTGATAATCCTTGATTCCGATACTGCACGAGCCTCGAACGTTTGGAAGCAACCTGCGCGGCTCCCGATGTTGCTATGCCCTTTGATGCTCCCGCCGAAGATGTTGGGATGGAGTGCGCCGCAGTCAGGCCGCGGCATGGGATGCCCGGCGTAAGTGGAGGAAGATCCGGAGGGAGGTGCATCGACGGGTGATGGAGCTGACGGTGATGTGGGCGAGACCGACCTCTTGATGATTGAAATTTCTTTTGTTTTGTTTTTTCTTTCCAAGTATATTCGCATGCTCGAACATCTTCCTTGTACTGGGCAAGGCCGAGTTCAAGGTTTTTTCTTTTTGATTATTTGAATAAAGTTTTCCTTTTACAATCCTTTGTTGAGATCGCAATCGAAACTTCTCGGGCGCAAGGAGCGCCTTCACACGTAATCCTTAGTAATAAAAGAAGTTATACTATAATGGAATATCCACGGACTCGTGATGCAATATCTTCCGGCTTTGTGGGCGGATGGCTCAAATCACTTCTGCGCACACGTTCCTATTTCAAATATTTGCTTAGGGTTTCCTTTGCTCCAGTTGATTTAGGTCGACCCAGACTTTGTGTCTTTAGGAGTAAAGAGATTCTCGATGGAAATAATACTTCAATTGAATTGAGAATTGAAAATTGAAACCCTAACTATGAATGCAAGTATTGCAATCATTTTCCTGAGGAATTACAAGTGTGACACGAAATTATAATGAGGAGACACGCCGGAAAAATAAAGACAGCGTTTTTTTTTTTTTTTTTTTTTTTTTTTTTTTTAAAGTGTAAAGGATGTCGAAAGTGATAGCACAAAGATCTTAAGTGCGGTAAGGTTTGAGCCATCGCGAGTGAACTGTTATGCCCTCCGTGTTATCGGCGTTGATGAGCTTTGAGCCACCTAGGATAACATCTCGCTACCGTGCACGGTTCATCTTCTCTTTGGTGGGTGAGTCGTGTGGAGTGGTCATCTTTACCGTCATGCTTCCAACATTGAACGTAGTCATCTTCGCCACCGTGTCTCCAATTCCGAATGGGTTTGAGCGCATGGACACTTGGACCTTGACCTTGTTGTCTTTGACCAAGACAGCCTCTATGCTCTTTGATAAAACGTTTGAAAGGGCCGCTTCCCATTCACATCTCCTAGCCGGGGTTGGCTTGTTGGTTGGAGCCAGTCCCCAGGACTTGTCAGAATGAGGGGCGGTAGGTTGTAAGGAAGGTTGCGTGACGAGACTTACTTGAGATTGGAACTTTTCAATGTATGCTGACAGGCTCTCTCCGGGAAGTTGCGTCATGTTGGAAAGTTCTTTGCGCGGCAAATGACAATCATCGTGGTCCAAGAGGCATGTTGAGATTCTTTCGTGTACCGAGACCGGTAGAGGACAGACTTCAAAGATGGCTTTGTTGTCCCGTATCCAAGAGCGTCCTAGGATCATGTCGTAGCTGGGATGATCTTTGACCACGTAGAATTTTGCTTGCGTCGAGGCGTCTCCCATTTTGATTTCAAGATTGACGTATCCATACGCATCTCTAAGCTCTCCTCCCGAATCTTTGACCACGGTTGGGTGACGAGTAGCTTCCCGCTTCGAAATCTTTGCCGCTTTCAAGGTCTTGACAAGTAATGATGTTAAATTCGGAAACCGTGTCAATTAACACGCTATCGAACTTAACGCCCTTAAACAAGTGACGGTTAGGAGTCCCCAGGTTTCCCTTGCTCGCGTCTTGCAGTGAGAGTCTCGAGGTTCTTGAACTGCTCCCCGGATGCAAACGCCCGCTCGACACAACGTGATTGAGGGCCGCAAATATGTCTTGACGCTGTCCCTTGGAGAAATACAAGATTTCACATATGCGCTCCATCATAGATTGCACGGTCTTGCGAACGAGTCCCCGTAAATCATGCGCTTCGATAGGTAGAGGATCTCTATGAACACCTTCATTTCCAAGCCGGAGCTCCCCTGTCTCTACCTTTTCCCGAATATTTGTTTCAACTTGTTGCAATCTTTGGTTGGATGATGGACGAACCCGTGATAGCAACAAAAGATCTGGGATCTTCCATCTCTTCCGCGGTCGGAGGACGCCTGATAGGGGGGAGCTTTACGGCGTCGTCTTGGATCCACGCTTCCAGGAGCTCTATCACTTCATTCATGGGAAAAGGAAAACCCGTGTCTTTGTCGTTTTGTGCAGGAGTTTTGTCTGTTCCTTTTCGAGACGAAGTCTTGTGTGCCAAGGATGTTCGCTGGTTTGTTGTTCCGTTATCGAAGCTTTCCTCTTTCTCCTCCGCTACCACACTCACTGTATGGGCCTTGTTGTATTGTTTGTTTGTGAGACGCCCGCTTCCTCGACTTTCGCGCAAATCTTCACTTCGAACAACCCCGGTTCTTTCTAGTAATGCTCGGTGCAGCTTGTTGCCGAACGCTTTGTAGCTTCATGGAGTTCGAGAACGTTTGAAATCCCGTGTTCTCTAACAGGGCGGTATATGGGTATCATCCCATTGATGCATGATTCCACCAATTGCCGTTGGGTGACATTCGGGTCGTGACAATCCAAAGGCTTGGGTGCTCCAATCTTTTAACGAAGTCGTTGGGATGTTCATTATTCCGCTCGAAGAATTCTTCCCTGTGTCCGAAAATGTGATTTGTTCAGACACGAAGAAATACTTTCAGTAGAAAGCACCGACCATCTCGCTCCAATTGGATATGTCGTTAGGGCGCAATGTTGTTGTACTGTGTATGCCCTCCCCGTGAGTGATTTTGAGAATTCTTTTAGGCGTAAAACATGATTGTATTCATGTTCCCCCAAGGCTTCCAAGAATCGAGAAATGTGTTCACGAGCATTACCGCACTGGCCATAGAGGGAGAACTGGGAGAGGTGTAACCTCTTGGTAGAGGAATCCGTTGCACATCTTGGAGGGTACGGCTACCGATGTTGGTGTACGTCCGTTCTGGTCCCCTTTTCCTCGACTTTGGAGAAGTCGCTCTAGATCTTCACGCGTGATGAAGTTGGAAGACCGGCCTCTCTCCCTTGGCGCCGTGGAGCAACACGAGTTTCTTCATTCATGTGAGTCCGAGTGGAAACACCCGTCCGGTGTATTGAATGCATCTCTTGCCGACTCCGAGGGCTGCCGTGAATCTTGCGGCAATCGTTCACCAAAGTTTTAAGGAAAGTGAGTACCTCTTTCTCGAGTTGCGCCATATCCGTTTGAGTTTTAGCAAGAATTTCCTCGTTTCTCCATCAAGTCTCGCAATGGTACCAGACGGTGGTCTTCCTCTTGTGTCTCCGCTCCTCGTCCCGACGGAGGAGTGAAAGTTGTTGCCTGTAACCGCCGGAGGCGTTACGCTCGAAGAGATGCCAGGATTGCGCCGCTCCGCTCGGTGATGGGAGGAGTTACACCACGGGATATCCGCCGCTACACCGGTGTTGGTGGTAGAAGTGACGGCTCCACGAGATGTGTTGACCACGGTAGCTCCACCGACAGTGTACTTCAACACCAGGATTGTTATCCACAACTAGCTCCATCCGAATTGATTGCCGACCTGCACCTTAATTCCACCATAGAATTTTTTGATTGAATCGATTCTAAGATCTACCCTTTTGAGATTGATGAAATTGAATTGAATTTCGAAGAAATTGACTTTACAACCGAGAGATTAATCTCCCACCGTGGTCGCCAATTGTTGATGGGTGAAAATTACTCCCGCCGAATTTGGTAATTTGGGGTGTGATGAGGAATGAATTTAAACCTACAACAAATGCAATCGCGCGGTGAGTGCTTGTAGATTCGAGAGATCAATCTGCGGCAAGTCCGCCTAAACCAAGAAATGGCCGTTCCAGACTTGTTTCGGCCACAAAGTGAAGGAGATGGGGTTGATCTTAGGGAGGGAAGCGAAGAAGGTGTTGAGATTGTGAAGGTGTTGGCTTGCTTATGACTTGTGACATAAAAGTGAGTGTGCTTACGGTTAATGTAAAGAGGCTCTCGATGTTGATTTTCTCGTCTTGTTTTTCCTTTGTTGTTGTTTGAAATAGGGCTGAGAACCTATTTATACAAGTCATTGAGCCTCATTCACGCTTTCTCGTGGGAAGTGGAGGTAGTGGAATGATGGAGTGGTGGAGTTGTGTGTCGGTAGCATACGACCGGTCTTGCCCACTTCTCCGCTCATCTCTAACCGTCCATGACTTCCTAACACGTTCTGTAATGGCGCGTTGCACGCCGCACGCCGTAAACCGCTGCACTCAACCCCCCGCAAGTATCCTCAGCCTTGTGACATGATTGATAAACCTGGAATGTGGATCGTGGATCCATGGAAGATAGCATGTAATGCTGAATTGAATAACTCAGATTCAGTAAAGTCGATACTTGGCAAAGATCGTGTGTATTTTATGTGTATCGCATTACTGGGTGGTAAAGTGATGTGTAATGACCGCTCACTAACCAAATAACTCCCGACTGTGGTTGTATAACCAAGTCGGGTGAAGCCTGACGGATGAGATGATGTTTGAGACACTCATCTCGCGACCGTTGATGAAATTAGGTTTTTAAAGAGGTGCGCAAGCATCACTCTTCACTTGGTCGAAACCAAGCATGGGAAGGATTTGAGAAGACCGACCATACATGCGTGTTGACGGCATGATGGTGTAGGCGTCCCGTATTCCGTTCCCTCATGAAATGCGATCGGGGCCACTCAATTTGACCGGTAAAGAGGAGTGGTCGAGATCGGTTTATGCGGCAGTAAACGCTGCCGCAAAGGAGTTGGAAACCGCGTGATTCCCTAGTTTGGGCACGCGCCCCAAGCGACCAATCATTGGTTGGTTTTGGTCGATCACACTACCGTGTAGGTGGTAGGTTGGTGTTCACACTATGTCTTACGATTATCCCATGAAAACGTGATCTAAGCCATTCAAATCATCCGGTGAAGTTGAGTGGTCGAGATCGATTTAGGATTTGGGAGTGTAACCGCACGAGTTTGGGCATGCGTTTTGGGTTGGCCGGGAATGATGTGCCTTGGCCGACCGCGTGAGGGGTAGATGGGCCCACGGTGGTCATGCCGGTGTGACCGACCCTTGCTCAATTTAATCTCGTGACCCTCCATTCGTGCCGGAGAAGATGGACGCGCGTGATGGCTTGAACCCTAATTTTGGCTTTCAAAGCCGCGACCATGCTCTTTTGGGCGGATGGTTTTGTTGTAACCAACCACGGTTGGCTTTGACCGATTGGTCAAGTGTGTAGGCGGTCACATGGTGATTGTGTCGACATGCTCCGGCCCTTTGAGTCTACATCTACACCTCCATCTATGCCGCGAAGATGGACGGTTGAGACCGCTTTGCGACACATGTAATATGCCGCAAACCCTAATTTAGGGTTTTCCGCCCATAATGCTTGGTATGGACGGTTTCTTGGCAAGCAAAGGCCAATGGTCGACCATGCGGTCGGCCGTGTGTATTCCATACCGCTGGGGGTGATGGAGTTGATCCGGTCGTCCAATCATGCTTGTGGAGTGGGACGACTGCGATTAGATCATATCCGGCAAGCTAAGGCCGTGTGTATTCCATACTGCTTGGGGTGATGGAATTGATCCGTGGTCATCCAATCATGCTTGTGGAGTTGGATGACTGCGATCGTATCATATTTGGCAAAGCTAAGGCCGTGTGTATTCCATACCGCTTGGGGGTGATGGAATTGATCCGTGGTCATCCAATCATGCTTGTGGAGTTGGATGATCGCGACGATCATATCCGAGACCGATATAGTCAAGTCCTGGATGCTCAATCGGGCTAGTATAACACACCGAGAGGGGCTCAATCGGGCTAGTATAACACACCGAGAGGCTCTGCTAGTATAACACACCGAGAATCACCAGACGTGGTATTTTCAGACATGGATCCATTATAGTGCTTGAGGTTCGTGTTACTCGTAAGAGTAACACTCGCCGTCATGCCACACCGATAATGGGTACAGGAAATACAAGGCCGATATGAAATTCACAGAAGGGATTGTTGCCGCATGCTCCAACCTCGGAGGAATTTCATGTATTCACGTAATGGGATTGTTGCTTCATGCTCCATTCTTGGTGAATTAAGTGAGGAGTATCCTCACTTATAAATGGCTTTATCTTTTACAAGATGTCAGCGCATGATTTTCCGGTTTTACAAATTTAACCTTAAACGAAAATCCACCATCAACACATGGACATCAATCGAAGAAGAGGACAGGCTCACATCGCTGCACCAAGAGACTCAATATCACGCCATCCCTCCAAAAGAAAAGCACGCCAATTTCCCCTCATCAAACGGAAATATGACTCATGCTCGTACCAAGCGGGAGCGGGCTTTTATTGCAAGTCATGACGAAAAAGGGAAAACCGTATATCGGCGCCGTGTTAGCGACACAGAGGAGACTTCCACCCGCCTCTCCGCCCAATGGAATGCAATCACAGCAGTGAGTGATGCGTGTCGTAGGTGCAATCAAATTAATTAATGTTTCCACTCAATTAAAAATAATATAATGGAAGTCAAGTTCGTTCCCACGAGGAGCAAGAGATTCTAGTTGTAAAAATTGTCACAAAAGGGGGGGTGTAAAAAGCAAAAGAAAATAAACAAAGCAATTAAAATCGAAAGTTGAAAGCAATAAGAGAGACAAGATCAAGGAATCCTCTTCGTTGCAAAATAATGATTAAAGTTATGTTCTTTTCTACTTGTTATTAGTCACGATTATCACCAACCGTAGGATAGCAGTCCGCTTAGCTAGCCCCAAAATCCCTTATTTCACCGAGTAACAAGTCCGCTTAGTTATCGATTCTATCCAAAAGAACCACCTTGAGGTTCGCTTACAAGATGTAATTTCGAATGCATTAAGATTTATGAATTAGGTTTAGTACTAGTAGTTAAACCGGTTCGCTTGGTCCACTTTCTAGCGTTGTTTTTACACACAATCGCTCCACGGAATCCCTCCGCAAGGTCTCGTGTTTTCTACTTGTGTAAAGTGTCGAGAACGATTACGTATTCCCTAACTTATACTAGAATTAGATTAAACTAACAAATCAATTTAGCGCACCTAAACAATCTATCAATCAATCATGAATGAATAAACATTCCTATTAGTAAAAACAATCGATAATCATGTGAAAAATCTCAAGATAGAATTGAAACAAACTCAAAACATGTTAAGAACTAGGAATTCATCCTCAATCAATAATAAAATTAGCTACTCATGTTTTTGAAATTCACACAAATAATAATTAAAGGAGAATTTTCAAGAGTTCACACAAATAATTAAAAAGAAAAGTGTTGTGTGTAGTGAGGTGTGTAAAAGATGTAGAAAACTTCTCTATTTATAGGCTTCAATATTCTCCAAATCTTCCAAGGAATAAAATCCTTTTCCTTTAGCCATTCAATTTCCAAATTCAAGTCTTTCTCAACTCTTCATCTTCTCTTTCCAAATTTGAGCCCAATTTCTCCATCCAATTCCTAGTCCAAGTCTTCACACCCATGAGAGAAGTCCATAGAAAATTCTGGATTTTTTGGCTCACGAAAATCGGTATTGTGGCCGGAATTTGACCGAATAGTCGCCACGCCAATTAAAATTTCCTCACAAGTAGATAATCACTGACTAATATTCCACACT